>JAMLFY010000013.1:11793198-12120252 GCA_030441495.1 Dalbergia oliveri | reverse complement strand
GCTCTAACTTTTGCTTAGGCCGCTCTTTCGAGTTTTCGACCTAACGAGCTCTTTTTTTTGTTTTGCCCTAATTTTTGCTTAGGCCGCTCTTTCGAGTTTTCAACCTAACGGGTTTTTTTTTTTAGCATCTTTTCAAGCATAAAACCTTTTGACTGCATCATGTTGATTGGTTTAGGCAATTCTTGTCCATCCATGTTTTGCAAAATCAATGCCCCACCTGAGAGCGCTTGTTTGACAATGTAAGGACCCTCATAACTCGGAGCCCATTTTCCCGTGCGTCCTCCTGGTTCGGGAGAATTTTCTTCAGAACCAAATCTCCTGATAAAATCTCTAGGACGAACTTTCTTGTTAAAAGCTTTGGCCATCCTACTTTGGTACAATTGGCCATGACAAATAGCTGCCAATCTTCTTTCTTCTATCATGTTCAACGTTCACATCGAGCCTTCACCCATTCAGATTCCTCTAGCTTCAGCCTCCATTAGAACCCTTAATGACGGGATTTCCACTTCTATGGGATAGCTTCTGTTCCATATACCAATGAGAAGGGAGTCATCCCTGTGCTCGATCGTATATTGGTACGATATGCATGTAAAGCATATGGCAGCATCTCATGCCAATCTTTGTAATTTACCACCATTTTGGCGATGATTTTCTTGATGTTCTTATTTGCAGCCTCAACCGCGCCATTCATCTGAGGTCTGTAAGGAGCTGAGTTGTGGTGCTTGATTTTGAAAGTCTTGAAAAATTTCTGAACTTCGGCACCATTGAGATTAGGAGCATTGTCTGTGATGATTCTTTGGAATTCCATATCTCAGATAATGTCCCTTTGATGAATCTAAGA
Source organism: Dalbergia oliveri (assembly GCA_030441495.1). Taxonomy (NCBI): domain Eukaryota; kingdom Viridiplantae; phylum Streptophyta; class Magnoliopsida; order Fabales; family Fabaceae; genus Dalbergia; species Dalbergia oliveri. The sequence continues at coordinate 12,119,411 of JAMLFY010000013.1, read as the reverse complement.
AACACCTTCTGTGTGATGCGGCATATGAAGCAGCTTCCACCCACTTAGTGAAATAGTCTATTGCCACCAAAATGAAGCGATGACCATTGGATGCTTTGGGATTAATTGAGCCGATCACATCCATGCCCCACATCGAGAAAGGCCAGGGAGATACCATGTTGTGTAATGGAACTGGAGGAGCATTGATTCGGTCTCATATATTTGGCATTTGTGGCACTTTCGAACATGATTGATACAGTCATTCTCCATGGTGGACCAGTAATAACCACTTCTTAGGATTTTGCGTGCCATCATGTGTCCATTGGCATGAGTTCCGCAAATTCCTTCATGGACTTCAGTCATGATTATTCGAGCTTCATGAGCATCTACACATCTAAGGAGAGTGGTGTCATGATTCCTCTTGTAAAGGACTTCACCATTCAGGAAAAAGGACATAGCCAGTCGTCGATTGTCTTCTTGCTTATCTCATTTGCCCCAGCTGGGTATTCTCCCTTTGAATATCCTGCTTGATATCATGATACCATGGTTGACCGTCCTGGTTAGCCTCTACATTACCACAGTATACTGGTTCATCTTGTACCTCTACATGGATAGGTTGGACATTGGTGTGGACTTCCAATTTAGTCATTACAGCCAAAGTCGCCAATGCATCCGCATATTGGTTCTTGTCTCGAGTTAAGTGAGAAAATGATATATCATCAAAGTGCTCAATTAGTCGAGACAAGTGCTTTTGATAAGGTACCAATTTGGGATCCTTTGTACGCCATTGTCCATTAACTTGGTAGATTATGAGTGCCGAATCTCCAAAGACTTTTAGTTCTTTGATTCCCAAGTCAATTGCCACTTGCACATGCCTCATACTCTGCAATGTTGTTGGTACATTCAAAATCTAATTTGATGGAGATGGGTCCTGTTTTCCAGCTTGGTGATACTACGAAGCTCCTATCCACATCCATTCATGTTGACAGCCCCATCAAAGTACATCTTCCATGTATTCTCCTCTTCTACATCTTCTTTTTCCACCACCAATACCTCGTTCTCAGGAAACTCAGCCGTGGTGGGTTGTCCATCCTCCAAAGGGTTTTCAGCTAGGTGATCAGCAATTGCACCTCCCTTGACAGACTTTTGAGTCACATACTTGATATCAAATTCTGCAGTATCACTTGCCACTTTGACATTCTCAATGACACATGGGGACTATCAAATATGTATCTCAATGGATCCATTCGAGATTAACCAAGTAGTGTAGTATAACATGTATTGCCTTAGCCTTTTAGAGGCCCATGCTAATGCACAACAGGTCTTCTCAATTGCCAAATAGCGGATTCACGTCATTAAACTTCTTGCTCAGATAATAAATAGCTTGTTCCTTCTTTCCATACTCATCATATTGTCCCAACATTGCCCCAAGTGACGTGGGCAACACTGTGAGGTACAATATTAGAGGACGACCTGGTATAGGTGGGGTCAAACTGGAGGTTTTACTAAATAAGCCTTTATTTTGTCAAAGGCTTCTTGGCACTCTTCATTCCATTCTCCAGGTTGATGTTTTCGTAACAGCTTGAATATCGGCTCACAAGTGCTAGTCAAATTGGCAATGAATCTAGCAATGTAGTTGAGCCTCCCAAGAAAACTTCTCACTTCCTTTTCGGTTCGGAGGAGCTGGCATCTATCGCCTTTACTTTGTCCTGGATCTACCTTTATCCCTCTCGTGACAATGAATCCGAGTAATTTCCCTGTAGATGCTCCAAAGACACATTTATTCGGGTTCAGCCGCAGCTTATATTTTCTGAGCCTTTCAAACAACTTTTGTAGAACTTTACATGACTTTCTCCCTCTTTAGACTTGGCGACCATGTCATCCACATACACTTCAATCTCTTTATGCATCATGTCATGGAATAATGCAACCATGGCACGTTGGTAGGTGGCACAGCATTTTTCAATCCGAATGGCATGACTTATAGCAGAATGTTCCCACGGCGTTATGAAAGTAGTTTTTCCTTTGTCGTGAACGTCCATGGGAATCGATTATACCCTCAGTACCCATCCATAAATGAAAAGCGGTGATTTCCAACTGTATTATCGACTAGGACATCAATGTGAGGGAGTGGAAAATCGTCTTTTGGGCTAGCTTTGTTTAGATCCCGATAATCCACGCACATTCTAACTTTTCCATCCTTTTTAGGCACGGGCACAATGTTAGCCACCCAGTCAGTGTGTCTTGACACCTCCAAAAATCCGGCCTCTAGCCGTTTAGTCACCTCCTCTTTTATTTTCAATGACATTTCAGGCCGCATCCTTCTCAACTTTTGCTTTTTGGTTCAGCTCCCGCATATAAAGGGATCTTATGTGAAGCTATTTCTGATCAAGCCCTGGCATATCATGGTAGGACCACGCAAAGACATCCAGGTATTCTTTGAACAATGCAATCATTTCTGAGCGTTCTGGATTTTCCACTATTTTCAGCTCCTTTTCTCTTCTTCATGCCCATGTTAATCAACTCGATCACCTCATTGTCTAAGTCAAATCCCTTTTCTGTATGTTCCAATAGGTCTGAAAATTGCCCAACAATTTCTTGATCTTCATCAGATTCATGGCTATCACAATCAATTGCAGCAAGAGAACCAATTGACGAGTTCAAATTCCCTTTCATGAGGCAAAATTTCTATAGCATTTAGATTCCTGGAAAGCAATTGTGGTGGGTTGGAAGGCCAAAACAGATAGTGGAAAAGTGCAAAATAAAATAAGAAAAATAAAAATTAATGAGCTAAAAATGATGGTAAAGAGAAAGCAAATAGAGGAGGAAACAAGGAGAATGAAAGACACCAAGAAATATAAAAGATGCGGGAATAGGAAAGAAAGATTGCTGAATAAACACACAAGTTTATTTATGATGTCTTCAAGTAGCATAAATAAAAGCATAAATAGTCTTTCCTGATACAACACAAATAATTACTTTGCAGCAATAACATCAATCACTGGTTCAACTTCCAATTCATCAGCATTTCATCATTGTTGGCAGCATAAATCTTGTTGCTCTCTTCAGTTGTCTCTATGTCCAAGGTGTTGATGGTGAGACGGTAGCAAGGGGAATGAACTTTTCCACCTGTAATCACTTCAGCTGGACTAGGAAATGTTTCCTTCAAGTGAGGGATCTGCTTTATTTTCTTCTCATGTTTCTCCTGTTGGAGGGCCATAGCATCCATTTCCTCTTCTAATGGTGCATTATATCCCAAACCAAATCGATTAGGTTTCTTGGAGACCGATATAGGTACTCTAATACCTTGCAACTGTGGTCCTAACCCTTTACCATGTAGGTATCCATTCTTAGCCATGATATGAGCCACTATTTGATTAACATTCTGCATTATGGACCCACTGCATTCATATCGGCTTCACCAACTCCAGGCTATGCCACAAGTTATTGTCTATCGACTCCACATTCTCCACATATGGTAGTGAGACTGGTTTGGATACAATGATGTCCCTTTCTCCATGGATTGTGACAACTGATCCATTCTCAATATATTTAACCTTTTGATGCAAGGTTGAAGGGACAGCACCGATATCATTAATCCACGGTCTTCCTAGCAACATGTTATAATCTGAGCCAATCTCCATCACCTGGAATAACACTTCTGATTTGCTTGGCCCAATCTCTAGTGGCAACACCACCTCACCTAGAATGTTTTTCGTAGCTCCATCAAAAGCTTTTACAACCATCACTTGAGGTGATATATCATCCACACTCATTGATAGTTGTTTCAAAGTGGACATTGGTAATACATTTAACCCTGATCCTCCATCAATAAGGACTCTAGGCACTATGTGGCCTTTGCATTTGAGGGTTATATGTAGCGCTTGTGGGTTAGCCCGTGATACCACTTCTTCATCTAAGAATGTGATCATATTGACACGTTTCATTGGATCCACTATATTTATCATGTTCTCCAATGAAATGTCGGGCTTGACATAGGCTTCCTTCAGGACCTTCAATATTGCCTTTTGATGAGATTCAGAGGACAAGATTAGTGACAGAGAGATATTCTAGCAGGAGTCTTTTTAATTGTTCCAGAATATCATACTCGCTCTGTTTCATGATTTTAAGGAACTCTTCTTCTTCCTCTTCTTTTTCTTTTCTTCCTAACTCTAACCTTTTTCAACATTCCCTTCATCAACAAATTTCCCTTTTTCCAACTCCTTGGGTCCATACACCCTTCCACTTCTTGTTATTCCTTTTACCTCCATGACCTGGTCACTTCCTCACCTTCTTGAGCTTTTGAGGTTTCCCCTATGTCACTTTTCATTTCAACCTTGGTCTCATAATTCCAAGGTACGGCATGTGTGTCCTCATACACAAAGGGTGTCGTTTCTTCACAGTGATCACTACCTTTCCTGGCTTTGGTGCCTGATTAAGCGGAGGCACTCGAAGTACAAAACGCTCGATCACATTCACCTCCTCAAGGACATTTTGCTTCTTTTTTGCTTGTATAACACCCAAGTTAAGCAATCCCTGTACATGAACCTTGAAATCCCAACAATCCTCAATATCATGCCCCAACTTCCACAATGGTATGCACAACTTGATTCCTTATCATGTTTCTCATTCTCCATTGTTAGAGAGGAGGTGCCTGTTATATGTAACCAGCCTCCTTCAAGCCGATAAAAATTTTCTGCATAGGGGTTTGAAGATTCAAAACCTTCTTGATCAGTGGTTCTTCTACCTCCAAAGCATTTACTCGACCTCCTCCTTCATGATTTGGAATTGGATTATGGACAATATCTGGTTTTGACTCCTCTTGAAAATCCAGCCTCCCACAAGCAATTAGCTTCTTCACTGCCGTCTTGAAACCTTCACAATCCTCGATGGAATGTCCTGCTATGTCCATATGATATTTGCAAGTTAAGTTCGGGTTATACCAAGCTGGGTATGGTGGTTCTAATGGACGCACAGGATATCCGAGATGAGATGAGCATCAACTAGTCGTTGAAAAAGATCAGCATTTGAGATGGATAGTTTCGGGAAAGGTGGTAAGTTTGGGAATCGAGAACGACTTTGGTTTTGGGTATTAGGCCGTGGTGGTGTGGTATTTGGGTGATTCTGAGGATGTATGGTTGGGTTATAGGTGTATGTTGGGCGAGCTGGTTGGTATGGGCGTATATGGATGTTATTGACTTGAGGTTGGGGGTATGGAATTGTATTTGCATTTGGAGTGACTTGGTATAGTGGGTAAGGAGAGATGGATGGTATTTGGGGTCTTGGCCGTGTCGAGGTATATCTTGGAATGAAAGATTGCTGACCTTGCACATAACTTACTTCCGCCTCTTTTTCCTAGGCGAATCCTCTTCTCGTGTCCTCATTGCTCATAGGAAGTTTCCAGCTTTGCCAAACTCTCAATTCTTTCACCTCGGTCACTAGCTCAGAAAATCTTTGTATGCTGCTCCTGCCATTGTCCCAATATAAGGAGATCCTAAGGTCCCCAAAAAGTACGAACACATTTCAGAAGGGATAAGTGGCGGTTGCACCGCAGCTAAAGTTCTCCATCTTTGAGCATATTGTTTAAATGACTCCTCCTTCTTCCTTTGCATTGTGCTTAATTGCTCACGTGTGGGTGCTATTTCCATGTTGAACTTGTCCTGACTCATGAATTGATCAACCAATTCTCTCCAAGGAAATTTTAGAATGGTCTAACTGGATATACCATTCTAAAGCGGGACCACTTAAGCTTTCATGGAAAAAGCTAATGAGAAACTTCTCATCTTTGGACCATATTGCCATTTTAGTACAGTAACTCTTCAAATGGAACAAAGGATTACCGGTCCCATCATATTTTGAGAAGTCAGGAACCTTGAAGTCTTTGGGAACTATCAGATCTCCAGGAGGACATAGTTGCTCAATTTCCACATAGCCATAGGTGTTAGGTCCTGAATGGCCTTAATTTGATCTTGAATCTTCTTCATCCATTCTTCTCTAAATTTGTCTTTATTCACCTCTACGGCTATTCTCTGATGAAAATGGTTGTTTTTGATGACAACATGAGGTGGCTCCCAACGGGGTAGCATGCCCGTGCCATCAATATGAATGTTCTCTAATGGACGATAGCCTTCCCCAATTGGGATCACCAATGGCATTGTGGGTGGTGGCTGTCCATGAAGGTTATTCAGAATTTCATCCCCTCGTTCACCCCTTGAGTGACATTTACAGCCACATTTGATGTTCCCGGTATGGCTACCATTGCAGTGCTTGGTTGTACCCCACTCGCAGTCACTATGTCTGGTTTGATTAGTTCCTAATAAATCCAGTGACTCCTTCATGGCTCTCATCATTTCTTCCATCTTTGCTTGGTTATTTGACATTTCATTCAATTTCCCTCTCACTGCATCAACTTCCATGCTCAAATTTTTACTTGGTCAGAAGCATTTTGGTTCATGATTACCACCAGCCATCTTAGTCCGAGCTCTGGTATTGTGAATACGAGTTAGATCGGTATCTTCCTTCCTTGGGCGCCCAATTGTGACAGTTTTACCTCTATGATAAGAAGAAAAGAGAAAAAGAATTAGTGAAAAGATAAAAATATTGCAATTTGTTAGAGAGCGGCAAATATATCTGGTCTTGACGTGAGTATCTTTGATGATAATGTTTCCAGAACGTCTCGTTCAAAGGTACTAAGTTATAGCTATTGCCATGAGACCAACGCAATGCAAAGAAGCAAACATTCTTTTATTTATCATTTGTCACAATCATCATTTTTCATACAACCATTCAAAAGGAAATACATCATAAATGTCAGCAACATTGCTACCCAACAAAAAGCCCTTATGTGTCTTCAACGTCTTCCGCGATTATTTGCTTCATTCTCCCAATCAAGTCCTTACAATAGCCAACAAAGTTGCTAATTTCAGTTGGGGTTTCAAAAGGGATGATTTCCTGCTCAGCTTTAAGTGTCTTGGAACGTCTTCTATTGCCGCATTAGCCAACCCTGCTAAGTTTGAAAAGCGAATCTTCAACTCATGAATGACATGATCTTGGTGTTGCACCTCAAGATCCAAATTTGCAACTTTTTCCTTTTCTTCTCCTAGGGCAGCTTGATACTTCAGGATCTCATTTTTCATGTGTTGATTTAATTCCTCAGCTTCCCTGATATTCCTTGTTCATTTCTTCTATTTGTTGCTTCATTTGTTCCTTTTCTGCTAGCGGCTTCTCAGCAATCTTGGCCTTTCGAAGTAGCTCCTTTAGTTGCTGATTTTCAGTTATTGCCATATCACGTTCTTGCCTTCGAAGCCTTAGTTCTTTATTGGCAGCTTCAAAACATTCTTTGGTCTTTACCATGTGCTCCTGCCCCATTTTTAGCCTTTTACTGGTCCCTTCTAGAATCTGATCTTTTTCAGCAATTTCTCGCTTTAAAGTTGCATAATCATGCTGAGCGTTTTTCAACTCGAACTCCACTTGTACCTTTTCTTGTTTAGCCTTGTCCAACCTTTCTTTCATTTCTTTGATTTCTTCATTTTCATCAGAATGCAAGGCCGATGTCTTGTCAGGAATAATTGTTGTCAAGATTCTAAATGGCAACTTGACCTCTTGAGCCCTACTTTTCACCCATTGGCGGTAATTTTCTTTTACCGCACAACTCCTAGCTCCCAATTCTTTTCCTTTTCGGATGACATTGTTCCAAGCAAATGGACCTTCCGTAGTAGGCCAATGTCATGGGAATCTAGGTAATAAAGGACAAATGGAGTAACAGCTTCGAAGGCGGTCCCATCATGGGGTAACCAAGCTGCGCAACACCAATGCTGGATTGTAATTTATACACCCTCGAGTACCCATAAGGGGTACATTTGGAAAGTCTCACATGGTAAATCAAGGTCTGCCCATCTTCCCACCAAGGGTACCATCGGATCACCTTTTCATTCAATTTAACCAGGTCTTCAGCCCATTCTCGCCCACTTTTCTTCTTGATACGATGCATTTTTAGATCATCAAGGGGACAAGATGCCTTGTAATTTCTTTGGAAGATATGTGCGGTAACCCACACATATAGTATTGGTAAACAACACAAAATTCTCTTACCATTCCTCTCATGACAAAAATCCAAGGAACAGGAGACATCTGCTAGGAGGCGAAAGGATTGTGACCATGAAACTTTCTAGCAAGGAACACATCAATTGCTGCAAGATCTATGAAACCGTCAATATTGGGAAACAAGACGGTGCCATAAATGGTGAGGGTCAACACATCTGAAAAGTGTCCCAATCTTCGGCTTGAGCTAAGCTGTGCAAGTGCTTCTCCAAATAATCTCTTGTGAATCCCTTTGTCCCATTTCTACATTTCTGGGCTTCATGCAAATTTCTTACATTTACCTTTAGGACATTTGCTATAGTGTGCAAAGAAGCATAATGTCCTTGGTAATTGTAAGGTTTTTCTCCTTCTAGCGGTAACCCCAGGATTCGTTCAAATTCTTCAAGGGTTGGTGCCAACTGAAAATCTTGAAAGGTGAAGCATCGAGTGGAGGATCATAATCCTGGGCCAATGCTGTGATTGCCTCTACCTGTATTTCCACTTCTAATAGGCTCAAGATTTTTCCATATTTTCTGTGAGAGAAAGACGTTGCGGTGCTTTCAACATGACTCAAGGATCTCAGGCTTTCTGTTTCAGGTTTCTTGGTTTTGAGTTGCAAAGTCTTTTTCAATTTCTCTTCATGATTGTTTGGTCTCATGTTTGCTTCCATTTTTAGATACTCACAACAAGACTTTGATATGGTTCTCTAACAAACCTCCTAGCAACGAAGAAAAAGTGAGTTTTTTATTATATATAAAAAAAGGCAATAAACACTTGCATGTTAAAGAATTTATGTACACAAAATAAATAAATTATTAATTAAAGAAAAGGTATGCTCCCTTTGTGTCCTATTTGAGGTAAAATATGGGTGTCAAAACTGTGGTCCTATGGTTGTTCTATTTTGTGAGCACTTTCACCAGGTAGGTCTATGATCTCAGGATTCTACAGTCTCTAGAGTTAAAGGCTCATTTTGAATGTTATCCCCAACCAGGTGAACCGCTAGATGTAGGACATTCACGAAGAGTCACACTCTAGACGAGATTTTCGCAATAACCAAATAGGATGTACATCCAAAATGGCTACCACTACACAATCTCTTACCTATCTCAAGTTGCACTTAGACCGGGTATAGGGCCCCACTCGTGTGTGATAAATGTGTGAGTGTTGTGTGTGAAGGGAGCATACAAACCTGGAATCCTATAACTACCCATGGTAAAATACCTGCAAAATAAATACAAACAACAAATATACAAAACCAACAATAGTCGCCTACCCTAAAGTTTTCACAAAAAAAACAAACAAAAGTCGTCTACCTTATGGTTGTCACAAAGAAATAAAATAATGCTGACAAAATTCTAGCATAAAAAGAAAATAACAAGATAAAAATATAAAATAAATAAATATCAAAAAATAAAATAAAATAAACTAAAAAGAAGTTATAATAATGTGCACAATCAATTATTTAGGCTTGACTCTCACAAATCCCAAGTGGAGTCGCCATCTGTCGCAAGGGATCGCGACGGCGAAAATAATTGTTAAAATTGGAGTCGCCACCAAGTTTATTTAAATTGGGAAAACATGGAAAAACCCGTTTTATTAAAAAAGTGGTCTTTGAAACCAGATTTGAATTCGGAGTCGGTTATGCATAGGGAAGGGTAGGGATTTAATCCTACGCACCCCTAATACACCCGTCTTTAGACGGTACCTTAATTGATTTGTGCAAATTATTAATAACCTTTCAAAATATTCATTTTTATATTTTTATTTACAACAAAATTTAAAAAAATAAATTGAAACACCAAGCTGTCACAACTCAGGTGTTCAAAATACTGTGTTAACAAACCGTCCGGTTAAATTAACATTTTTATTCAAAATACAATATTTCACAAATAAGTAACAAATTTAAACTAAATATATGAAAATGAAAATCTCTTATGAATTATAAATATTTACAAATAAGATAAAAATTTATTTTGATATTTTTTACGAAAATAAAATAAAATATAAAAGAGAACATACTTTTAAAGAAAATTTGGAACATCAAGCTGTCACAACTCAATGTCCAAATATTGAGTTAACAAGCCGTCCCTAAATTAACTTTTATTTGAAATAAAATATTTCCTAAAGAAATGATTATTTAAATTAAATAAAATATCTCATAAAAAAAATTTTACAAATAAGACAAAAATTACGAAAATTTAATTTTGACTTGACAGGGATCGGAATCGCATCTCCTACGTATCCTTTGCAATGGGGAATTCAAAGTCACGTAGTTCTAGAAAATAATTGTGTTTTTAATTAGCTTTAATTTTTTGAAAATGAGTTTTAGAATATCAGGTTGTCACAACTAAAATATTCGAAATATGTAATTAACAAGCCACGGCTTAACTAATTTTATTAAAAAAAATTATCAATTAATTGACTTAAATCCTTTTTTAGTAAAGTAAACCATTTGAATATTTATTTTATACACTTTATTTTGGTCCCAAATTAAAAGACCATAAACAAGTAAAGCCAAAAATAAAATAATATTAACCCAACGAATAAACCCAAATCTAAATAAATAACTCATAAACTTATTCCAATAAAATAACACTAAACATAAATCTAACACCCTTTTATTTTCCAAATCCTTAATCTTACTAAACATAAATCTAACTTAAACCAATTTTATTTAAACTAATCCCCTAAACTAACTCACTTGCCACATGCATACTTACACTCACTCACACGCTCACACGCTCATCCACATACACACACACACTCTAACCCCCACACACACTAACACAAACACAACACGAATATCACAAACAAAGAAAAGGAATTCGAGAGAAAGAAAGAAGCTAAGAGAGAAGGGGATAAGAGAGAGAGTCTGAAAGAGTGAGAGAGGGAGATCAAGGGAAGAGGCCGCGGCTGAGCACGCGCACGGGGAGCTCGCGATGGGACAAGGGAGCGCGATGCATGAGGGGAAAGGACCCGCGTGCGGTTCGGCGGAACGATGGCTGGTGCAGGAGGAGGCGTGCGACCGGAAGCGGCCGACCAGGCCGGGAGAGGAGATCCTGCGGCGGCTTGCGGAGGAAGGTCGAAGTGCGGTGCGGTGGCTGGGCTCTCCGATTTCGAGAGGGTCGAGGTTGAAGCTTACGGGCTCGAGACTGCGGCCAAGAGGAAGACGGTGGCGGATCTAGGTGGATGGAGGCAGAAGTTGGCGCACTGGTTTCACGGCCTTCGCGATCCGATTCGCGAACCTGTTGGGCGTCTGGCCATCAGATCTTCCCGGCTTGTAGGGCTGGGCACAAAGACCGTGAGCATGATGGAAGGGGCGGAGGGAGAAGCTGATGTAGGGCAGCTGCGGTGGCTGTTGGTGTTAGAGGGTGGTTGGAAGGTTGAAGATGATGATGATGTGTGGCGGAGGCGTGTTGGCCTAAGGATGAGGAATACGGAGGTGTTTGCACGGATAGGTGGGCTGATGTCACGGTGGCTGGGCTTGGTGGTTCATAGGATCGGGGTGGCGGTGATTGAGTAATGCAGTGGATGATGGAGAGGGAGGGAAAGGGATGATGGGGCATGAGGATGATGATGACGCGAGGCCGCGGCTAGGAGAGGAGGCCGCCACGGCCTCTTCCTTTTCCCTCTTTATTTATATTTTTTTTAATTTTTGATGATGATGATATTGTTGTTGCTGGATTTACCTTGCTCTTTCTTTTTTGTTGCTGGATTGTCTTGCTCTTTCTTTTCTTGTTGCTGGATTGTCTTTCTAATGTATCTATGTATACTCTTGTGTTTTTTAATTTCCTTGCTGATGGTTCCTTGTGATAATGGTAACGGTGGTTATGGATTGTTTTTTTTTAAATGGTAAAATCTTATGCTTCAAATGTCCATGAAAGCTCACTCCCCCCCCAGGTCATTTTGAAGTGGTCAACTCCCCTTTGTTCATGCCTTGAACCTCCCTTGACCCCGCTCCCTCTCCTTTTGTTGAATATTGTAGAGATATAGCTCATCCACCAAAAGTAGGAGGGAACATCATCATTTTTCAAACAAATGGAGAGGAATCTCATCATTGTGTTTGCCATCCCCATTTTAATGTTGACTCACGTGTATTTGGCAGGAGATGTATAGGAATTAGGAGTCCGTGACTCCTGTCCCTCTTTTTTTATTATTTATTTTTTATTGTTATTTTATTTTATTATTTTTTTTTAGGAATTAAAAAAAAAAGCATGGGCTTGAAACAATAATTTGGGAAGCAAACATAGCTGGGCTTGTTACAAACAAAAAAAAAAGTGATTGGATTGGGTTGAAACGGAATGGACAAAACATAAACAGGCTTGAAAAGAAATTTTGGGAATCAATTGAATTTTTTTTTTGCTTTTGTTTTAATTTTTGGAGATAAATAAAAAAATCAACACAAAACTTCTTTTTTTTTTCACATTTGTTTTCAAGAGAAATTAGATATAATAAACTATGCAAATTTTGGATTTTTGTTTAAGAGACAAAATGAGTGTTCACAAGAATGATGCATGTGATTGAGGTTATGTGGCATAACTCAAATTTGAGGAAATTTAGAAGAGTAGCTGTTATGCTGCCCAAATTTTCGTCAAATTTGAGAGACTTAAGAAAGTTTTTGAGAAATATGATGTTTAAGGTGACACACCGAGACGTACTTCTCCCTCTTAGGAGGAGAAGGTAAACCGTGAGGGCATAGACATTAGCCCCAAAGCGGAAAAGTCGTGGTCTTAACTAGTCGATGCGTTTTGAAGAAGGAAAAAATCTCATGATGGGTGATCCTTAGACCCTCTACCCGTACTCTGGGAGTCGGGATTATGATGATTATGATTATGATTATGTTTATGATTCGCTTATCAAGAGGATAAGTAAGAACTAGTGACGACTAGTTAAGGTATGAGCTCATAGCCTAGTTTAAGGGGTGTGGTTACTATTATGTTTGGTGTCACAAGATTAAGATGAAGGAATGATGTTCAAAGAGAAGTTACATGCCACTTATATGTTGACTGATTATTGCTTGGTTTGCCTAAGATGTTGCCATGCATTCATGTTTCGCATTGCTGCATACATGCATTTAGATTCATGATAAAAGACACGGATCTTAGATAATTAACTTTCGAAAACCTCATAATGAACCTATGCATGCTTAACCTTTTCATAATAAACCCAAGGTTCCTGGGGACATAAACGATGACACTTGGATAGAGGATTTCCTCCTGAGATTCTTTAGCAAGATTCTCACCCCTTTCTCTCTTTTCTCTTTCCGTTACGTCTTCAAACATCGATGGCGTCGTTCGTGATCTTCATTGACTCGCCCACTTGAGAGGTGCACTACGACCCCGAGCATCAGTCCTACTACTTCAAGGGTCATTGTGAAGTGCACATTTTTGTGTACGTGGGGCGCCCGTTTGCTTTCCCCGTCTCTAGCTATCACTTTGATCCGACTTCACCTTTGGTAATGACCTGATCTTTGAGGGACGACCCAGACGGAGAACCCGTCTTGGCCGTCCTTCCTCATCGGCGGCATGCCAATACCCCGTATATTCCCCGTTCTCGGTCGAAGGCCGATCCTTCGGAGGGCTCTTCCCTTCGTTTTCTATGGATCTCGGTGGAGGTAGCGACGACACATGTCACTTGAGCTGAGGCATGCGAGGTGTGTTCGATAGCCCGAGAGACGCCCTCGTCGAGGTGGTCACGTCGCTCCACCGATTCGCATGCCCACGACCCCTCTTCAATGGGCCACATCCGAGGAGCTACGCAGTTGTAGGTTACATGTCTTTGTCCGAGGATCAGCGTCATCCGTAGGCTTTTAAGAAGGGTTGCTTTTGTGGGGAGTATCTTTTGGGGCTGTTTCATGTATTCATTGTTATGTTTCTTATTTTCTTATTGTATTGAGCTCTCCCACTTGTATAGGTAAGACTTTATGCTTTCCTTTGTAATTCAGTGGTTATGTATTAAAATATTATGATTAATATTATGATGATTGTTCTCATGATTGAGGTGTCCTTAAATGCTTATGTTCTGTATGATTGATTTATTCTTCCACTTTGCGTTTTCATTTATGTTGTACGCAAAGGCTCGCACTTTGTTTTACCTATTCCATTTCAACAAAAAAAAAAAATTTACCTGTATTTTCGCTAAGTATCTTGTAAATGAATTTAAAGGGAAGTAATAACTAATAATTAATCTTGATACGTTCTAGGCGTATAGGTTAAATATTAGGGTGTTACACCTCTCAATAAGGATGACTATTTTGGCATCAACTTTTCAAAAAATGAATAATGGCTCTTTGTCCAAAAATAAACTGTTTGATATATTCAAAACTACAGAGAAACTACCTTGTTCATTATCGAATCAATTTGATGCTCAATATTTAAAAAAAACAAGAGGAAGAAGACAAAAGTTTAAGAGAAGAAAAATTTACCCGTACAATCAAGATAATCTTTCACTGCATAGAAGAACAAGCATGGAAAGATTAGTTCAAGAAGATACAAGAGACTATTATTGCAGGAACTATTCAAAGCTGACAAAGTACAATAAAGGAACTATTCAAATTTGAAAACACGATTTCTCCTATGGCCTAGATGTAAGACCTATGCTGCATTCAATAATGGGAAAAACTATAAGGCCTCTTACGATTTCAAAATTGGCTATAAAAAGAAGCAATACTGAAGATGGAGGGCATTAGATGTTTTCATTGCTTGAAATCTTTGTTCTATTAAAAATCTTATAAACACTTTCATAGTCTGGACTCTTTCAATATTTTGGTGTATTCTTTCAATCTTTTGGAGCAACTTTCTCAATATTTGTAAGTTCTATTTCTCAAAATAAAAGATGTACTTTTTTCAATTTCATATCTATTTATTTCCCACATGCTTTATATTATGAAACAATTCTCCAAGTATGTCCCCTCTAGTATCAGAGCCATGTAAAGGTTCTGTGTCTAAGAGTTTTTACTTGCTTTGTTTTATTTCTTTGTTTCAATAAGTTTTATTAACTAAAACAATTTTCTAGATATCTAACATTGGTAAGCCTTGGTTGACCTATGTTGGAAAGCCTTTAAGTTCATTTGTAAGCTTAGACGTTCTCGTAGTTATAAGGTCTTCCTTTGATAGGTGCTCCCATTAGAAGGTCTTGAAGAAAGTTAAAAGTTAGTAAAAACTAGAGAGTATAGTAAAGGCCAGAGTAGTGAAAAACACTTAATAACTTGGTTAGGGGTAAGGAAATAGTAATAACTCCTCCACAAGATCCCTATTCTTCAATCTAGCTTGGACCTAGTCAAGATCCAGATAACTATCCAAACAATGAGTTAGTAATAGAAAATATGGAAAATAAGTTACGAAATTGGTCAATACCTAAGGTAAAAAATAGAGAAATTTACAAAACAAGTATTTTGAACTTTAACTCTAATCAAGGTATTTATTGCATAGAGTCTGCACAATCAATATAAGATACTCACACTACAATAAAGCTTTTAAATGAAAGTATGATAGATAAGCATCTTCATGATGGACATTATATCCATTTAGGATTAATACAAGTTGCAATAAAATCTCCTATAAGATTAGGAATAAGTACCCAAGTTGTTGCAATATTAAGAGACAATAGATAAAGACAATTTGATGGTCAACTATTAGTTGTTCTTGCGTTAAATGTTCATGATGGTCCTTCCTTCTTTAATTGTTATCCAAATTACTCAATGAATTTGTGAAACAATCCTACAAAAATAGCAATAGAGTTAAATATTAGAAGCCTAGGAACTCCTGATCTTGGAGTAACACATTTAGATGTAATATATAGAGTTCATTACAAAGTGTTAGAAATATATTACAATTTTAAAGTCTTAAGGTCCTCTCCAAAAAATGAAACAGTAGTTTTAGAAACAAATTTAATAACTCCAAAAAGATCAAGACATGCATATGTTATAGCGAGAATGCCTGAAGGTTGGAATTTAAAAATAGAGTACAAACTACTAAAATAGATCAAATAATTCAAGATGAAGATGGAAATGTTACTCTTAAGATGAAAAGGTCCACGTCTATAGACAGATGATTAGACACTCTACAAATAGTAGATCTATCTTTAGATTAGATCTAGATGGAGTAGATTTTGAGCCTAATATTCCAAAATCCATTTATCAAGAATCTCAAAGATCTGAATCACCTAGATATTCTCTTACAAGATCACAAGTAATCAATATTATATCAAAAGATATACCTCCCTTTGAGATAGATAAGTCTTGGATAAGAAAAGAATTTGAAGCACTACATAATAAAGAAAACAAAAAGTGGTATTTTAATATTTTCAATAAAGAAGAAACATCAAAATATTTACAAGAATTTTATGCTTTCCTGTAACAATATAGAATTAATATATATTTCTTCAAGTGGTTTGAAGAATTCTTTTGTGTCAATAATAAAATCAATAACCCTTTTATATCTTCACAACAAGTACATTCCAAAATTACAAAAAATTGAAAAACTTCTTAAGGAACTAATATAACTTCACCACGCCCTCCATTAACGCAATTAAAAATATCAATAAATAGTTTATTAGAAGTAGATGCAACGCCTTTTAAAATAAATCAAGAAAATAAAGAATTTCAAAAGGTTCATGCGCAACTTAATTATGCTAATCAAATGCTACATATCATATGAGTAGAAAATCAAAACAAACCAAAAGACATACCTTCTACTTCAAATCAGCAATAAATGCTCATAAGTAATTTCAACTCGATCCACAAAGACCAATATATAAGTTCATAATTATTGAAGAAGAATTAAGGACTCAAAACTTGGATGAATAACTGAACAAGCTATAGAAGATTTGATAAAACAATTAGAAAACCTAATGACAGGACCAAAAGATAAAAATTTCATTAACTACAAATACTTTAGAACATATAGAAGAACTTGAAGAAGATTTTCAAGAAATATTAGGACTAAATAAAATAAAAGTTTCAAAAAATGATCTTAAAATAAGAGCAATTATCCAATACCTTCTCTAACTAATTTTCAATATGAAGAAAGACAACAGCTAGCTGATAGCTCTTTTCCAAGAAAATCTATTTTAGAATGGAATATTGATAGGTTAAGTGAACAATTAATTTCATATACACTTCAACAGATGACTATGGCAATATTTGGTTTTTACTTTGTATTTAGTGTACTCTTTCAATATTTAAGAGGCATTTTAGTTTTTTCATATGTAGCCATAATCAACAACAAAATCCTTCTAATTATGTCACAAGATATTCAATTTGAAAATTAGGGAAAACTCTTCTTTACTCCCATCAATTATAAATCATGTGCATTTTAGTTTCTAAACTAAAAAAAATACAACGTGATCCCTGAAATTTTCTAGATGTGTACTTTAATTCATTTGTTAAATTTTTGTCAATTATTGACAAAGAGGACAAAGCTCTAAGTGAAGATATAGCACGAGAAGAGGGATTGAATCATACTTTCAAAAACTTGAAGATAGCAAAAAAACACAAGTTAATAGGATTCAAAGATTACTTTCTGATATGTCTAGAAACTAAATAAACATTTCAAAAAGGTTTTTATGCAAATACAAAGATTCACGAATAAAAATGAATAACACACAACAATTTAAAGAGATAGGGAAAATAGAATATCACACAAATGATTTTATACTGGTTAAACACTGCCTATATCTAGTCCTCAACAAATCTGTTGCGTTCCACCATCAACCACTTTCTCAACCCGAGAAAGTTAGATATTCTTTTCACCATCTTCTCAAGCTATATGTTAGTTTTGAGGTGTTCCTTTCACCACAATGGTAGCAATTCACATTATCAAGCTTTCCTTTGCCTTTGTTTATCCTTTCTTAACGTAGACTCCTTCTTCTTTCTGAGTCTACTCTTCCATGCTCTTGACATCTTTCTTACTAACATGGAGATTTCATCTCCATCCTTTTTAGAATCCTCATTTGAGTCTTCTTTCTCCTCAAAAACCTCTATAGCTTTCATTGCCTTCCCTGGATTTTGCTTTTGTGGGAAGCATTTAGTGCCACAGATTTGTTTCTTTTCATGGTTTCACTATGAGCTTCAAGGAGCACCACCTCATGAGTCTTTAGAGGCCCAATTAGTGTATCTAAGCTAAAAGTCTTAAGATCCTTAGTTTAAGTGATTATGTGACCTTGTGAACCATTTAGACGGAAAACTTTTTAAGATCTTTCTAACCATCTCAGAGTTTGAGTATCTCTTACCCAAACCTTTGAGTTAGTTAATGATATGCATGAATCTTGTGGTGATCTCATCAATGTTCTCATGCTCAATCATTTTGAACATTTCATATTGACGCACCAACATCTTTATCTTTGTTTCGTTGACCTAATCTATTCCCTCATGGAGCATTTACAACCTATCACATATCTCTTTAGCTGTGTCCCAAGCAATAATCTTGTCATACTTAGCTTGGCTTAGGGAACAAGTAAGAAGGTACTTAGCCTTGGAGTTCATCTCTTGCTTTTTGCTAGTCAGTCCATCTATTTCCTGGGACTTGCCTTGTGGTTAAAGGTCTACCTTCCTTATTTCAGCAAACATATTTTTTGAAACCTTTTTTGTAGGTATATAGTTACCATTTAATATCATCTCCCACAAGTCAAGACTTGTGTATTTGATGAACATCTCCATTCTGCCTCTCCAATAAGGATAATCACCATCATCAAAGAATAGAGGTATATAGATGGAGTGTTCCTTAGCAATGTGTACAACGTTGTGGGTCATTATTTCCAAGATATTTTTTCCTCCGCAACTATTAGGATGCTTAACCTCTTAAAGGCCTGACCTTTTATGCAAAGTGTATGTTGTGTATAGATAGCACAAGAAGGGGATTAAATCGTGCCTTACCAAAAAATTTTCATTCTGAAACACTTAAACATAATCTGTCAATTCTAAGACTTGAAGCAGCACAAATAACGTGTTAATTTTCTTCATAAAGTAACTTTCTGAAGTGTCCAGGAAAAATATAAGTTCAGAAAGCTTAATAAAACAGTTTTATATCATGCACAAAGATGCACACATATACACACACAGAAAGATTTATATTGGTTTGACCAAGTTTTGCCTACATCCAGTCTCAGCCAACAATGTTGAGAGTTCCACTAAACTTCTTTCTCTTACAGAGAAACCAAGATAGTCTTTTTACTAGCCTTCTCAAGCTAAACTGAGCAGTTGTACTTGACCTTCGCACACAAGAAGTTTTTCTTCCTAGCCTCTCCAAGCTATCTCACATTGATCACTACTGGATTAAGATACAATGTGATAAAAGGTTTTGGTGTTTCACTCCAAGAATACACTCAAGTATCCTAAGATTCAAGATTACTATAAGGACACCAGTTAAGAGACTTTTGTCTAAACTTCTTACAAAGAATGCTTGCTAATGAATACAAGAAAGAAGATTTTTTTTTTTTAAGAAACTAAAATTTGATTAACAGGAGAACTTCAGAAAGTATATAGAAGGCTTGAAATGTCTTGCATGCAAAAGTTCCTTCCAACTTGAATGTGTTGTGTTTTTATACTTGAATTTTGAATAGAACTGTTGCCCCTTAATCTTTTCTCCTCTTGACACGTGTTAATCAATCTTTGTGTGTCCTTGGATTAGTACTCTTCTAGATATGTGTGCTAAGTTGTGTCAGTGATAGCTATTATAGTATAAAAAACCATTGTCCTTTGTTTCTGAAGGTACTTCAGAAACTATATTTCACTAAAAGCATGGTTTTGGAACTTCTCATCTTCTGAAGACTTCATTGGGGATGGTGAACTTTCAAGTATACAGTTGATACGTCAAAATCATAACTTTCTGAGCGAGCTTCTTTCTGAGATGGATGATGATCTTCAAAGAGTGTTGGACTTCTTAATTTGTGAACATGAACAAATATGTTGGAGATGTGCTTAATATGATCATGAGAAAACATTATTGTGAGTTGTAATGCCACTTTCTGATGTATTAGACTAGATTCTAATGTCCTTACTATAGTTTCTAATGCTCTAGCTTACTTTCTCAAGCTTCTTATATACAGTGATTCACTTTCTAAGCTATTTTTCATATTCATAAGAGTTGTAATCTCTTTGAATGAGATTTCTATCATGTTGAATCATAATTATATGAAAAATATATCAAGAAATAAATTATATGTACATGAGAAAATTCCTATTAAGCACTAAAGAAACTCATACAAACTATTAGTCCTTTCTGCAATAACATTTTAACAAAATTTGAGTTGTTGTCATTCAAAACATAAGCCGTGGTATTTTTCTCAAGGGTTCTAAAGCTAACAAGTCAATCCTCTAGCTATAATTTCCTAGACTTGAATGAGTTATCACCCGAGTAGGAGGACAATGTCTACGACCATATATGATGACATCTCAAACTTCAAATTTATTTATCAAGCCATTATCCATAATTTATCAATGGCAAATGGATCCTATGACTTTGTGGGCGATGGATAACTTGGGCTTTATAGGAAGTTATGGTAGAAGAGTAGGTAAGGGAGGAGGAGGATGTGTAGGTAGAGGTGATGGTAGAGGAGGAGGTGAGGGTGGGGGAGGTGGGCGTAAGGGTGCGGGTGTTGAGACTAGATATTCGTCACGTATCAATCCCTAGCCACCTGATCCATATAGTCCGTCACCAATCTATAGATAACAAAAGGCCAAAAGGAAGGGGAAATTACATAAAAGGGGTAAAAGTTATGTATTTTTAGATTTTTAATAAAATTACTATTACTTTTTTTTTTTTTTGGGTGTAATTCCTTGTACTGTTGTACCTTATTTTGTTTACTATATCCATTCTATTTCTTAAGTTAATGTCTATTTGTAATGATGGTTAGTAGCTGAGAATTTAAAACAGTTGACGTGTTTGGAGATTAGTCGTAATAAAACTCATTAGATATTATAAAATATTTTAAAATTTTAATGATTTTAATATGAAAAAAACTACCAAATTCGCCTCTCTAAAATTTCAAGTTGGCCAAATCCATCCTTGTAAAAAAAAAATACTCTCAAATTGGTCCCTACAAAATTAAATAGTTGGCCAAATTAGTCCCTGAAAAATAAATTTCTCAAACTGGTCTTTGTAAAAACTTCAAATTGAACAAATTGGTCCATTCAAAATTGAATAATCGGCCAAATTAATCCTCCTGATAAGTTAGGCAATGAAGACTAACTTGTTGATAATTCACTTTTATAGGGACTAATTTGAGAGTTTTTAGGGACTAATTTGTTACTATCAATTTTACATGGACCAATTTGAGTTTTTTTGCAAGAACCAATGTGGCAATGTAAAATTTTAGAGGAATGAATTTGGTAGTTTTGTATTTTAATATTTTACTCCTTTAATACACTCTATATAGTCACCAATCATGCTACAATCATTAATTTGAGAATAACACAACAAAAACCACTTAATTGAAAATAGCACATCGAAAGCATCAACAAGACATTAATAAAAGTGCAACTACTTAAAAATTACAACCACATCATTAATAATAAAAAAAAACAGGAGTCATCACTATGAACTTGAGCTTGGAGCTTGTGGATAGCTACTATGATTGTGACCGTCACCTCGACAAAGAGCACAACGTTGTGGTCCTACATCTGAGGCATACTATTTCATTTAGGTAGCAGGTATATAGGTCGCCTCTTCATTGTGCGTTTTAAGGTGGGGTTAGGACAAATTCTCGGACCCATATACTAAGACCAAGTATGTGGGTGCCCCATGACACCAAACTCCTTCTTGAACACTTTACAAATTTTTGTATCCTATACGCATCATCAACATAAGCTCTCTAGTCAACGTGACGGATGTCACAACAAGTAATCACATGACAGCAAGGAATACAATCTATCTAAAGTCACCACAGCCACAATACCTTTGCCTAAGATCAACTCTATAAGCTGTTGAGCTAGATCCCTCTTTAACACGGAATGACTCAGTTTGCTTGTCAAATTGAGTGAGCATGAAGTCTTGAATGCATACTCAGTTGCTTACAATGTCTCGCCGATAACATGTCCAACATTTTTCAACGCATATGCCTCCATGCCTTTTTGAACACACAACTCAACTATTTAGAAGCACACTACTCAAACTAATAACGATCAGAACATTTTAACACAACATTGATACACTTGACTGAATTTGTGGTAATGTGCCCCACCGATATCCACCGTCAAATGCTATAACCCACTTTTCCCATGGAATTTCATCAAGCCAGTTGTATACCACTCACCATGTTCGCGCATCCGCCCATAGTGATTATTAAATTCACACTATGTTCTAGAGTACCCTGCAAAGGACAATATGATTGGTTAAATTAGCAAAAATAGTAACTAAAAAACAATACCTTAAAATTCATTCATGAGAACAAACAAAGTGTAGATCACCCATGCTCCCAATTTGATGCAAGTCAAGGGCCTTGAATCTCCACAAGAAATTGGCAGTGACATGCCTTATGCAATACATGAGGAATGACTTTGGAGGTTCCCACTGACCATTGCTCCGAGTTATTGCTATTTTAATCAACTCGTGATGACAAAAAATAATTCAAACTCCGTCTCGAGTCATAACATGTCTGTGCACATTTTAAAGGAAAAATGACCATGCATCTACAGTCTCACCCTCGACAATAGTAAAAGCAATTGGGAATATGTTTTGATTGTCATCTTGTGCTAGTGCAATTAAGAGAACCCCTCTATATTTTCTACACAATGTGTCCTATCTACCTGAACAAGTGGTTTGCAATATCCGAACGCTTTAATGTAGTCATCGAAAATCCAAAATACCCTATGAAACATGCGAACTTAACACCCTAATATTTAACTCAACACGCTTAGGACGTATTTAAGTTAATTATTAGTTATTACTCTTTTATTCCAATTCTTAATTTAAACTCTTGAAAATACTTTAATGAAATTATAGGTAATTTTTAAAAATAAAAAATAAAACGTGAGCCGCGCATACTAAGAAAAACCCATCATTTGTCTCACACATATGGAGGAGAAACAAAAACTAGTCACATGCGTGCACAACAATCACATGAACATAACCATATCATCATATATAATTATAGCATAAGTATTAACCATACCACATCAAGCACCAAAATACACTACTAAAAGGATATCATACCCACCAACAGAGGTTGGGCTAGGTATAGACATTAAAAAGACATAAATAGTGTATGGATAGGAAAAACACCTACTAATGACACTCCAAGAGGGGATAGGTATCCGAGCACATGAGCAAGGTTAGTAGGAGTCCGAGACGACCCACAAAATGATAAGGCTGGTTGGCAAGATCGAAGTGCATCTACCAGGTGAGAGCATCAACGTGGATCACAAATTAAGCCATTGCCCTCTGAAGACAAGATAGAATGGAAAGAGAAAGGGAATGAGAAACTTGTACAAGAATCTCAGTAGGGCTTTCGCCTCCAAACAAAATGTCATCATCTTCGTCCTTAAGAACCTCGGGTTTCATTATGAAAATAGTAGACATAAATATGATTCATTTATTAAGTTCCAAATACCATTATCCGAGGTCCGTATCTTTTAGCATGAATCTTAACGTCATGAATGCAATATACTATATCATGAATGCATGTCCATACCATATGCAAGATATAATAGGATACACATTGAATAAACATAACATAACGAATGCAATTTATTCCAACATAATTCATTCTTTTAGGTGACTTAAACTTCTAACTCTCTTTTCCATGGGGCCACCCTAATACTCTCCCTTTTGAGAGTTCTAGGTTATGAGCTCATACCTAACTAGTCGTCACTAGTCTATACTTATCCTCTTGATAAGGTAAATTCCCGACTCCCAAAGTGCGGGTTAGGGGGCATAAGATCACCTTTCATAACCATTAATTTTTGGAGTCTAAAGGGTACTTTTTGGATCACCTTTCATAACCATTAATTCCTGAGTCTAGAGGATCATTTCCATATGTCTTTTGTCACCTTAATATTGGCATGTTAATTAGAGATGCAAGCATGAACATATAATCATAACTTATCCTTTAATACCTCATGCTCATGGAACACTTAAATAACGTACCTCAATTAATTGATCATACATATAACATGTCACAATTCATTGTGTAATTGATCACATAAGTATGCATCAGAAGTCATGTAATTTCAACTAAAACACATGAACATGGTTTTCATAAGACATCGTTCATGTTGACCTAATCAAGTTATCAATATTTACACTTAAGCCCCAAAGGGGTTAAACTGCAATTTCCGAAAGATTATGGGTCAAAGTGTAATTTCCCCTTTTTAACACATTTTCTCAAACTCATGATCCTTAAAATTAATCTATTCTTTTAGTAGACCCATAACACTTAGAAATCATTTAAACCTCTTCATAAAAACCTTTTTAGGCCATAAACCAAATTTTATTACACTTTAAGGGTCAAAGTACAAAGTTACTCATTTTTAACACTTAACAAATGCCAAAACTTCTAAAACTTTTTTTCTAAACATCATAAATTGCATTTTGAATACATGGACACATTCAACATCATTACTCACTATAATTGAAACCATTTGACCGAAATTACGTAATTGATGGTTCAAAACACAACTTTTCGCATTTTACAAAACTGTCCAAACTAACACTTGTAATTATTCTTTTATACACCTAAGGTACTAAAAATAATTTTCACAACAAATATTATTAATTCTTATGTATGTGAGCAGTATGAACAGTACAAAACAGTAATGAATAGTATCAGAAAATTAATTTTTTAAAGCTTCATAAAATTATAATTTTGATCCTTTCTAGTTACTAGTTCTTCCCAAAAATGCTAAAAATAATTTTTACAACAATTATTAGTAACTTAATCATTACCAAATAGTAACCTTATGAATTTAATTAAATCAAATCAGTAACCATAATTTTAACTTTCTAAAGCTTGAGAAAATCATATTTTTAATCCTTTTGAATTTCTAATTCTTTCAAAAATTCTTTGTGCATCTTAAAGATAAGATTCAAGTCTCAAAATAAAATAAAACCAACTTCAAATCTAAGATCCTCATAAGGCCAAAAATCATATATTTGAGATGTGTCCATAAATCAAAATTTCCATTTAAGATAAAAGAAGCAAGTCTTGAGCTTTAGAGATTTAGGTGATAACTAGAATCATAAACATGCTATGCAATCTCATTTTTAATCTTTATCATTATAAGGTGATAACTTGGAAATATAAATATGATGTGCAAGACTTGAAATATAAATATGAAGATGCAGGTTCATTTTTTAAGTCTTCAAAGTTTAGATGATAACTTGAAACATAAACGTGATATGCAAGACTTGAAATTTAAACATGAAGATGTAAATCTATATTGTTATCTTCAAGATTTAAGGTGATAACTTGAAATTTAAACATGATATGTAAGACTTGAAATTTAAACATGAAGATGCAAATCCATATTATTATCTTCAAGATTTAAGGTGATAACTTGAAATTTAAACATGATATGCGAGACTTAGAATTTAAACATGAAGATGCAAATCCACATTATTATCTTCAAGATTTAAGGTGATAACTTGAAATTTAAACATAATATGCAAAGCTTGGAATTTAAACAAGATATGCAAGAGCTTGAAACATAAACATGGATGCAAGTTCATTTTATATCTTGTTAAACTCAAGACTTTTAGAGAATGAAGCTCTTTAACCCCAAATAATTTTAACAAAAAGGAAATAAGCTTTAGAGTCCTTCATTACTATGGTTCCAAGAACCTTATTTCTTGAACTCATCATCAAACTCAAAAAGAAACAATCCAAAGAAAATCAACAATTTTTCCAATAATCTTTTAACAACAAAAATCAAATCTTGAGCTTTAGAGGTCAATTATATGATGGATCTACAACCACCACCATGATTCCTCATCATCAAGTCATGGTCATCAACAATCAAAATAATCGAAAAATATAAGAGAAGAATAAGAGAAAGAACATGAAATAAATTCCATACTAAGTTGTTTCTTGTTACAAAAGTGAAAGCTTGTTCTTTTATGAATTAAAGAGAGGAAAAATCTTCGTTAGATGATGATGATGGTTTCGGCCAAAGAAGGAAGAAATGGAGGAAGGATTTTTCTTGTGATCTTGTGTCTTGGAATGGAAAGGTTATGTGTGTAGGAGTTGATCTATGGTGGATATGTGTTAGTTTGAGGTTAAGAGCTTGGATGGAGGTTGAAAATGGAGTCTTTTGGAGGTGGAGGAGGAAGAAGAAGATAGCTTAGAGTTTAGAGAGGAAGAGAGGATTTTTGGCTAATTTTTGTGAGTAAGACTACCACCAAAAATACAAATGGTAAGAATGAGTGTTTGTGTGTATATTAGGCTTGGAAAAACACACATATATAAGAATTTTGGGAAGGGTGAGGCAGCTACATTTTGGCTATAATGGGGAGCAAAATTTCAATTTTTGTGAGTGGTAAGATATGTATTTGAGATATATTTAATTTGTAGTGGATTATATAGTGTAGGTGGTTAATAAAAAAACATTTAAGATGCTCCAAGACATGATTAAGGAATGGCCTACACTTGTAGTGAAGTTTTTTAGTGCTCCATTAATCTGAAATAATAAAAAAAAATCCAAAATATAATTTTTAACAAAAAGAAAGATAATGCACTAATTTATACTTAATATTATTTGTCTTATGAACCCTTTTAATTAAGAAAAGAAATTAAACTTCCCAAAAATAATCTTAGACTTTAAAATTATCTCAAATAATTATTTTGACTCAAGCTTAATAAATAAAATTAATTTATCTTTAATTAGAACCTAATATTGCTTATATTTACTTAATTATATAAATAAGGTCATTTAGTACTAACTAGGTGTAAAATGGTAATTTCATATAAAAACTCTTTGGAATCACCAAACATTTCCAAATATCATATATCCCTTATAATTAACATTTTCTAACTTTCGGGTGATAAGGATTCAGTTTCACTTAATCTCGCGTTAAATTACCTCAAGGGCATTTTAGTAATTTTGCACATGAAAAAAATCAGGGCTTGAGATTTTCACCTCTAACATTATTCATAACACAAATAATCTCCTTCAAACATAAAACTAACCCCTTGAGGATAGTCTAGATTGTCCTTAATTTCGGGGCAAAAATGACCTCAGGGGCATTTTGGTCATTTACACAATGAAAAATAAAAAATTGTGATTTTTGCATAGATTTCTATTTAATCCTCATATAATTTTATTCTAATGTCGAAATATCTTATTGAGGATGGCCCAAACTATTTTGGCCTCAAATCATGTAAAATGACCAGGGTATTTGGTCATTTTGCACAGTAGGAAAAATTAGGGCATTACACGAACATTTGGCATTGGCATCAGGTCATTCAGATAGTAGGCCTCTATGACATCCATTTGAACAATTGCTCCATGAGCGGCAACTCTTCAAATGAGCATTCCAGCCACCAAAAACTTTTTCGATTACTTTTTGTTTTTCTACCCACGTTTTCGGTATGTTGTCATGTACCCAAACCAAGACTATATCTCTACCACAACAAATTTTCACTTCAATGGATGGGTCAGATTGTACTAATGATTGTGCAATAATGTTTGAATCCAACTTTGAATAGTCTTCCGAAGCTCTTAGCCTAGAGCATGTGGTCCATTGTACTTCCAAATTTCCAATCCTTACTCTTCCTCAAACTTGCCCTGAGAAGCCATCTTTAGTCTTTCTCATGTTGTAGTCATAGATAATAAAATGTCTTTGGCTCTAACTCTAGCACATTGTAATCCACTCAATTGTTTATGTTGTGCCTCTTAATCACTTTAATAACTGCCTCCCTATTATCAAATACCATTCCAACGGAAAACTCACCATCGACACTAGAAGTACCTACAAATCACCGACATAAAACAATAAAAAAAATTATAAAAATTAAAATGGAAATAACAAGCATATAACAAAGTATTGGATACCTATGTTTGCATCCTGTAGAAATTCAGGTGCATTCATACCTTCAAGATTTAACACATGCACATACGGTGGTTCCTGGTTCAAATATTGCCTACCTAGCACATTTGACATGTCCTGTTCATTCTCATCATCATCAGCACCATCATCACCACTTCTTCATCACTTTTTTCCCATTCTACTTGTGGAAATGTACTCGACTCATGACCCTTGTTTGGAGCAACAACAACTTCAAAATCTACATACAACTCAATGGCACTAATGTTTGGTTGACGTTGTTGATGTATCCAAAACATATGTTGAACGTTGTCCTCCATTATTGCAATTGCTTGATATTATATGTTGCCAAAAATCAAGATTAGGCACCTTGTATCTTATTAATGTCACTGTCTTGGAGTGTTGGAGTTTATTGATTGACAAAGAAGATCTTATAGCTCCATAAATGAGAATGTGTAGGGAATTGAAAGATATTGGGGACTTTCACATATAAATATGACACATTCACTCGCATCTTAAGGATATGACTATTAAAATATACTATTATCATGACACCACTACTCATTTTTTAAAACTCTAACCAACACTTTTCTATACACACTCTTTTTCTTTAGACGATGGAACTTTTTTTTCAAAAAAATGGTGGCACTCTCTTTCTTCTTTTTAAGATGGTAGTGGAACACTTGTCTATTTTTTCTCCTCGGTTTCTAAAACTACTTTGCTAAAAATACAAGGACAAAGGATGAGAAGGAGATTGAGGGTGTGTGAAGCACCTCCTTTACTTCTAAACTCAATAGTGCGAGTTAAAATGAAGAATGAGAAAGAAGAAGAACACAAGAGGAAAACAAAAAACAAAAAAAGTATTTGATGGATTTAAAGATGGGTACGAGAGAGAGAGGATGGATGGTTAGAGGGAGGGTTTCATTCATTTATAGAGAAGGAGTGAAGAATTACATAAAATGAACTCAAATAATCTTTAAAAATTATTATTTTATTAAGATATTATTTTATTCGAGTTTTGTCCAATTTTTCAAAAATATTATTTTATTTTGCATCTAAACTTGGACCATCCAAGTTTAATGCCCCATAAATATCTTATTTTATTAAAATAATATTTTATCACATTCATTTTTATATAATTTTTTAGAGGATTTCTCTGTATTCCTATAAAATTTAAGGATACATGTACGAATTAATTATTTGTTGCTAAGAATGTTTCATGTGTCCTATTAACTCAAATTATTTTAAATCTATCAAATTATAATTGTTGATTACATAAAGGGTACCTGTATCCCATGAATACTAAAACAAAAACAAATTTTTTATTATAAACTTTTAAATGAAATAATATTACATTTCACAACTAAACTAAGATTGTTTGATTTCTTAAAAAATTATAAAAATATTATTTTATAAAGAGATTCACTGTTTTAGTCTTCCACAATTTGGACTATCTGAATTCTTTGTAAAAGTTTCTACCTATTTCTTCAAAGGATTTGACTACTTTAAAGTGAGAAGGTTGGTGAAATGTAAAAGTGAGGAGTTAAACACTTTAAGATCATTTACTAAATTCACACATAATACTTACATAATAAAAGTTATTGACGTAATGATGATTGACCTTTTACTTTTACACTTTACCAACTCTTTCACTTGGAGAGTCAAGTCTCTCTTCAATGTTCAAATCATGGAAGAGAAAACCGGTTAAACCGGTCACTTGGCTAGTTTTTAAGTTCCAAATATCGGGGAAGTCAAATCGGCCAAAGGGAAATGGGCGAAGGACCGGTTTGACCATTTGATTTTTTTTTCAAAGTTTAAATACTAATATCTTATGACAATCACAGACACAAAAAAAAAAAGAATCAAAGAATAGTACTAACAAAAATTTATTAGGGTGTTATACTTATCTATGCTAACCATAAACTAACTTACACTAACAAATATTATTTTCAAATGCCTTGTGACCATATTGTGAAGCTAAGATTAGAGAAATTTTATATGGATTATGTTTATTTTATAAACCTATGAATATTTTTTTGTTGATTATGTTAATATTAATGTTGATGATTTAATATATTTATTATATTCCAATTAAGGATAAAGTTTACCTCTAAACCTTTGAACTAATACCTTGGATTCGAATATCCAGTCTTATTTTCTCTACCTTGATTCAAATCCATATGCCCGTAAAACACCCTGCACAACCAAAAAAATGTGACAAATTAAAAGGAGTTAATGCTTATTTTAATCCTTCACTTTACACTTAGTCATTTTAATTTAACTTTTAAAATAAGTCAAAGTATCAAACATTACAAAATATGAGTCATGTTGGTCCCAATTCACTTTTACTTAATATTTCATTAATTAAATGATGATAGGTAATCTTAAGTGATACATTGATATACAATTTGTCTTTTGAAGTAAAATAAAGTTTAAAATAACTCATTTTGATGTCTAAGATTGCACAAAATGAGTTATTTTATAGTTTAGAAAGGAAATTTAAATGATTCATTTTGTATAATTTAAGATATCAAAATAAGTTATTTTAAACTCCATTATATTTTAAATGACATAAGGTGTGTTAATGTGTCGTTTGAGATTACATATCATAATTTAATTGGTGAAATCTTAAATAAAAGTGAGTTAATGGATTAAAATGACATGCATTGTGAATGTAAAGTTAAATTAACTCATTTTAAAAGTTATAAATAAAATAACTCGGATGTAAAGTTAGAACTAAAACGAGCGATCAACTCAATTAAAAAATATATATATTACAAAGAACAAAACTTATATCCATGGAAATTGAAACAAAAATTCGGATTTTAATCATTTGCTTGCACAGGGTTGAAGGCTGCCGCCCTCAGATAGCGCGGTTCGGTTAAACTGGAAATCGCCAATGGATTCCTTCGAAGACGGCGGCTGTTGGGATTTTCTCGATTACACTTCCATTGATCATGCTCCGCCGGCGCCCAACGCTTTCCTTTGGTCCAATCAAAGGTTCCTTTTTTCCTTTTACCAATTATTATATTATTATTCTTCTTCTTTCTTTTCTTGTATTCATTTTATTTCGTCGTGTTTTCTTCTTTTTGGATTCATTGATCATCTTTGATTCGCAAGAATTGTGTTGTTGATTGTGTGATATGACAAAACGGAATTTCACCCTTTTGTTATGGTAATCAATACGACTGATTTTCACTATAGTAATAATTCACGTTCATTTTTTTCTCTGTCGTTTTTAAATTTTGTTGTTGTTTTTGTTATTGATTTGATGATACGATATGATGTGATGTGATATTATGCAAGAGAAATTTTTGGAACTTGGTCGTGTTGCATGGTTGGATTCGTATTTTCGTTTACACCCGTGTGTGAATTGATTTCAATTCAAATTCTTCCTGAGCTCCCAGATCTTGCTTGTTCTGATATGCTTTTTGTTTTATCACCCAGAGGAAAAATGAAGAATTGTTTTTCCTTTTTCTAACCATTTTCCCTTTTGTTATGGGGATTATAATTGTGGATTGTTCATAGGAATAGCTCAAGTTCATTTTTATCATTCTCGTTTTGTATTTTGCTGTAGCTTTTGTTATGGGTAACCTAACACTAGTCTTTGATAGAGCCCCGCTGCATAGTGTGATAAACGATTCTCTGTTGTTATGGTTGCTTTTGTATTATGTGGCTAGATTGGCTGACAGTTACAATCTTTTCTCACTGTATTTGCCAGTCTGAGCACAGAAACTGGCTTTTCAGGTGGTAATGGTACATGTCAAGAGAAGACCAGGAAGAGGTATCTTGTGTATTACATATGAAGTGATTTATTATCTGAGAATGTGAGGATGGAATTATTTTCTTCAGAAATGGGTGTAAATATGGTTTTAGCTCTGTGTAATCTCATTTAGGTTGAATATCCGTAGTTAAATTCATTAAAATGAAAAATCTAAACTTCAAATCATGCATGATGATGGTACATGAATCTGGTAGCCTCTCACTCTTGCTTTATTCACTTGCAATTTATACCTAATAGATGGGTTGGGCTACCTTTTTATTTTGTATTTATCTGCAAGTAATGATGCAATCTTTGAATCATTTCGCAGTTTTGTTTTATTATTATTTGTTAAACAAATTTCCTGTGAATCATTTGTAGGGGACGCCCTGATTCATGCTGCAAGGCAGAAACTAAAGCTTGTCGTGAGAAATTGCGAAGGGAGAGACTCAATGAAAGGCAAGCAGGGTTCTAAATATTAAATTTGTAGTTGACGTCAGAGTTAGTCTTTAGCAATCTGCCTTTTAGCTCTTCATGTAGCTGTTGCAGCTTGTGCTGAACAGCATTTTGCTACATTTGCATAAGGAACATATACTCTGCACATCAATTTGTGGTTTGTAGTTGTTTCACACATTCATAAACTGTCATCTTAGGTACTTGTGATAGATGCTTGTGTTTGCTACACTGGTGTATGAAGTTTACACCTCTGCTGTCCAAGCTACTTGTTAAGCATATGATCCCACAAATTTCATGCATTTTTTTGGCTTGAAAGGAAAAGGATGGGAGTATGATTATCTCTGAGCACAACCAACTTCATAAATTACCAACTAAACATGGTGATCTTAGGTACCCATGTTTCTAATATACATGGGCATAAAATATATTATATGCTACTTCTGATGATATAGGGGATTTCTTGGTTGTGATTATTTTAGGTTTTGTGAATTGAGCTCTGTTTTGGAACCTGGGAGGCCAATGAAAGCAGATAAAGCAGCTATACTTGATGATGCTGTCAGAGCCTTGAACCAACTTAAAACTGAAGCTCAGGAACTCAAAGAAATGAATGAAAAATTATTAAAGGAAATAAAATGTTTAAAGGTTAGTCTTGTTTCAATATTGTAGTGAGTTGTATATTTCATTTCTCTTACTATCGATTTCTTGCTTGGAATAGTTTTCTAAAGGATTTTAGCTTCTTTAGCTACTTTCAATCTTGAAATTCAATGAATGGTATTGGAAAAGAGAATTGATTTTATTTTGTTACAACTGCTAGAAGCTTCATTTTTTAATCTTTTTTTTTCCTTCATCTTTTTCCTTTTTCAATTCTTGCTTATAAAGAAAGCTTGAAGGACTTTATGCTTCAATTTTGCACATACGGCCCTGTCATTTGCATAGCTAAAGTTGGAGAGTTTGTGTTAGGAACCCAATTAATGAGGTTTCACCTTATGCTATGGTTTATGTGAGAAAGAATACAAAGATAGTGACACAGGTTAGGCATTTGGCCAAAAGGGTGGGCAGACAGTTTTGTAACTAACTTACCAGCTAGGCAAGATTAGTGAGGAAACATTAATTCTGTCATGGGGAGTGAGGGGGTGGTATATAGGGAAAGGGAGAGATGCCAAGGGGGCATCTCAAACTGTGGAATTGAACTCTTTGGAAGATAGCTAGATCTCTCAAGTACCTAGCATCATCCTTATTTCTTTTAGTTTGTGAATAATACACAAATACAGAAATTATACACATTCTTACTGTCTCTTTATCTTGTCAATTCTTCTACCTTTTCTGCTAATCTGATCCAGTATCATACAGTTTGGTAAGTGGTCGAAGTGAAATGATAGGGTTTCATATGCATACAGTGGATGTAGGAATGCAACACCCGTTAAACATTTAAGTTATGGAAACCTCTTCGTACACTGAGAAAGCAAATAACTTTGCAAATTAAGCAGCAACTAGAAATTTATAAAAGTTAGCAGCAACAACAAATTTAAAAGTTTATGAGAAAAATATTCCTGTAGATATTGAAAGCCTATTTGATTACAAGAATGTCCTTTTACATTTACCTCCTTTTCTTCTCTCTCTGTGGCTTGTAATCAAAGAATTCCAGTTTTTTTTTTTTACTTTGATGGAAAGTGGTGGTTTTATGTTCCATTGCTTCCAGATGCTGTGCACTCTACCCTTAAACCCTATGCTTTGATTTTATTTTAAATTAACTTTTTTTCTCATCAACATGGTTTATTAATGATTTTGGTTAGCATTGTGATCTAATTTCACAAAATAATATAAATGAGTCATCATTGTTTGTAATGTATTCACTTATTTGATTCTACTGGTAATATTTTTAACAACACACTTTGTTCTGACATTTGGATTCTATTACCCTATATGTTAGTTTCTCATACAACCTTTGTTCCCAGTTCCCACCTCTCATCAATACTGCATATTCTGCTGTTGGTATGCATGACTAACATGCCTAGTTCAAGTTGGTAGATCAGTTGATTAGTGACTATGTTAGGAGACCAACTGTGAATCAGGTGTATGTGAGGAGAAGGGACGCTGGACCAGACTCGATAGCCAGGGGTAGTTGTAAACAACAATGAGCAGTCGATGGCGGGAAAGTCTGTTACAGGTAGTTGAGGGTGGATAGGAAGTCTGTTTGGAATAAAAGTGATTGGGAGGGCAGAGGGAAGTTTTCTAGTCATTTTGTGATATTTTGAGAGATAGAGGAGCTCTCAAACTTCCTCTGAGTGGTGCCAAGATTTCAGGGTTCATGGAACACATTGTTGAGGAACTCATCAATTCAGTGCAGTTTTCTTCCATTTCTCCATCATTCTCCCACTCTGTCTTAATTCCTGATACCAGTTCTAACACAATGACACTTCTTTACAGTTTTGTTTTATCATTTCTCATGTCCAGTTGTAATGATAGATGTAAATTTAACTTATATTCTTTTTTGATTGAAGAAAGGCACCATAGGAGTTCAAACTCTGAAAAGATCTGTCAAGAGAATAGAAAAACTCATAAATCTGATGTGCTAAGGAAGTGTTGGCCCCAAAAATCAAGGGTAACTAACTGTGGATTTGTCCTGGACCATTGATTGGAGCGAGGGTGATATATTGATGACTGCACAATTTCATATTATTTCCTTTAGCATAAATTCATGTCAGGCTGGAGGCAATTCATGCTTCAGAGTCAAACCATACCCTTCAAAGTCTTGTATCTTCCTCTGGTTCTCGTGTCACACTGATCCATAACTCCATTGCATACACACTGTTTTTCTCTTCACAACTCGCATGAGCCATGTTGCTTCCACGCCTAAACCATAAGAATGTATTCATATTAAATATAACTTTTATGAATGTGTCAGGTGTTACAAGTGAGTTACATACTACAGCAGTATCATTGCATTGCTTGAGTAGTTCAGTTTAAGATTGTGTAATTTTTCCTTCAACAGGCCGAGAAAAACGAACTCCGAAGAGAAACTTGCTTTGAAAGGAGACAAAGAAAGGCTTGAGAGGCAATTGAAAGCTTTGCCCATTTCAGCTGCAGGGTTTATGCCTCCCCCTGTAGCTACATATCAAGCAGGGATGAACAAGATGGCTGTTTATCCAAACTATGGCTATATCCCAATGTGGCAATATCTTCCTCCATCTGCACGAGACACATCCCAGGATCATGAGCTTAGGCCTCCTGCTGCATAGTTATCTACTTTTGCTGCTCTTTGGATTGGATAATGTTACATGCATCCTTTCATATGATATATGTCGGTCCAAGTATTGAAATGTAAATGTTGTCTTCATTGCTTCTAATTTTCCTTTCTTTCAATTTTTTTTTTTTAATTTAACTACTGAAATAGGCTTAGAAGTACTCTCTGATGGCAATGATATGATTTTTTCTTTTAATTGGTGGAAGGCAATGATATGATACTGAACACTCTAGTCTCTAGCGATGCCCCTTTCAAATTATCCAGATCCTCACTTCCTATCGGGTAAAATTTCATTTAAATTTTAGAAGTTAGTTCTTAAAAATTTAAGGATATGCTTGTATTTTGCTTTTTTAATGAATCATATTATAAATTATAGATTGCAAAACTGTCTTTTGCAGTTAGCCTCTCTGAAAGCATTTCCGGCTAGGAAAAATATCAAATGGCTAATAAAAATGCTAAGTAAATAAGCTAAAACTTAGAAATAGGTATGTCATTTTTATATATGTACCAACCAGATAAATTAAATACTTCATTTTTTTATGGAACTGGACCTGAAAATTAAAGGAGATAGGCTAATTTGATGTTTTATTCCCCTATAGCGATATCAGTGAATTGTTAGTAACTACGGAATGAAATGTATGGAGAATTAGGGATAACCCGTCCGCGCTCCTTTTAACTCTCCCCATCAGCACTGCCACGTGTGCAGAGTTGATTTGCTGAAAGCTTGAAATTACAATATGTCACGTGCTGCCTTCGTGATTAGGTCTCTTGCTACTCCTAAATCTCTTCCTACAAAATGTTAACATAAATCCGAATTTATGGTTAATCTTACATAATTTTTTTATAATATTTATATATTTTTTATTTTAAATTATATTTTAAATTATTGATATGTTATCATATGTAAAATTTATCATGAACTTCCGACTATATTATCATTACTCCTCTCGACTATGTTACATTAGTTACTAATTGGGGTTTGTCAATTTTCTTTCTCTTCTGGAAAATTGGGAAAGGAAAGCAGATATTTGGAGCTAAATCGATCAGGAAAAATTGTGGAATGGAACTTTGTAATTGTGCCAAATGTTCCAATACCTAAAGCTAAATGTCATCTATTGACTGATAGAAGGTAGCCAAAAAATGCAACCGCATGAATCAAAAGCCTTTATGGGGAATAGATTATGGATAAAAATGTTGGGATAACAAACATGTTTTTATTTTTATTTTGGTCAGCATTTTTTTGGGTTACAGATGAAAATAAACAAGCAAAAATGCCAACGGGTGCAAGCAACACAAAAACCCGCACTAATCACGCAAATATCCACTCTCTAAAGTATCCTTAGAAAGGTGAGACGATAAGCTAGGAGGAGGATTTTGCCAAATCCTAATGATATTATCACTGGTACAACCTAACTTAACCATTCCATTAGCACGTAGTTGATCTCGCGTCCCATGAGACGGACGTATCACCAGTCCCTTTCAAAAGATGAGACACCTCCGTTAGAACGTAACACATGTGTGATGCTTGGTCCAAGAGTTTGATGTAAGTAAAGTGATGGCATGAAATGAGTCACTTTCACACCACACTAAACGAGAGCCTTTCCACACTCTGGCAAGGCCAACTCTGATCGCCATAAGCTCTACAAATAAAACGACTAATTCCCAAGAAAACAGAAAATCCCTCAGACCACGTCCCATTGGAGTCTCATAGAACCCCACCAATCTCCATACGCGCCATGTGAGCAACCCAAAAATGACTACCATCAGTGTTCAACTTTACTTCCTCCTCCTGTGGCCGATCCTAGCATACCGCACATGGAACCATAGTGCGACGCTAATTAGAGGATGAACATATTCGAATGGAATAAATGTCTGCAACTAGCAAGGTTAACACCTTATCCACCTTCCACAAAGACGGCTCAAAATTTTGTTTATTACGCCAACACCAAACCCACCATAACGTTCCTCAAATGACAGATTAAAGGAAAATCTCAGATGTGCATTTACCTAATCAAGCAAAAGAAGGGTGAAAAAGTGCGTCGACCAAAGCCCAGGTTAAGCCAGACAAGCCTAAAGTGACAACAATCATGGAGGCAATGCAGATGTTCCTCCCAAGACCACATCTGACACAATTCGATGAAGGAGCTGTACACCTATTAAACCTAAATTTGGCAATAGGGAGAGCGAGTGATATAGCTGCCAAATAAAAAACTTGAAATTCTCGGGACCAAGCAATTTCCAAATCCACATCCAAGACCCTCCAACCTCCTCAAAAGCACAATCCTGAATTAACCAACGATACCCGCTTGAGTAGAATATTCACTGCTTCCTGTCCAAGCCGCGCAAGTCGCATCACACTCACCCCAACGTGGTAAAGACGATCAAGCAGGAAAGCAACAAGTTTCTTCAGATAAAGGAGTATTCAAAATATTAAAGTGCCATTGGCTATCCCACCAAAGGTCACAGATCCTGAGCTTGAATCCGAAATATAAACGTAATCTACCACGTAGCCACTTGTTCCCCATTCAACCAACTATCATACCATAAGGAGACGTTCCTGAGCCAAGTGAGAAGTGAAATCCCTCCTTTAGCCTTACCGAGCTTGCAAGTCCCCTCCAAATATAAGAACATGACCCTGATGGTATGGATTGAAAGACCGAGCCATGATTGAGATATTTTGCCCGTAAGACTTGAACCCAAATCTTTGGAGAATTATTTTGAATAAGCCACACTAGCTTCCCAAGTAATGTCGTATTCATGTTGCGAGCTCCCCTAATTCCAAGGCCCCCACAACTCTTATGACGAGTTAGGACTTCCCAAGCAATAGAATGGAAACGTGATGGTTTAGCTGATTACATCAAACAAAATCCCGTACAATTCTATCAATATAATCACACACCCCTCTGGTAGCCACAACGACTGTATAGTGTAGACAAGAAACGATGTCAATCCAGACTTGGCTAGACAAAGGCGACCTACTTTATTGAGTAAACATTTTTGCCAAGAAGCTAATCGCTTCTCCATCTTCTCAAGAGTGGTATGGAAATGAGCTTTCGTTACACGTCCCTGAAGGATTGGAACACCCAAGTAACTTCCCAAATTACCTATAAATCTAACCGATGTGAGCCATGACAAAGCTTCTTTTCTCCTGTTAGGCATTAGACGCGAAACCATAGCTCTCGATTTATCAAAATTCACTTTTAATCCCTACATAATGCAAAATTTATGCATAATATCCATAACACCCCTAATTTAAGACTTTTTCCCATTACAAAAAAGAAGCACATCATCAACGAGAAAGGTGAGAAATACCTGGCCCACCCCCTGGAAACATGAACAAGCTTTCATGTAACACTACTGCCTCCTGAATCATGGCTGATAACTTTTCCATGCATAAGACAAACAAATAAGGGGAGATGGGGTCCCCTTGACGCAACCCTCGAAGGCGTAAAGGGGAAAGTTTCCCTCCATTCCATAATCCAGACAATTGAGATGAAGAGACACAATGCATAATTAATCGAATAATAACATGGAGAAAGCCGAAATCCTCCAACGTTGCCTCCAAGAAGTTCCACTCCACCCTATCATAGGCCTTCTCTAAATCAATTTTAAAAGCTACTACCCCTTCTTATTCTTAAGACCGCATCCCATGTAGAACTTTCTGGGCTAAAATAATATTGTCTGTTGTCCCTTACCTGGAATAAAACTACCTTGAAGAGGACCAACTAGGTATTCAAGGAGAAACCTAATTCGGCTTACCAAAACCTTAGTGATTATTTTATATATCATATTGCAAAGATTTATTGGATGAAAGTCCTTAAAGTGTGTAGGGTATTCTACCTTAGGGATCAACACAAAGAGAGTCTTAGTTGAGCTCGGGTCAAACCACCCTGTAGTGAAGGCCTCATGAACTAGTTGAAACACCTTAGGAACGCACCATATGCCAGTATTGTTTGAAGAAGATAGCATGAAAGCCAGCAGGCCCTAGGGCCTTATAACAATGCATAGCCATGACGGCTCTCGTCACCTCCTCCATGGTTACAAGGGCCAAAAGACTAGCAACATCAACTTGATTAATAACTGGCACCTTCACCTAATTACAATTAGAAATGTCATGGTCCCCTTCAGATGTAAAAAGATTATTGTAGAAGCGGTTGGCCCAACCTGAAAGTCTCCTGGTCAGATGCACCAAATTCCCCATCCACATGAGGACCATATATTTTATTTCGCTCCCTTCTGATTCCTGCTGAGCATGAAAAAACTTAGTGTTTTTGTCTCAAAATTTCACTCTATCTTCTCTGGACTTCCTGGAACCACAACATCTCTTCTTGATAGAGAACATCATCATACTCCTTGTGCAAGGAAATTTCAAGTTGTTTAAGAGACGAAAAATCACTAACCTTCAACTCCTTCTGCACACTGAAATCCTAGCCTCCAAAATGCGCTTCCTTTTACCTATGTGCGCAAAAACCTCTTTATTAAACAACTTAGAGGTTGTTTGAGTTTCCAAGCAAGCAAACCTCTACATTACCTCTCCGGCTCTCCAAGACTCACAAACCACCTGCTCATAGTTCCTGTGCATTGCCCAAGCAACCAAAAAACGAAACGGTCTTTCTCTCCTAGGCCCCCCTTCAGACTTCATATGCAGCAAAAGAGG
Organism: Dalbergia oliveri; assembly: GCA_030441495.1. Classification (NCBI taxonomy): domain Eukaryota; kingdom Viridiplantae; phylum Streptophyta; class Magnoliopsida; order Fabales; family Fabaceae; genus Dalbergia; species Dalbergia oliveri. Next base: position 12,079,260 of record JAMLFY010000013.1, on the reverse strand, counting down.
TGTATGACCTGAATAAAGGCAAGTGAGATTCTCTACATAAGCTTCCCCAACCATAGTTCTCCAGGCTGGGATTAGCCAAGACACGATCAAGCCTTTTAGCCACAGGTGAGCTTGAGTCATACCGAAACCAAGTAAAACGTTGACCAATAGCACCTAAATCCATCAGCCCATAATCATCCATGGCGGCAAGGAACATATAAGCTCTAGTCAAGGAAATTACCTCCCCTAACTTCGATGGATGAATTACCTCATTGTAGTCACCCAAAAGCAACCACGACCCTAAATAGTCTGAGCCAATTTATGCAAGTAAGCCCATAACATCACTCGATTTGTGGGAACATGACTACCATAAATAGCGCTACAGCTCCACCTATGGCGAGAAGTAGCAAACTCAAGCGTTAGATATTGGGAATGAATACCAACAACTCTCCAGCTATTAATAGACGTAGAAACCATCAACCAAATACTACTAGATTGACCTCTAGCCTCTCAAAGGCTATTCATGTGAACACGGTTCTTGTCATAGAAGATTTAAGATATTATTTTATTAACAACCACAAGGGCCTATCAACAACAAAACAAATTTTGCTTGGCTTTTAATTGTTCTTGTTGGATACATTAGCTTTGTATATATATTTTAGAGAAATATTATTTGTATTCACTATTTGTGAGACACATCACACTATTTACTATTAAATGGGTTAAGGACCCAACTTAGTTGGGACCCCATCTCATCCAAGAATAAGTGAGAGTGACAGTGATATCGCAAAGTATAAGTATAAATAACATAATCATTCTGGTAAGTGTTTGAAATAATTTATTAATGATCTTTATGCCGTTGAAATTATGCTACTTTCCACTGACACGACAATGTTTCCTCATTTCTAAATAAAAAAACAATAATTGATTCCCAATTTAGTGGTAACACAGTAAGCATAACTTCTGCATCAAGGTTCTATGGTGCACTTGCGGCCTCATGCTCTTAAAAACAGAAACTAAGGCAATGTGAGAAGCAAAATGTCAAACCACCGACTTTCAAATCAAAGAATTTATTTTGGGCAGTTGATGATCATTATAAGAACTAAAATATAGAAAACTCTTTGCCCTGTACGCATCCATTTTTGTTTGAGCTCTAAAAACTATTTTTTAAGTATCTTCTGAGCAGTATTCTTTGATTGCTATACACTATAACAAGTAATATGCCAGAGACTACTTCACAGCCCCAAAAGAAATATTTAAAAAAAAAATAAAAAAAAAATCCCAGGCTATGAAGGGCAAGTTTGTTTCATATTTTTTAAAATAATTATAAAACTTAAATTTTATATACAATTGAAAAAATTATAAACTGATTTTTTTGGAAGCAATTTTTTCTGGATTCCACAAAGAAAAAAAAAACTGAGCACTAATTTTTTTAGATTCTGATTATCTTTTTAAAAAATTATTTAAATATATGAAAAGTAATATTTTGGGTGAAAAAAAAGTGATTTTTCACCTTAAAAGTGCCAAACAAACACTCTTAAGAGTGTCTTTAATAGTTATTCCACTTTATCCTCATTGAAAGTCGATTAAAATTGAGACTCTAACAAAGAATCAATTTTGTTCTCAACTTTCACCCTACACGTAAAGTATTGCATATAGAACAATTAGATCACTCACATGTCACATTTTTATTAGTTGAGAGTAAAGTGAGACTGGTCCCAATTAATGGAGACTACTCCCGATCCCACTTCTCGCTCCAATGATTTGAGAGGATTCTCAATTCCAATTTGTGAGTCCCATGGAGCAAATGAGACTATTTTTGACCAATTAGAGTGCCCTAACAGCCAAAGGAAAATATTAATTTTGTTGTGTGTTGTGTATGTTGACTAAAAAATTCATACTCATCCATTGATTCATCCATCATTCATTGTTAAAATGATGATTTTTTTTTTTTTTGAATCTTATCATTTTTAACAAATTTCAGCTGTGTAGACATGGTGACTGAAGAAAAGTGAGTACACAAACATTTCTCATTCATTTTATTGACTCACTTGGGTGCAATATTATTATTAAGCATTTCAATTGCAAGAAACAGGTCCTACTGCATTAAATCATCTTTGTAATGGTGTGTTTGGTTAGGAGGTAAAAATGAGGGGTAAGTTTTCATGAATAAGTCAATCATGAAAACTACTTATTCATGAAAACTTTGCTTTCATTTTACCCCTCAACCAAACACACTCAAAGTTGTTTACCTTAAAATGTCCTCCTTACAACTTCGGCTTCATTTGTACCATGACATGCAATGCCTACAAATCCTTTTGTGGGGAGGGTTCAACTGTTCAAGCAGCAAACTTGGAATCAGTAGCTTTTTGTACAAAACTTTTCAGAAAAATTTAACTTTTTGTATCTTACCAGTTCCTACTAACTTTTAATTAGAGTTCTATATCTAACAAACTGCTAAGTAGTTACAGATTCAAATTACTGTCTATCTTTATACCAGTAGTTCTTATACGAACTAGTTTGACAGATAATATTAGAATCCAAAAATGTTATCAGATTATTTATTATTATTATTATTGTTGTTGTTGTTGTTGATGGAGTCATCAGATTATTTGTGTATAAGAATAACAACATTGCAATGCCAATGTCAACTGAAAGCAAATAAAATCATTGGTTCAATATCTTACTTGGGGAAATTTTTAAATACTCAGAAGAGGGATATAAACTATAAAGGAATTTTGATCTTTAGCTCAAACAGATACATACCAATTTCCTTCTCTAGCTATACATCTTTAATTATTTATTGGTGACTTGATCCGAAATTTGGCACAAAGATAATGATCTTAGAAGAAAATTATAAATCAATAGTAATAACAATGGGGACAAACATAAGTACGTAAACCCTTTTCAAGCATCTGGCAGAAGCTTGCCAAAAAAGTGAAAGGAATAATCACCTAATAAAAACATGAATACTGGTATTTGGACTCACAATATATGGGCACGCTTCCATTTCCATTGAATGAGATATAGACCCAAACTAAGTGAAGTTCTTATCCCATCCAAGGGTTAATAAGTGTAGGTACGAATGTCTCACATATTGTCAGTATAAATAACAATGTATCATCAAATTTGATTCCATGTAAACATAAAGGTTTGACCTTACGGTCACTGATCATAAAATCACCAGTTCACCACAATAACAATGCAACATCGGTAGATTAATTCCCTTGCAAGGCAAAATCACATATACAATTTTTTCCCTTTTCCCTTTACAATCTGCTGCTATCCCAGTTCTGGTTGAAAAGAAATGAAATTTAAATTTGAGCGAATGGCTGTACTCTATTTCCTTTCCTATTAACACTTTCAAAGAGAAAACTTTCAAGATGACCTTTTAGTGGTGAGAGAATTATGGTGAAATACAAAGTCTGTTACCCGCAGCTAATAGCCAGAGCATAATTAGAGATGACATTGAGATTGATATCCAGCTCAGGAAGGCTAAAGCAACAGAAATCTGATACTTTTGGCATTCATCTCCAAAGTGGCAGTGTCCGATATCATTAAAGTACAAAATGGTCACGCCAGCTGAGGCAGAAGCTGCTGCTAGAGATAGTATTGCTGTTACCTGTGGAGTGAACAGTGGCCAAGAAGAAAACTTGTTCAATGATAAACATCATAGCTAAACAAGTCCAACAATATGAGTCAAACCAATCAGGAAGAGTAAAGGTTTTGTCAGACCAACCCAATCTCCAACTACGAAGAGGCTAACCAGTACAGGGTTGTGGAGAGCCTTCTTTCTCACCAAAGCATATGCATCGAATAAAGCGAGTACAAAACTCCAAATGACTAGTAAACCCATTGATGCTATCAAGTAACTGCAATACTAATGGAGCAGGCATGAGAAGCAACGACGAACAACAGAAAGTAAATTTCTAAACCATCTATCTCACGAGAAACATATTTTCCTCACTAGGAAAAGTAAGAACATAGATTTGAATAGAAAACAGGAAAACTCATAGTCTTGGAGTCTAGGTTGGCCCTTGGGATATATCACATTCTACTGAGGTTTCACTAAATTCATCCATCCTTTGACGACACACTTCTTCATCATGACTACAGGCCTAGTTCCATACCTAACTGCAGTCACTTTATTCAAAATTGTACCATCAGTTCAGTCACCCTAAGCATGAAGAGCCAAAACACGTATAGACATTTTGAGTTTCATTTCATCTGTTGTAAAGATCAAGAGAAGAAGAAAACAAAGAGAAAAGAGGACAAGAGATACTCGTCAAAATAACAAGGACGAACAAGAGAAAAAAACAATCAATAAAGCAATGTTTCCAATCGCTTAAAATGTTTGAGATGAAAACCCCTCCACAAAGATCAAGTGCTTTACACAAAATAAAGGCCAAAGATCTAATCTTATGTCATGAGACGTGTGATAGGGATCAGGCCTTTGGATTGGGCCATTGATTAGTTAGGCTTTAGTTATTACATAAGTAGTTCAGTTGTTAGGATTCAGTTTAAGTTTGGAAGAGAAAGGGTTTTGTCAAATAACCATTACTATATATTGTATGCTATCTTTTCCCTTAGGTTACATAGACCTGAAGGTAAATCATTGGGATAACACACTAATCTGTCATTCATCTCTTCTTGCCTTATCCAATTCTACCTTGTGCTTCAAAATTGCTAGGAAATGAATGGTTAAGTAGGTTCATGTTCTACCAACTAGAAAACCAAAAGAGCAACCAGATTTGCAAGTATTGACGTGGTCTTATGAGTTAGGACACAGTTATTAACTCAGTATGCAATAAAGAATGAAAAATCTAAAGTATTTTGTTGCCCATAGACTAAAGGCATCTAGCCTGGGCACCAAATTTAACAGAAAAAGTCGCGAGAAACATTATAAATCCCCCTTATTGTGAATGGCTAATAGCGGTTTCATGAAATGGTCTGAAATCTAGGCTCAGATAGCAATTTCGCAAATCCAACATCTGACAGGGACCTCCATCAAAAGGTAAACAACCCGTTAGTCATTTACTCATTAGCGGATTTTATACATGCCAAAATTATGATGCACATCAATTGCATAAGGAAAGCCTCATGGTACAAGTATACCAGATTTCATGAAAGCAATAGGAAATTCCAATACATATTCTAGTTACGAAGGTTGTAGACAATGTGCCAAACAAGCTTGAAAAGGCTAATTTAACTGACACACATACACATCCAGCTATGAAGTTGAATCAATCACAAAAATTGGCTAACATAAGATAAGATGTAACTAAATTATTTTGACAATTCTACACTCACCTATGAAAGTCACACCAAAAATAAATTAATGCAGGATACACATTCAGGAAAAAAAAAGCCAACAAAAAAAAGCTAAGAAACTATCCCAAGGGTCTGCTACATGGATCAGACGACTTCATAGCCAATCCCAAGCACGAATAAAAGAGAAGAGTTGTGTTGAGCAGTCTATGTCCAACATAAAACTTTGTCAAATCTTTATGACATAAACTCCCAGAAAAGCAAAACAAAAAACAAAACCTTTACTTAAAGGAGAGAGAAAGTGGCTTGATTAATTACCTAAAGGCAGTGACATTGAAGAAACTGGATGTGGTAGCCATAGAAGCAATTGACCCAACAGCAAAAATGAACTGAGAGATCCTAAGAACCAAACCAAGGAAAGTGCCTGGTGTCCCAGGGAAATCCTTCATCTTTCTCCAAATCTAAGCAATGCTCAGAACTTCAATAGCTTAAAAATGAATATACCCATTATCCAGATTGCAGTCTAATGACCATAATAAATCATCAAAGAACCCCAAAAGGAAGAGCTTTATCATCAAAGAGACAGAGAGGCGGATAGGCGAAAGGAGACAAATTGGAGAGACTCAAGTTGAAATCTGAATCTGGGTGAGCACAACACCAAAACAAATAGAGTGATGAAAAAGGAAAGTTTCAAATTGAAGAGAGGTGGATGAAAGAAGGATAAAAAGGAAGCCAAGGAAAGATTTGCACGAAGTCACAGAGTTTAGGCAAGTTGAGTTAATACATAATTCTGTGAGTTTATATTAAATTATTCTTATAAAATTAAATTTCATCTTTATTTATTTATTTTATTTTTTGGGTAAACCCCAATTTTGTCGCTCATGAAGAAAAGAAAAATATTTTTAAAAAGTTTAATTTTGATGTATTGATATTATATATATCATCTAATCAAAATATTTTATTTATATAACTTTAAATAATAGATGAGAAAATCAATCATTATTGCTAGATGACTATGTAAAAAAATTTTAAACTTTAAATGTATACAAATTAAATCCCTTTTTTTAATTCCCCTTTGATTAAAAGTATTAGACAAATTAATTCATTTTCAATATTTTGATGGACTAATTTGTCATATTTATATTTTAATCATGAACCAATTTTAACTTATTTTTATAAATAATTAGAAATTAATTTATCTTATTTTAATCATGAGCGATTAAGAATAATATTTTTAAGAACTAATTTGTCCAATATTATTTTCATCGATAACTCAAATTAAGATTTACTTTAATTTTTTTTATAATTTTTTAATATTATTTTATGATAATTTCATCATTAGCTTTGCGTGTAGTAGATATGAAATTAATTTTGATATAGTATTGTAAACATCTCATTATATATTATTATTATGTGTAATTTTATATAGTGTATGTGGCAGCAATATATTTTTAGTGATATTTTTTCTTGGTATAAAACAAAAACAAACAGCCAAAAAAAGAAATACAAAAGCCCATTATCTCATAGAGGAATGACTATCTCTATCGCCCACTAGCCAACTCAGAGACTCTTGGAGGCTCATTTAAAGCCCAGTAAGCGATGTCACTCTCGATATCCAATTTAGCCATAGAAGTTTCCTTCATACACACATGAGAAAATTGGATTGTTCAATCACTCGTAATCAAGTCCTTAATGTTCGCAATCACAATGGCGTACATGTAAAAAAAATTATTTTTATTAATATGATAATCTAATAAAATATATAAATAAAATATATGAATAAAATCTTTTTATATTAGGAAGGAACTATAATTAAATTATTTCATTATTTTTTATAAGTTAAATTAATTTATTATTGTTTAATAAATTTAATAACTCACATAATTATTAAGCGATTAAATAAGAACTAATATGAGATTAAATAATCATTTTATACTAAAATTAGATTCATTAAGTAATTAAATAAATTTGTACTATATTTTATTTGTTGTTATTATATTGTTATTTTAATAGAAGTAACTTTTATTTTGATTGCATTAGCATAACATATATACTAGTTCACCAAAAAATTGCTTTCTTAAATTTGCTATTTGCATTCTTATTTTAAAAATTAAAATTATTGATAATCTTCATTCAGTCTTTCTGTTATATTTTATAATGTATTTAGATTTTTTATAAATAAATAAAATTGAATCAAAAAATAAAAAATAAAAATAGATCAAGTTACATTTTGCATTACATGGGCCCAATCTTTTTTTAATATAATATAATTACATGGTATGCGTGTGTGTGTGTGTGTGTGTTTTTTATGAAAGAAAAAATTTACATCGAGGACTTTATCTAGGCTCATTAAGCATTTACAAAGTTACTTGCATATGACTTACAAATTGGCTTCACCCAAGATATTTTCTTATCTCCATTAATTACCATTTTCTCTCTCCTAATTATTGTTTTCCCACCATATTTTTTGCATTGCTATTTTAACACTAAAAAAGGATGATTGATTGGACAGAATCAGATTAGATGTGATGAATTGGTGGAAAAAGTAGGGACTACCATTATATCAATGGTGATAGAGTGGATGTACATTAACGCAAAAGTGGGTGTCGAAATAACATTTGTCCTTTTTTTCGTGAGTTGAGTGAACAACAACAAATGGAAGAAAGAAAGGAAAATATATAAAAAAAAAACTCAAGAAAACAAATTACAATCTTAAAAACATAGTGCCCATACAATCTGCAAGAAGCTATATTGCATAGGCACGAATGGCACACGTATCGAGTATAGATATGGGTATAAGGTATGAAATTTTCTAAAAACTTAGGTATGGGTACGACAATATATATTATATAAAAATATAACCAATAAAATAGTTATATCATAAAATAAATGATAAAGAAACACAAGATTTGAAGGATAAAATAATATTTTAATTCATTTAATTGTCAAATTCAATATTTTATAAAGATTAATTTGTATTTAAATAGCATTCACGTATTGTAATTGTTAATTAACAAGTACCCAATAAGTCCGATATTAAGTGGATAAGATAACCATTTGGAGTACCCATATTCAGAGGCAAGAAGACAAGGGTGAACAGGGAGGAGGCTCTTGCCAAACTCAGAAGAACACATTGCTCCACTCCTAGCTTGGCCATACAATCAGCACTTGAATTAGCTTTTCTAAGAACATGGGTTCAGGACAACCCATTTTTGTTGAAGGAGCTCCACAATATCAGCCAATATATATATGGGGAATGATACACGTACATAATCAGACTTACACCATACTCTTCCACCATGCTACAAGACAAAATAAGTGTATGGATATGGTATGGGATATAGAGGGGCAATTTGGGGAAGGAAAGAGAAGGAAAGAAAAAGAAAAAAATCTAAAGGAAAACCCCAGTGCACAATTTGGCGATCTCTCTCCTTTCTTCTTTCAAAACAGAAACCACCATAACCCTACCTCTCCCATGTTTGAACCCCTGTCACTATCTAGTCTCACTTATTCAAACAAGCCACAAAAATTTCATTTTGCCTGCATTGATGCCACGTTCTCTCCCTTACTCTACTCTCTAACTAGTTTAAATAACCCACGATCGAAAGCACCCATTGTGATCACATTTGCAGCGACTATGCTCATTCCCCATTTCAATTGCTAACAAATAAAGTGAAACACCCATCGTTACAGTCGCGCCACTTCCACTATCTTCGCAAGCTTCGCGTTTGCCAGGTTAGGGTTCATAGTTATTCATAGCCGTGTTTCGCATTCTTGCTATTGGCATTTGCAATGTAAGTAGTAGAGGTTTACATTTTTTTGTAGAAGATTTACTATTTTGGTACCAATTTACATGCTTTATATTTGGGATTTACAACTTTTTGTGTATTGGTTTATAAATTTTTTGTACATGAGATGACATTTTTTTCTTGAACATGTTTAGTGGATGTGCTCATTTGGCTTGCAACTTTTTTGAATAGGTTTAGATGGTTTTTGAGTATGGTTTATTGGTTTTTGAATAGTAGCCGTCCTCAAAGGTTTAAAATTTTTTTGGTTTAGGGTTTAAGGTTTTTTGAGAAAGGTTTACAACATTTTGTGTATTGATTTATAATTTTTCTGCATTGGTTTACAACTTTTTGTGTTTTGGTTTTGCAACTTTATGAACAAGGTTTACAATTCTTTATGCATGGTTTACAATATTTTGAATAAGATTTACAACTTTTTCTATGTTAATTTACAACCTTTTGTGCACTAGTTTACAAATTTTCTGCACATGGGTTGACATTTTTTTCTCAACATATTTAGTGGCTGTGGTCATTTGGTTTGTAACATTTTTGAATAGGTTTACATGTTTTTTGACTATGGTTTACTAGTTTTTGTATAGTAGGTGTCCTCAAAATGGTTTAAGAATTTTTTGTTTAAGGCTTAGGGTTTTTTGGGAAAGGTTGACAACTTTTTATATATTGGTTTACAACTTTATGCATTGGCTTACAACTGTTTGTGTTTTGGTTTACAACTTTTTCATACTAGTTTACAACTTTTTGTGTTTTGGTTTTGCAACTTTATGAACAAAGTTTGCAGCTTTTTGTGCACTAGTTTACATCATTTTGAATAGGATTTATAACTTTTTATGTGCTGGTTTACAATTTTTTGTGCAATGGTTTACAAATTGTGTACATGGATTGACATTTTTTTCCTCAACGTGTTTAGTGGCTATGGTCATTTGGTTTGCAACTTTTTTGAATAGGTTTACATGTTTTTTGACTATGGTGTCCTGATTTTTGTGTAGTAACTGTCCTCAAACGGCTTACAAATTTTTTATAGTGATTTACATGTTTAATGAAGAAGGTTTATGACTTTTTGTAGAATGATTTACAACTTTATGAACAAGGTTTACAACTTCTTCTAACCTAAACACATAACCCAACATTTTCTTCTCTTGTAGAATCAATGGCTGAAGGAAAACCTTTTTGCTTACAAGCAAGAGAATAGGATTCTATATGTATGATGGCCCTAAAATGTAAGAATTCTACATGGAGAACTTTTCCATGAGAAAAGTAACTCTTGGAAGACGCTAAGAAAGGACCTCCTTAATGAAATTCCTATCTTGAAGGAAGTATTCTCCTTTCAAGGATGGGAAATTTTTTTGGAGATATCAGAAATAGTGTTTCCAAGCATGGTGACGACCTTCTATTATTAACTTGAAGGAACTCCAGAAATCATTCTTTCATCCATGATCAAAGCCTATGCACTAGACATTGGTCCCACTAGATTGTCAAAGATCATCAACACTCTATATGATGAGATTGTCTATATATCCCATGAAAGGTGGAACCATGAGATAAGGGCTCACGAAGGTGATGTTTCTAGGTACCTAACTAATTCCATTATGCACAAGCCTAAAGAAATCACCACTGCCATGCTCAATTCCAAGGCTAGGACTGTATTTTCTATTGTTTAGTTCTCTCTATTGCCTAGGCTAGGAAGCACTAATATGATAATGGGTATGGATTGTATGCTATTATTCTGTCTTCTAACCAAGAGAAAGGTGAAATTGCCAAGGCTAATCATGGATTGCATGCTAAGTGCCACTGTAAAATAGAAGAGAAAGATTGCTCCTGGATATCCTATCAGATGAATGGTATGAATTCATGATAAGGATAAAGTTCCCAATGAACTCCTTTAAGTTAGTTAGAAGATCTGGAAAAGGAACTTAGAAAGCAAGCCCCAAAAAGAAAAGAAGGAAAAGAAAAGAAAAGTGAAACCAAGAAGAAGCAACCATAGAAAGAAGAGAAAGATAAAGGGAAGAGAAAGCTCATTCTTCCCCCATGAAAGTGAACCAGGAGACTAAGAAGGAACTGAATATGAAGAAGTTCCTTTGAAAAATGAAATAAGATCAAAGCTTAGATAAGAAAAAATGTAAAAAAATGTAGGGAACTTCAAAAACTAAGGTGTAGTCCTCAAAAAGTTAAATGCCAAAATGGAGACTTGATAAACTCCTATCAGAAAGCAAGAAATTGAGCACAAATTTAGAAACTTGCCAAAGGGTGTGGCAAGAGGCTCACTCATTTTGAAAGAGCAATTAGTAGCTAAGCAAGGATGATTTGTAGTTAAATAGGAAAATGCACTTTCTAAAGATGAAAACATTGAAGAAATTCTCAAGGAAAGAAAGGATATGCAAGAAAGAAAGATGGAAGAGGCTAAGATAGTCCAACAAGCACAAGGAATTCAGAGTTCTAGCAGAAGACAAAGTGCTATAGTCCCTGAACCATTTTTAGTGATTCATGATCAACTTTCAGGACCAATTTTAGAACAATTCGGTTATACATCTTTCCTAATTTCTCCTGCTCCTGCTCAGTCCAAGCCTCCCTTAGAAATGTTGTTATAGAGAAAGCCATAGAGCAATCAAAGGAGCAAGAGAAAGTAGTCTATGAAGAAGCTAACGATCAATTGTCCTTGAGTTAGATACTCAAATATATCTCAAAGAACATGGAGGAAGAGAATTCTCATTCTAAGGGGGAGGGCATTATCATGACCCAATTTGAAAACGTACCAATATGTGAGAATCTCATCCCCATGTAAGTCTCATAGTTGTTGAGTCGTACTATATGCAATATTTAAATCATAAAATTATCTTTAAACATGATTCAACTTGCATAATAAAAAATCATAATAAAAATATGTAACATAATTTAAATCATAAAATTATATTTAAATATGATTCAACTTGCATATTCAAAAATCATAATAAAAATATGTAAATCATTCCATACTCTAAATTTAAATCCATACCATAAACTAAATCATAATATGAGTTGCTCTGTACAACCATGAAAACTATAAAATTTTAAATAATATCAAATCTAATTCATGGAAATCAAAATGTAAAAGAATGAATGGTTTAGGATCCTGTTTGCATGACACTAGAGCACTCTAACAAAAATACCAAAACTTCACTTAAGAGTGAAGCTCACCTAAGGTGAATGTATGCTATTGCTGAGGAGGAATTAAGATGGATCTAAAGTAGTAGCAGGATCTATAAGGGAAAGCAAAAGAGGGGTGAGTTTTATCTTAAAACTTAGAAGTTAATTCTCATCCACAACCACACATGCGACAACAAATAAAATACATAAATAATAGTGCAATCATGAAAAATCATTTTTTTATTCATAATACATTATAATATCAACATTGATCTATATGAAGCATAAAAACATAATTATCCTTAGAGGAATTAACTAAGAGACAGAATGCTAATTATACATTTGGAGGTGCTGAGCCTTCACAAACAAAAGCACCTAAGTATGATTTAACAGTCTTCGCGAACTGCGTCTCTTGTTGACTAATCTGAACATATATAATTACCCCTCGTGGGTAATCTTGGTATACCAAGGTTAATAAATTGACTATCGTTGACTAAGCTCTCTTTCTCTCACTAATTTATTACTCTAAAATCATGTTGTAGTCAAGAAAAAGGGATTCTGTAAATCTAAATTTAAATAACTTTTTAACTATCATGTATCAATCTACTTTGCCAATATTATTCAATATTGCTAAATCTTGTCATCACAATCAAGTCTAAAATCATGAGTTACATCATAATTATACACTTAGTAATCAAGGATGGTCCCACATGTTTTGGAAAACTAATGATTTTCATGAACAACTTCAAGCAAAACTTCCAATTCTTGTAAAACACATACATAATCTATACCATGATAAAAGTCTAGATTCAAATTTTTTTAAATACTTCATAGTGCTAGAAAAATACTTATAATGACCAAAATGATGCCATAGGATCAAAACCACTTACCTGGAGGGAGGAACTAGGGGTGTCAAGCAACCAAGGAGTTCCATGGAGCAAAGGGGACACCAATGTTTGCCATAACCACAAAAAAATCCATGAATAATCTATAACAACTCTAGAACAACTCTAAAACAACTCTATAAACATTGAGGGAACACTCAAACTTGACAACAACTAAGAATATAACCACCCCAAACTCAAGAACATCGAAGAAGAGAGAGAAAGAGGACATAATCTAGTAAATATCTCTTACCTTGAAGTTTGGAGGAGGTAAGATTGAGTGAGGATGAGGGTGGGGAGGTAGAAGAGAGTTAGGAGGAGTAGGGTTTTTGATTTTGGGCTAAGAAAATGAGTGGGGAGGGCATTTACAAGGTAAGGGTGCCATGAAACGAAACTACATCATTTTTGTACTATTTTGGGTTTGAGTGGTATCGCTATAGCGGTCATCCTGGTCAACACGCATGAAACTCCTATCCTGGCAAACACATGACTACTATAATGGTCTAGGACTGCTATAGCGGTTGATAGATATTCCTAAAATGGCCAACCATGCATCTAACCATTATAGCGGTTCTAGCATTGTCAAAACACCAAATCTGCATATTTTGTTGTCCTTCTACATTTGCAGCCTTCCCGACAACATGGGTAGATCTCTAGGAACCCTAAGACCATACTAGACCTATCTAAGGACACATGAACTTGAGATATTACAGGTACGAGGAACTTAAGCTCTCTATGATTGATTTCTCAACTGCATTGGAGCCTATTATAGAGGAGCCAAAAGAGAATGAAGAGCCTGAAAATCCTAACTTTGCCATCGTTTTGAAGAAAATGCCTCTACTATAACCTTCCATAAGAGTTTCTTCCTTGGATGAAAGCTATGAGGCTTCAGAAACTCAAGCAACACCTGCTGTTGTACCTAATGCTAAAGTTCAGAAAGAGCCATCTCAAAGACCCCAAGGATCTCCTGACACAATTCCTTTAGAATCTCTAATAAGGAAACTATACCTATTAACAATCCTACCATTCACATTCCTACTCCACCCAAACCTCAACCAAATTCTTAATCTGAACCTCCATAGAATCTCATAGAGTCTCAATTCTTGCTATATAATCATAGAGATTTGGTCAAGGCTGGATAAAGTTGAAGCAACCAAGAGAGCTTTGAGGTTAGATGCAAAGGCATGAAGACTTGCTGCTACAAATCTTTCATGAGCTTAGAATGAGTGATCGATGATGGTTTGCTTATGTGCAAACTCCTTTTGTTGATGACAAAAAGGAGAAATATGAAGAAAATATTTTTGTACATATGGTCAAGAAGTAATAAATTGAGGGGGAGCTTTAGAAAGCTCAATTCTGATCATGCATATAATTTCTTTTTGCATTTTGTCATTTTTTTTGAAACATTTTTTTTATTTCAATTTATGAAACTTTCATGTTTAATGAAGTGTTGTTATGCTTATTCTAGATGTAATGTGCTGAATATGATACTTAATCACAAAGATTATATATCAAGTGTTATTATATTGAACACACATTACACTTGTTTGTTTCTAATAATATGTTATGTTAAACTAAACAAAAATTTTGATTCACAATGAGAAACCTTAAGAAAGTTATCTTTCTAAAAAGGCTAAGTTTTAAGCAAAATTTTTGCAAAGTTTTGGAAAGAAAAGTTTCTTTGAGTTTTCGACTTTAAAGAAATGTGTTTTAAGTATTCTCCAAAAGATTTTCTCAAAATTTGGTTTGTTATCATAAAAAGGGAGAGATTGTTAGCTCCAGAACTCTTAGAAAGCTATTACAACATATGTCTTGAATGACAACAAGGCAAATTTTGTGAAAATATTTTGAAGAAATGACTAATAGTTTGCTTGAGTTTTTGAAGTGCTTAATAGGATCACTTTCGTATACATATAAATTCAATTTGTGAATATTTTTCACAATATCATGATTTGACATGATTAAAATCTTATTCAAAGAGATTCAGTATGTTAAAGATATGAAAAATTGACAAGAAAGTGAATTTCAATATGTAAAAGACTTGAGAAAACAAGATAAAGCATAAAAAATGAAGTCTATGTCTTCAGAAAGTGACTTGTGTCTCCAAAAAGTGATTCATAAGTTTAGAAAGTGCTATGACAAGTTGAGAAAGTGGCTTCTCATGTTTATATCAAGCACATCATCATCAATTACAATTGCAATCATCTCAGAAAAATATTAACATCATCTGAAGATCATCATAAGTCCTAGAGAAAGCTCAGAAGAAACATAAGAGGTTAGGAAAGTGTAGAAAAGCATTAGAAACTACATGCACATCAAAAACTATACTTAGCCAACAGGAACTAAATGAAGATTTGAATTTCAAATGAAGTCAACGACTCATAAAGTATTAATAGAGACATATAAACTTTATGTTTGGATATTCCTCACCTTCTATAAAGTCTTCACATTAAGTAAAGTATAGAAACCACATTTAGAATGAAGAATTGGCTTTTGAAGCACCATTCGGAAACCATTCTTAATGGATTCTTACTAACAAGGACTATGTAACACTCAAAAAATTATTTAAAAATTAATTTGAGCTTTATTAGTCATAATTTTAAAAATCTGACATTTTAGCAATGATGAGGACGATCTAACATATGTGCTAAAAAAAAGTGAATAGTAATCTTACGGGCCACAACCCGTCAGGAAGAAACCCTAGATAGAAGACTTGGAGATGCCCAAAACTGAGAAAATATAGGGATAAGGTTAGAAATAGTTAGAAATGAAGATTTTATACTTGGAATTAATTTTCAGACAATGTTTGATTACCCAGATATGGTGTTTTACCCGTTTGGTAAAATTTTGATGTGTGATTTCTAACACTAAAAGCTAGTTTGACCTTTACGAAATGACATGTTATAATTAAATAATGATTTCACTTAATATAAGATATGCATGAGCAACCAAACTTCATTAATTTTTCTGTCTTGTTCGACAGAGACAGAAATATCAGCCTACATTTTTGCTTCATAAAGACCATCACATAACTTGATTCAAACCTCTAAATCCTTGCATAAACTTGCAAAAAACCATAAACTTCCTTTACTAAACTTGTTCCACTCATCAAGATCTACTAAACTAACCGATTAGAATTTGAATCCATCACTTTTTCCCACTTTGAGGGTTCACAATTTGTTGTTAAAGGAAGGATTTGGTATTGTTAGGAAGGCTTTGAAGTGAGGGAAAAGCATTCTAGAGCATCCTTTGAAGTTAAGAGCCACAAATCTCCAAAAAGAAGGGTTCTTGTACCTTTGTTGTTCAATTTTGTTTCTTCAATTTTTGCTTGCTGGAATTTGGTATTTTCTAGTTCTAATGCATAATTATACCTAGATATACATGTGTTTGCTTTAGTGGAGAAGTTTGGTGCTGTGGAAAAATTATTTTTTTCAAAAGAGATTTTGAACCATGTTGCTGGATTTTCGATTTTATCATAGGCAGGGAAAAGTTATGAATTTTCTGATGTGTTTGTGGATATTTTTATAAGCTATAAAAATTATATGTTGAAGCTAACATCCTAAGCTAGTCCCACGAATTTTCTTGAGCCTTGGTTTGAACCCTTACTGCTTTAAAAAATCATGAACCAAAGCTCTCCAATGCTTGCTTGAATTGTTGAATATGAAGCTACGAATTTTACTAATTTTCTTACTATAGCAAATGATTGATTTTTCCTTTGAAATTTTTATAGAATGTTGGAAACATCTTGAAGTTCAACCATGATTTTTATTCTGAATTGATTCAGTAATTTTCTAGGGGTTAAAAATTATGGAATTCTAGCTTTGGACTAGAGATTAGGTTGCCTTTGACCACCAAATTTTTCTAATTTTGTAACATAGTTAGAGAATGATTCTTGCCTAAAATTTTTACAGTACCTTGGGAACACATTGAGGTGTTATGGAGAATTCTTACAGTCTTTTAATTGGTTATTTGATTTGGAAAACAAATTTTGCTACTTAAGTGAAAAATCTATTGTGCTAGAATTGTGATGATGCCTTGAATTAATGATATAATGACTTTGATTCAAGTATGATGTGTATGAATGTGTGCTATGGACTTTAAAGACTGTTTTATAAGGAATGAATGAATGATATATATATATATATATATATATATATATATATATATATGTGTGTGTGTGTTAGAAGCATTATAAAATCAGAGATTTATGCTAATGTATATAGGAATATGATGCCTGTATATGTGAGCCTGAGGATGATGTATGTGTTAAGTGAAGAATGAAATCCCCTTTAGTATGTTAAGGGCACAGAAAGATCCCCTATAGTATGTTGAGGGAAAGGAAAGTCTACTATAGTATGTTAAGGGCACAGAAAGATCCCTATAGCATGTTAAGGGCACGGAGAAATCCCCTTTATTATGTCAAGGGCACGAAAAGATAGAGATGATATATATGAAATCCCCTTCAAGGTACCGAGAGCACGTAAATTGAGAATGGAGTACTATGATTGAATAGTATGACATGTGTATATTGAGTAATTGAAGATGTTGAGTAGGATGACATGTATATATAAAAGAGACCCACTTCAGAAGAATGGTTTTTGAACCTTAAAAGGAACCTGTGATACATGTTGCATGCTCACATTTTCTAAATAAACCGAAGTGGCAATGATGATGATGATAACATTATGAATTGTGTATTTGGGAAATGCGAATGCCTCCTAGAACTGTATAATTGTCACCCCTATGTGTTTGTGTTTCCGTGTCGTCTCCAGATTGATCAAGAGGACTATGAGGCTGCTATACAAAAGAACTCGGAATTGCAATAGTGTAGCCGTTAATGCTTTTATTATGTTGTATTTAGTGGAATGGATATGTATGTAAATATATTAAAGAACAGAGGTGTATTCAAGCTCATAGAAGAGCTTCCTTTCGTACTTAACTATGTATCAAATAAATGTTTTGTTTCTTGGTTATATATTTTAATAGAATTACGACTTAGTTATTACACAAATGAATCAAACTTGCTATAGATATTTAAGAAAGGTTTGATAATTAATAAGTAACCACTCTCAAGTATGATGTCATGACTTAAGAAAGATGTTGTACTTGGAAGGGTGTTATAGACTATCCTGACATAGCTCATTTCTAGAAGACAGATCCTAGGACACAAAAGGATGATCAATACGTGTCAAGAGGAAGAAAAATCAAGGGATAATGGTCCATTTCAAAATCCGAATATAAAAGGAAGAAGCCTTCAAACTTGAAGGAACTTTTGCATTCTCCATGCTTAAGTTCTCTTATACTTTCTGAAGTTCATTATTTGAAGTTAGTTTCTGAAAAGAAAAATTTTCTTTCATGTACATCCTAACAAACACTCTTCTTAGGAAGATTAGAAAGAAGTCTCTTAAGTTTTTTCTTGAACATTATATTATCTTAGGAAACCTGAGTGTTTTTTCTTAGAGTGTTTTACATCAAACCTTATCACTCTTTGTATCCTGATCCAATAGTGATCAAAGTGAGATTAGCTTGGAGAGGCTATGATAAAACTACTTGTGAGTGAGAGTTAATTATACCATACTACTCACTAGAGATAGCTTGAGAAATCTATTCAAAGAATATCTTCCTTTTTGGGTTGAGAAAGTGGTGATTAGTAGAACTCAAGGATTTGTTGAGAACTGAATCTAGGCAATTCTTGACCAAACCAATATAAAAATTCTCGAGTGATATCTCTTTCTCTCTATCTCTTTACAATTTCTGCGTGTAATTTAGTTTCTATTATGTGATCTTTCAATTTATTCAAAACTATTTTTTGAAGCTTATTATCTTGTGTTTTTTCACTCCTTCAATTGTAAATACTTGATAGACTTTGTTTAAGTTTTAGAAACTAAAAAGAAGTTGAAAAACATGATTCAACCCCTTCTCGTGCTACTTTTTCTTTACAGATTGGATCATCTAACTTGTTCATACTCTTTGAGAAGGTAATGCTTGCCCTGATTGGTTGGCAAAGGAAAGAGTACGAGCTATTTGATACTCCTCTTGTAGGTATTATAGCTCTCTTAAGAGTGATTATTGGGGTGTTTGTTTTATTAAGCTGTACCTTGTTTCTACTTTCTATAGCAATGAGAAAAAATAATCCCTATACATATATAACCCTTACCCCATCATGCATTCACCATTGATTTCAAATTCAAACACAACCATTAGATTAAGCCCAATAGTGATTAAGATTCTTAAAGATAGATTAGCAATAACTGAATGATTCATTCCTTGGATCAAACCAAATTAGGAATGAAAGCATAAAAGATGACTTCTTATGGCAAATTCTTTCCATTAACTACTAATAAAAAAAACCATATTTTGGTTAATGCTAGGCTTATAGGATCAAAACAAAAACATATCTCAATATCTCTTGCCCAATGGACAAGCATACTAGGACAAGCATCCCTCATTCACACCTCATTCATGTTTTATTTCATTCACTCTTTCGCTGACATCCTATAGTACCCCAAGTTCACATGCCCTTCGTTAAGCCTAATACAACCTTAAGGTACCTTGGAACCCTCAAATTAGTCTAGACTAAAGGTAGTTGATAAAAAATATTTGTTTTTATTTTTATTTCACATAATAAACTTTATCATTATTTTAGCTCCCATTCGTATCTTTTCATAAATTTCTTTTACTAGCAATGTCATCTTTTTTTTTCCGTATTTCATTACCTTTTCTTTTAATCTTTTTAAATTCATATACTATTCACCCATATTTCCCTTTTTAATTTATCATTTGATCATTGTTATACATGACTAATTGTTAGGGTTTTTCATCATGTTGATTTCAGGTGTCTATTGATAATATGTTATCTTATCAGTTTTAGGATATCTAATGTTAGCAACAGTGACTAATTGATTCAAAATGAGAACTTTCCTATGGAGGTAAATATCTAACCACAAGACATTTTTCATATGCACTGCCAGAAATCAAACTCCTAAGGGAGCATCAGCCAAGTTTTTATTTTCATTTTCAAAAAACTTCTCGTCCTCTCCCTCTATGTCTTCTTTAATTCCCTCTCCAGCATAGTTATAGTATTCACTTACGCACATCATGATGCAATGCTCTATATTTCTTTTTTTTTTTTAGCTTAAATTGCACATTATCTCATGCACACACACATGTGTGTGTATATATAATACTATATTATATTATATGTACATATATTATATACTTTATTTATATTATATTATATGCTTTAATTTTATTTATGTACTTTTCAATAAACTAACTTGTCTTATGATATTTTAAATTATATTTTTATATAAAATACCACCACTACAAGAAATATAACCTACGACCACACTTTTCTAGACCACGCTTTAACTAGCAAAGGCCACACTTTTCTTGAGGGTGGGCTTTGACTACAACTTTTGGCCACGCTTGCATGAAGAAAAATCAAGGGCAAAGTGAGATAGCAATGAAGAAAAAGGTGACCATCCTATCTCCTCTTCTAAAAGCCAAGAGCTTGAGAATATGCTTAAAACTAAAACCCGGACACAAGCTGGAGTGTTTGGTCAAAACCAAGGGCAGAAGACGTAATTGGCAGGTTCTCAAAGAAAAGCTGTGAGAATTTGCTTAGGAATAAAACCATGGCACAAGGTGAAGTGTTTGGGCAAAAGAAGGTACTTAGCAATAGAACAACGAATCAACTTGAAACACGCCCATAAGAGTAACAAAATTTGAAAGGGTTAAGTGAGTTCCAATTTGCCCATCAATGAGTTTGGACTATTTTTTGGAGAAAGAAGGGGTATAAGTGGAAAAGGATGAACAAGTTGAGCCTGCAATGGATGAGGTTGATGATGAAGGAAATTATGTGGCACTTGATGATAACGAGGATGCAAAAGACCTTTTTGATGATGATGATGGTATTAATCATGAAGATGACAATGGTATTGTTTTTAACTTCTTCTGATTATTTATATAACTTTTGTTCATGTGAAAATATTGAATGTTTGATCACCTTTCAAATTTTCTAATTTTTGCTTTTTATATTTGATCTACTATATGGAATTAGGTATAATAGAGAAGAAAAAAACTCATGGAAGAACTACGTGTAAGAAAACTCATGCTAGAACTATGGGGGAGTGGGTGGAGATAATCTTTGATCAAGGACAACTTGTTGGCCCAACACAAGAGCTAGTGTCTAACTTTAGTAATTTTTTGGGCACGATTGCAAGAAATACCAACTTTGTTATCTTGGTATATACTAGCTCGCATGGAGTGTAGGATGACAACAAAAATCACATGTGGAAGTATGTTAATGTAAGTAAAGGATTTCAAATAATTGATACTATTTTGTTATTTGTGATAAATGACAATATCTATATTTTGTGTTGTATAGTCCAAGTTCATCATTCCGGAAGATGGGAAAAAGTGGGTAATGAGTGGTATTTGTGATGCTTGGAAGCGATATAAGGGAAAGATCAAGAAAAAATATTTTGATAAGTACAATTCTAGGAAATATGTTGCAAAATCGTCCTACGCACATTCTTAAAATTCAATTCCACAAATTGATTAAGTATTGGAGTCTTCCTAGTGTTAAAGTAAGATGGAACATTTTCTTTTTTTATTTCATAATTTTTATATATTATTGTACTTAAAAAATGAGTGATTGATCCGTGTTTATCTTGTGTGCGAATATAGGCCATCTCTCAAAAGAATTCTAAAAACGAAAGAAACAAAAGTGGACACATCAAATAGGACCCATAAATTTTGGAATAGTGTGCACGGAATTGGTATTATTCTTCTACTTTCTTACTATTGTTGCTTTCATATCTCTTCATATTATATTGGTTATAGTCATGTTTGTAATAGTTTTCATTTCCATGCTATAGCGTGCAAAAAGGAGAACAATGAAGATCCAAAATAATCTGAAATGTTTATTGCAACCCGCACAAGTCGAAAAAGAAAGGAAGTTGATTCTGAAACACAAGCTGCTATAGGGAGTTTGTTTAAAGTATTATTGTTATTCATTGATATCTTAATGAAATTACTTATATTATTGTAAATGATTTCTTTTCACAGTCACATCTTCAAAATCTCCAATATGCAGGAGAAAATGATGAGGATGCATTTGCAGTAGTGTTGGGACAAGAGAAACCCGGATGAGTTCATAGCTTTTGTAGATCAATTACAGCAAGTGGTCTTAAAAAGGATGAAGAAATTTGAAAAATCAAGCAACAACATGATGGGAAAGTTACATACTTGGAAAGTCACATTCAGCAAATGAATTGTAGGATGGATGGATTGTGTAATATGGTAAAAGTACTAGTGCAACAAAACAACCCTGAAATGAGTGCATCAAACGTGGCAACTTTACTACAATTTGCCCAACTATCTCCACCTGATGCAAATAGTGCACAAGCTGTTGCACAACGAAATGTTCTCCACTCCTCTGAATCAAGTTATGTTTCAATAACTGAAAGTGTAAGTACTCTTTAACTTGATAATTGTATATATTGCATTCATGGGTTTGAGATTGTTACTGTTGATGATGTAGTACTTTATTGTGAAGGTTGCCATAAAATTGATCCTTTAATTTTATCAATTGATCATTTCTTCATGTTGGTGTTTCTATCTTGGAGTTTGGTTCATTTTTGAGGAATGGTCTTGGTGGAGCTTGTTTTCATAAGGCTAGTGTTTCCATTAATTATATTGTTAGTTCATGAGACTGTTTCAATAGATTTCTCATATCTCTATTGCTACTATCTTGTTTTCTATAATCGTGTTTTGCTTTATATAATTTGTTGTTCTACTGATGTTGTTTAAAACATGGTGGATTCATTGGTGTTCTAACATCTTTGAATTTTATTTTTGTGTAGGCTAATATGAATGCATCATTGGATAATAATGAACATCTTTAACATCTGACATTGTGAAGAGTGAAGAAAAGATGAATTATGATGCCATTTTGAGACCTATTATGTGTTTTATTTAAATTTATTTCTACTCATTAGACTATGTTAATCTTTAAAGTATTTACACTAATATGTTAATATTGGATCATGACTATGTTAATGTTTAGGAACTATTGATGGATATTATTTGAATTGTCGTTTTTAACATTAACTATCCTATTATCAAGTTACAAATATTTCGGAGTTTAATATACATAATTGATTGATTAAATTATGTTGACTTATCTTATATTTGTTTATTATTAGAAATATTGAATAACAAAATTAAATATATAAAATAATTATTATTACTAAATAAAAAAAATGCTGCAAAGCTTACTAGTTATGGACAACACTCAGAAGTGCAGCCTTTGATTTCAAAGGATAGGCAACATAAAAAAATGTGGCCTAAAGTGCAAACTATAGAGCATACTCCATAAATATGGTCTTAACTTAAAAGAATATGTCACGTTTAAAAGCATGGCCGTTGAGTACAATGAATACGTCATGCTTAAAAGCATGGCCTTTGAGTATAGTGAATACGCCATGCTTAAAAGTGTGGCCATAGATTTACACGACCACCCTTAGAAGTGTGGACTTAAGTGTATAGTATAGACAACGCCATTTAAGTGAGGCCTAAAGTGTATATCATAGACAACTTTTGAAAAACGTGACTATAGGTATAGCTGAAAGTGTGACCTAAGTTTAACCAAAGACCATGTTTTTTCATCAAAAGTCACTGTTTGACTATCCTGTGGCCTTTGCATCCAAAAACCTGGCCAAAGAACAAAGGTAACGCCTGAATAAGCCACACCACAAAAAACTTGACCTAAAGTTGAAAAACGTGGCCTATTATCAAAGGCTATAGTTGTTGCTGTTAAATACTATATTTTTCCAATGTTGCCAAAGAGTATATTTGCTGAAGTGCACCTTATTGGAAGCCGCAATCTTATTTTGTGTTCAATGAAGAACATCTAATAATTTCTCGCATCATACTCAAGTTTTTCGATACCTAAATGTGCTAAATATACAGAATATATAAATTATTAAGGTAGTTCAAGATAAAAAATAATAATAATTTCTAGCATAAAACGTAATGCATGATCATTCCATAACTTTCCCGTAACTATATCCTGAATTTCTGTGTCTGTTTCTCCAAAAGTCAACACATAGACCAGAAAACTTGGTTGGAAGCCAAGAATGTAGCATAAAAAGCTCCCTACTTGAGAAAGGTGAAGGCACACAGAAGAAGAAAGAAGTTTCACATATGGCAGATCAAGGTGATAAGAAACCAAGAGTCGATAAGTGATGACTTTCCAAAAACAATTCTTATGGAAATTCTTGTGCATCTCAATGTAAAATCCGCCTTTCGATTCAAAAGTGTCTCCAAGCGTTGGAACCAATTGCTTTCTAATCCTTATTTTCTTCGTTGCTATACTTGTCGGAGGACCCACACTTACAAAACACTATTTTGGGCCAACTACTACAACAACACTGACTAAGAATCAAACCAAAATCCGATTGCTCCTGTGGTTGTGAATGGCCTGTCTTTGCACTACTCAACAACAACAAATCAAGAGTCTTAGCTCTTTTTGTAGTTTTTATTTTCGGCAGGGTATGTAAGTATTATTCATATTATGAATTTCTATCTTGTGAAAGTTAAGTCGTTTTAGCCAATATTTCCTTGTTTTATTGAAAAATTATTGCAAATTTATAGCTATGAATGTAAGATTGTGTATTAAGAAGTCAATAAAGGAGCAGTAGTTTGTCATAGTTTACTCTCATTTTTTTTTCATTTTTCAAATACATTTAAGATAAGTTTATTAAGCTTACAATTCCAGTTAAATTAATTGATCAACAAAGAAATATAATCAATACAATCTCCACATATAATCGATAAATGATTAGCTTTTATTTTTTTATTAGTTAAAATATTGATATCAATACATCTATCTATAACTATATAGTTTGAAATATATATTTTTTATAATTAAATCAAGGCTCAAAAGCACTTTCAATAAAACGGGAAAGAGCTAAAGTACCAATGGATTTACCAGCGGATTTTTAGGGCATTTTGTGGGAAAATTTCGCCATTGACATTTCTCTGCACAATAATAGTGCCCTCGGTAGTTGTTACCAAGGGAAAAAAATTCCACTGGCAACGTCTTCAAGGGAATTACTAGTGGATTTTTCAACAAAATTCTATCAATAATAGGTTGAGAAAATTCGCCAAAAATTTGCCATTGGAAAACATTACTTGTGGATTTGTCTTACGTTACGAGTGGATTTTTCCAGGTAACTCGCATAAAAAATATAAAAAAATTTCAAGAATATAATTGCCAACGGATTTATCAGTTGGTAAATCCAATAAATATCTTTCTTAGAAAATCAAGTGTTATTATTACCAGTGGAAATCCAGGTAATGTTGTCTATTTTTTTAAAATAGTTTTTTATGGTGTGGTTGGAATTTTTTATGTTATCTAATTAAACAAATTATCCTCTTTAAAACAAAAAAAATTTGGCAGAACCTCTCCTTAAACTATGACACCACACGAAATTAATTTCAATCAATACATATTAATCAAAACTTATTAATTAAGTCAAACAAACAATTTAAGATCTTAAAACCATTCTAAAGCACACTGCCTAACACCACAACATGCATATCCTGCAATATTTGCAAACACAAACAAGCTCCATAGTAAATAATAAGAAGGAACTCTAAGCCTTTCCCCAAGTACATGCAACCTCTAGCCCTACAATTCTAGCAAAATTCAATTAACAAAAGAGAAACAATCACTAACCTCAAAGAAAACAAAGATAATGAATGCTTCAAGCATATCCAAAGCTCAATAACAACAATAATTTAGTAAAGCAACAAAACAACAATTTAAATAATATACTTTTAATTTATGAAAAAAATTACTACTAAAAAATATAACAAACTCGCCTACAATAGTAGTTCAGCAACGGTGGCAAGGTAAAGAGTGGCGATGAAATTAAAAAAACAACAATGAGTAAAAAAATGAACTGAAAAGGGAACTACATCAAAAAACAAAATCGATTAAAATGTAGAGGACTTTAAAATGAAGATAATGTGTCTCCCCACCAAAAACAACAGCGAGGCGATAAAGAAATGGAAGGGGAAAAGTCAGACAACATGTGTTGAGAGAAAGAGACATGGAGGACAGAGAATAGGAGATGCCACAAATCGAGAAAGGAGGCAAGCTGATATACATTTAAAACTATTATTAACGGATTTTTCCAAACTATTGGTAGAAAATCCGCGATAACTAAAATCCAAAATGCACCACATATCGAACTAGTTACAAGCAAATTTTTCCACATTAGCAGCAAAAAATCCGCAGGACTGACACATGTTTGCATGTGTTAGCTCCAAAACCCTATAGAAAGCTTGAAGATAATATGTTTTAAATGACAACAAAACCAATTTAAAGAAAATATTTTGAAGAATGATGATGTCTACGTTGAGTTTCTTAAAATAGCAAACAGGTTCTTTCGTTGGCATAACATAACTCCATTAAACATAAATAATTTCACTTTACATGTGTAAACATGTTTTATCTCATTTAAAGGGATGGGAATCAAGTGGAAGTGATAATTATATCATATTTTGAGCATATACATGCCTAATGGATTGAAGAAAATCATCCAGTACAAGAAACCAAGCTTTAGGACTTCAAAAAGTAGCACTGGACTTCAAAAGTACGTTTAAAATGAAGATATCAATCAAACTCTAAAGCCAACATGTTCTACAATCTTCAATCATTATGTTTGCAATCTTTTTATCAACAAAAAGCTCTAATTGAAGACTGGAAGACCAAATTTTTATCAAGGAACTAGTACCGTGGATCAGAAAGTTCACTTCACAATGAAACGCTAAATTTACTAAAAAGGAGGAAAATTTTGAATTTCAAATTTAAAGTCAAACCCAGCTATTGACTAGCGTGTCATCTCTTCTATCAACTTAATCAACCATTCTAGCTTCTAGAAGGAAGAGTTCAGAAACCACGATTAGAAAGTAAAAATGTAGTTTCTAAAGGGTCTAGAAACCTCAACTTTACAATGGCTTCTCAACAATTTGACAAAAGTCAATCTACTCTTCTGAATTGCATTTCCAAGACACAATAAATGATCAACACGTGTCACTTGGAGAACTGATCAAAGGCAATAGTAAAAAATGAAGACTATCTATAAATAGAGATGTTGTGCTTTCAAATATAAAGACTAATAGACTGACACTGCATAAGTGCTTGAAACTGTGAGATTTTCTCCTCATTTATTGTAAAGTTCATTACATCTTGTAATCAGTTTCCTTTAGTTGTAAAAATCTTCTTTCTACGTTCCTCATAGTTTGTACGTTCTTCCCAAAAAGAATAATTAGAAAGAAGTCATTTAAGTTATCCCATTTCTTCTCTGTATATCTTAAGGAAACTTGAGTGTAGGTTAGTTTGAGTTGCAAACCCAAACACAAACCTTTGTATCCTCGAATCTGTAGTGATCGTGTGAGCTTAGCTTGGAGAAACTAGTCAAATACTACTTGCAATGCGAAAGTAAAGTTGATATACTGGTCATGATTTAGCTTGGAGAGGCTAGTTAAAACTACTCAGTTTAGCTTAGAAAGCTGGTCAAGGACTACTCGGTTAAGCTTGAAGAGGCTGGTGAATAACTACTTAGCTTGTGATAGTAGGGGTTGTCGACTAGTCATTGGTGAGAGCTTGGGAAGGTTATTGTAAAGACTATCTGGTTTCTTTCTCGGTTTGAGAAAGGTGTTAATGAAACTCAATGTGGTTAAGAACTAGATGTAGGTAGTTGGCCGAACCAGTATAAAAATATCTGTGTAATATCCTCTTCCCTCTTATGTCCTGTTACTTTAGTTGCTCTGTGTATGGTTGTTTATATTTGCTTAAAGTTTATCTTTTTAGTTGTTTTATTACTAACGTTTTCAGAAAGTTCTTTCTGAAATCTTAACTTTATTTCCACTGCACTTCAAGCCTATAGTTTGATAGTATCTTGTTAAAGCTTTCAAAGTTAGAAAAAGAAAGAGAAGCGAAGCATGATTCAACCCCTTTTTCTCGTACGCTTTTCTACCTACGAGTGGCATCAAAGCTTGCCTTTTAAGGGGTTGAGCACTCTAACGATTGTTGAGGATAAGGATCCAAGGGACAAATGACACAGAATATTCATATAGCAGAAGGACACTCCATCAATAGACCGTCATTCTTTGATGGTGGAGATTATGCCTACTAGAGAGACCAAGTGAAGTTGTTCATAAAATACACAAGACTTGACTTGTGGGATATTATTCAGGGAGGTGATTATGTTCCAACTAAAAAGATACCAGGAACCGATGATGCACCTTCAACATCACGAGAAGTCCCCAAGAGGTGGACAAAACAACACAAAGCCAGAGTTCAGTTGAACTCTAAAGCTAAATACCTTCATGTGTGTACTAAGAAAGGCTAAATATGACAAAATCATTGCTTGTGACACAACAAAGGAGATATGGTAAAGATTGCGTATGTTTTATGAAGGTATTGATCAAGTTAAAGAAACCAAGATTAGTATTCTGGTTCATCAATATGAGATGTTCAAAATGATAGATCAAAAAAATATTGATGAATTGACCGCAAAGTTTATGCACATCATAAACCAGTTAAAGGGCCTAGGCAAAAGATACTCTAACTTGAAATAGTTAGAAAAATCTTGAGAAGCCTCCCTACCAAATGGCTGCCTAAGGTTACAACCATTAGAGGCTAAAGACCTCCAAACTCTCACGGATGCACTCATTGAGTCTCTTGAAACTCATGAGATTGTGCTCTTTGATATGAATGGTGAATCCATCAAGAAGAGTAAGTTCATGGCCTTGAAGTCGTCTCATCAAAAGTTGAATAAGGCTAAGACAATGAAAGTTGCTAAGACCTCTGAATGAAGTCCAGTGTAGGTTAGTTAAACCTTTGTATCCTTGATCTAGTAGTGATCGGTATGAGCTTAGCTTGGAGAGGCTAGTCAAAGACTACTTGAAACGTTATAGTAAAGTTTATTTACTAGTCATATTTTAGCTTGGAGAGACTAGTTAAAGACTATTCGGTTTAGCTTGGAGAGGCTGGTCAAAGACTATTCAGTTTAGATTGAAGAGGCTGGTGAATAATGACTTGGTTTGTGACAGTAAAGGTTGTTTCCTGGTCATTGGTGAGAGCTTAGGAAGGCTATTGTAAAGACTATCCGGTTTCTTTCTCAGTTTGACAAAGGTGTTAGCAAAACTCAACATGGTTGAGAATTGGATGTAAGAGGTTGGTTGAACTAGTATAAATTATCTGTATAATATCTTCTTCCCTCTTATCTCCTATTACTTTTGTTGCTTTGTGTATGGTTGTTTATATTTGCTTAAATTTTATCGTTTCAACTATTCTATTACTAATGCCGTTTTTAGTCTCTTTCTAAAGTCTCTAACTTTGTTTCCACTTGCACTTCATGCCTATAGCTTGATAGTATCTTGTTAAAGTTTTCATAAGTTAGAAAAAGAAAAGAAAAAGTGAAGCACGATTCAACCCCCATTTCTCGTGCACTTTTCTACCTACAAGTGGCACCAAAGCTAGGCCTCTAAGGTGTTGAGCACTCTAATGATTGATGAAGATAAAGATTTGAGGGACAAATGGCACAAAATATTCATATAACAGAAGGACACTCCATCAACAGACCACTATTCTTTGATGGTAGAGATTATGCCTACTAGAGATCCTGAATGGAGTTGTTCATAAAATACACAAGCCTTGACTTGTGGGATATTATTCAGGGAGGTGATTATGTTCCAACTAACGAGATACCAAGAACCAATGATGCACCTTCAACATCAAGAAAAGTCCCCAGGCAGGTGGAGCAACACAAAGCCAGAGTTCAGTTGAACTCTAAAGGTAAATACCCTCACATGTGCCCTAAGCAAAGTTGAATATGACAAAATCATTGCTTATGTTGCATATGTTGCATGAAGGTACTGATCAAGTTAAAGAAACCAAGGTCAGTATATGGTTCATCAATATGAAATGTTCAAAATGACAAATCAAGAACATATTGATAAAATGACCACAAGGTTTATATACATCATAAACCAGTTAAAGAACCTAGGCAAAAGATGCTCTAACTTTGAAATGGTTGGAAAAATCTTGAGAAGCCTCCCAAATGGCTGCCTAAGGTCACAATCATTCCAGAGGCTAAAAACCTTCAAACTCTCAGTTTCGACGCATTCATTGAGTCTCTTAAAACTCATGAGGTTGTGCTCTGATATGCATGGTGAATCTATCAAGAAAATCAAGTCCATGGCCTTGAAGTCATCTTATCAGAAGCTAAATAAGGCTAAGGCAATGAAAGTTGCTGATACCTCTAATGAAGAGGAAGAATCTGATGATGAGACAGAAGAAGAAGATGTAGACAAGCTCTCTATACTAGTGAAGAAAATGTCCAAAGCCTGGAAGGGCAGAACAAAGAGAAGAAAGGACAGAAAAAGTAAGGTGAAACTGGAAAGTGTCACCTGATAATTGTGGGAGAAGGGACACTTCAAATCAAAATGTCCTAAACTCAAGGGTCCACAAAAGAAATTCGTGCCCAAGAAGAAAGCATGCTGGCCACCTAGAGTGAATCAGAAGAGGAGAAAGAAGGATCAAAAGATCAAGATGAGCTAGACATTGTAAACTTAAGTTTTATGACTGACTATTCATCAGAAGGTGAACCTAAGGTAAATAACTCTAACTTTGATTTCTCCTATGATGAATTTCTAGTTCTACATGAAGAGTTGCTTGAGGACTCTCAAAATTTTTCCTCTCACGTCTCAACCTAGAGAGGAAACATCAAAAAATTATTTTAGAACTAGAAATGGCCAAAACAGAAGTTGAGACTCTAAAGCTTGAAAAAGGAGAATTAAAAGGAGAAAACAAAGTTTAAAATGCAAAATCTAATGCCTTAGAATCTAAAGTCTCGAGTAAAAATGAAAATACTCAAAAAATCATTTCTGAGCTATAGAGAACTTCAAAGGTTCTTAAATCTGACCTTGAAAAAATGATAAATGCATTAACGAACTTTGATCTAATGCTTAGAGGTCAGAGGTCATATTTGCAAAAGATTATGTTGGGATATGAAAAGAAAATAGATCAGAAAGGAAAGCCAACTCATCTAAAGAAAATAAAGAACAAGGCTTCTTGTACTTTCTCCTTTAAGAAGGGACATCCACCTG
Source organism: Dalbergia oliveri (assembly GCA_030441495.1). Taxonomy (NCBI): domain Eukaryota; kingdom Viridiplantae; phylum Streptophyta; class Magnoliopsida; order Fabales; family Fabaceae; genus Dalbergia; species Dalbergia oliveri. The sequence continues at coordinate 12,048,014 of JAMLFY010000013.1, read as the reverse complement.
ACAAATGCTTCATGAGAAGAAGTCTGTCAAAAAGGTTGGAAAACCTTCCTCCTAAAAAACTAACCCAAAAGGACCTAAAAAAGTCTAGGTACCTAAAATAAAAACTGGATTTGTTGGAGGTTTGCTGAGAATGCACGTGAAACCTAACAACAAGTGGTAAATGGACAATGGTTGTTCAGGGCACATGCCCAATCCAGACCATGGTTCAAGAATCTATGACCCAAAAATTCTGGATTAGTAAAGTTTGTGATAGAGGTAAGGCTAAGGTCACGGGCATAGGAAATGTTAGAAAGGATGATTCTCATCAAATTTCTGATGTGTTGTTGATGGTCTAGCTCATAACTTGTTAAGTATCAGTTTTTCTGTGACCAAGGTTTTAATATTGCTCTTATACTCATGCATGCAAGATAGTAAGTCCTACTTCTGGACAAGTTATTATGTCTGTAAGAGGCTTGATAACACGTATGTGTTATTCTTGGATGACCTACGAAATCAAGATATAAAGTGTCTCGCATCCTTCATGAATGAAAAGTGGTTGTGGCATAAGAAGCTTAGGCATGCTCATATAAAACTTATTTCTAAGCTTTCTCAGAAAAAGCTAGTAAAAGGCCTATCGAAGATCAGATTTGACAAGGATTCAACTTGTGATTTCCATGAGAAGGGTAAGCAACTAAGCTTTTACATAACCAACATGTGGTTTCAACCACTACTTGAGCTTTTACATATGGATCTCTTTGGACCAACTAATCCTGCAAGTCTTGCCAACAAGAGATATTTCCTTGTCATAGTGGATCACTACTCTAGATTTACCTGAGTTATATTCCAAGCTTCTAAGGATGAGGTGGTCGAGAGATTCAAAGTGTTTGCAAAATGTGTTTGCATAGAAAAATATTCTCAAATCATCTCTATCAAATCTAATCATGCAGAAGAATTTAAAAATCATATTTTCAAAGAGTTTTGTGAAAAACATGGCATCCTTCACGAGTTTAAAACTCCCAGCAAAATGGGGTTCTGAAAGGAAAAAGAAGCTTACAGGAGATAGCCAGGACAACGCTTTTATAAAGCGGTTTATTAAAAGGTTTTTGGACAGAGGCTAAAAATACCTCATGCTATATACAAAACAAAATCTTTCTAAGGCTTATCCTCAAGAAAACTCCCTATGAGCTATGGAAAGGTAGAAAACTCAATATTTCATATTTCCATATCTATGGCTCATTATGCTTTATCCTTAACACCAAAGACAAACTTGCAAAGTTTTATTCCAAGTCTGATGATGGCATTTTCTTAGGTTACTCTTCTGTCTCTAAAGCTTATAGAGTGTATAATAAGAGAATGCTATACATTGAAGAGACAATTCACATCAAGTTCAAGGAGCATAAGAAGGACTTTCCTGATGGTCTCGAAGAACTGGAGGAAAGTCTTGAGAAATTGAGTTTCAAGGAAGCTTCTGAAAGCAAGCAAATGAAAGTCAGACCCTCAAAAAGTAAACTCCAGAACAAAGCCACTTTAGAAAGCTTGCTCAGAATTCCAAAGCAATCAAAGAGTAGTATTTTTGAACATGAAGAAAAGCAATCTGAAGATGAAGGAGAAGCTGAAGAACCTCAAAGCTACAAAAACTACAAGGGAGTTTCTGATTTAAGGCAGTTTCTATAACAGAGTTCTTGGAGATATTTGCAAGGGTGTGAGAACTAAATCATCCCTTAGAAATATGTCAAATTGTGTTTTCATCTCCACCATTGTCTCCACCATTTGTAAATTTCATAAAAAAAATTTACAAATAAGTCCAAAATTATGAAAATTTAATTTTGAGATATTTTATTTAATTTAAATAATCATTTCTTTAGGAAATATTTTATTTCAAATAAAAAAGTTAATTTAGCCGGACGGCTTGTTAACTGATATTTGGACATTGAGTTGTGAAGCTTGACGTTCCAAATTTTCTTTAAAAGTATGTTCTCTTTTATATTTTATTTTACTTTCATAAAAAATATCAAAATAAATTTTTATCTTATTTGTAAATATTTATAATTCATAAGAGATTTTCATTTTCCTATATTTAGTTTAAATTTGTTACTTATTTGTGAAATATTGTATTTTGAATAAAAATGTTAATTTAACCGTGACGGTTTGTTAACACATATTTTGAACACCTGAGTTGTGACAGCTTGGTGTTCCTCAATTTATTTTTTAAATTTTGTTGTAAATAAAAATATAAAAATGAATATTTTGAAAGGTTATTAATAATTTGCACAAATCAATTAAGGTACCGTCTAAAGACGGGTGTATTAGGGGTGCGTAGGATTAAATCCTACCCTTCCCTATGCATAACCGACTCCGAACTCAAATCTGGTTTTAAAGACCACTTTTTTAAAATAAAATGGGTTTTTCCATGTTTTCCCAATTTAAATAAACTTGGTGGCGACTCCAATTTTAACAACTATTTTCGCCGTCCCGTCGCGATCTCTTGCGACAGATGGCGACTCCACTAGGGACAGTTGAGTTAAGCCTGATATAATTGATTGTGCATATTATCATTAACCTTTATTTTATTATTTTATTATTTTTTCCTTTTACTTTCACTCTTTTTCAGGTCCTCTTGTACTTCAAGGTAAGTTTTTTTTATTTTAATGAAAACCGTAGGGTAGATGACTTCTGTTATGTTATCTGTTTTGTTGAATAATCTCATAGATAGTTTTATGATCTCGAGTTTTTATGCTCTCTTCACACACAACACATACACATTGATCACACACTTATGAGTGGGGCCCTATACCCGGTTCTAGTGCAACTTGAGATAGGTAAGAGGTTGTGTAGTGGTAGTCATTTTGGATGTACATCCTGTTGGTTATCATGAAAATCTCATCTAAAGTGTAACTCTTTCGTGAATGTATTGCACCTAGCGGTTCACCTGCGTTGTGAATAACATTCTGAAAGGTGTTCTTAGCTCTAGAGGCCAAAAGTCCTAGAATCATAGAACTATCCCAGGGAGTTTTAACGTAATAGACAAACTGATGGAACCCTAGGATAGAACTTTCCAACTTACCCAACTAGGACACAAATAGAGCATGTTGCCTTGCCTTTTTATTAGTGTTTTTTGTTTTCCATTACATTGGAGTGTTGTTTTTTTTAATAATAAAGGCATTCTTCGTTTCAAAATAATAAAAAAGGATGTGTTTTTAAGAAAGGAAAATAAAAAAAATCATTCATTTTGCAAAAAAAAAAAAGGAGAATGTTCTCTCACATCTTGATTTAGGTTTGATACAATTGTTTGATCCATTTTTTAAAAAAAAAAAAAAACTTTTTGAAAAAAGTGAGATTTAATTGAACAAAAGGGAAAAGGCTATCTTTTGAACCATTACATTTGATAACTCTTCGTTTCATATTGTCACAATTTGATGCATCCTTAAAAAAAATGTCATTGCTTTTGTTTAGAAGCTTTCGTTCTTGTTTCGTTTTCTTTTAATTTGATGCATTGTAAAAAATAAAAATAAAAAAGAAAAAGAGAAAAAAAATGATAACATCATTCCATTTGTTCATGAAGCTTCACATCACATCATAATTCTCTATATTGTCCTGATTTGCAACATTCTTTAAAAAAAAAATCATCCTCCACATCATTTCATGTGGTCTTGATTTGTTAAAAAAAAAATCAAAAAGAAAGAAAAAACATCTTCCTTGCCTCTGGTCACAAAGCTTTGCATCTTATCGTGTTTTTGTCTAGATTTATTGCATATATATATATATATATATATATATATATATATATATATATATATATATAAGAAGAAAAATCTTCCTTGCAGTTGATAATAAATTTTTGCATCATGATTCTCATGCATTTGGTAATTCTTAGTCATGCATTGTATTGACTTGTTACATATAAAAAAAAGAAAAAAAAAGAAAGTGCACTGTTGCATGAAAACTTCCAATGATTATGTCTTATGTGATTTTCTTGTAATCATAGTCTTCCTCTTTTCATGATTATCTTGATTTGGTGCATTTTCGAAAAAAAAGAATGAATGAATTAAGAGAAAAAGAAAACAATGTATTTGAAATTTTGCATTCTGTGTTTTAACATAGATCTCTTATGTTTGTTGACTTGTCATTCCAAGGCTAACTCCATTTGTTGTATTGCAAATAATAAATAAAAAAAAGAAGAAGATAAAATCTCAACACTCTTGAATTTAGCATGTTTATCTTGTAGTTGGTCTTACATTTTATGTCATTGCTACATGGTAAAATAATAAGAAATAAAAAAGAGTCATTTGCATTTTTGCATCCTTCAAGTGGAAAATAAAATTTTACATTCTATACTTGAGTATTTTTCTTGCATTTGAAAACCATGTGTTTCATGGCTTGTTGCATTAAAAAGACAAGAGCATTTTAACCATGTTGTCTTTGAATGAAGCTTTGAACAATTCATCTGATCGTATTTCTTTCTGCATTTAGGGAATTTGTCATGTTGTATTTTTTGAAAAAAGAGAGGAAAATAAAAAAAACAATCATTCATCTTGCATGTTAAAAAAAAAGGAGAATTTTCTTTCTCATCTTGATGTAGGTTTGGTAAATTTGTTTAGTCCATTAATATATTTTTTAAAAAAAAATCTAAAAAAAAGAAGATAAATGAAAATGAATGAAAAAATGAAAATAAAAATGAGATTTGATTGTACAAAAATGAAAAGGACTAACAATGTACCAATCTGCTGAATCATTCATGAATGGTTTTTCTGAAATGGGAAAAGTTAAGTTGGAACCATTTCCATGCATAAAATAAATAGTTGAAAAGATTTTTCATATGCCTTTTCACATGACTCTTTGGACCAAAATAAGTGTTTTGACTTGAAAAAATTGATATGATAAGCATCTTCATTGGATTAAAAAAAAACATGTTTTTTACATTGCTAAAAAAATGGTTTTATTCTTTCCATCCATGTATTCATGCATAAATTTGTGTTTCTCATTGTCTTGATTTGTCACATTACTAAAAAAAAAAAGGAAAAAATACATGTGCATTGTTTCTAAAGTAAATATTTGTATCGTAACATGACTTCTTGCATTTGGTTGTCTACTATTTCATATTGTCTTATTTTTCTGCATAATACGGAAAAAAATGATGTGCGTCTTTGTAGTTATTTTAGATAATAAAACTTTGCACACTGCATTCTAACATGTAGTTCAAAAAAAAAGATCTTTGTGTTCTAGCATATGATGAAGCTTTATATTGTAATTTTTGGGAATCAGATAGTTTTCACTTAGGCATTGTTAAGATTTTGTTGCTTCATACAAAATGAAAGAAAGAACATCATTGCATATGTTATTTGTTCATGAAGTTTTTTGCACGATCTTTGTGCATTTGTCCACTTGTTTTGATTTGTTGAAAAAAAAAGATAAAAAAAACAAATCTTTTCATATCTTCGTTAAGTATTTTCATTGTACAATGATCTTTTGCATTTGGCTTGATTTTCTGCAAAAAAAAAAAAAAAAAGAAAAAGAGCATCATTGCATCTATTTGTAAAGATTTGTTTTTATGCTTGGATATTTGTCTTGATTTGTTGGAAAAATGAAAAGCATATTTGCATGTGCCATTTATTCAGAAATTTTGATTCATACCATGACTTTGCACATTTGTCTCAATTTGTCATATTTTTTAAAAAAAAAAGGAAAAAAAATGAAAAAGAAAGCATTTATGCATCTACCATCTATCTGTAAGGGTTTTGATCTTTGTGTATCTGTGTTGATTTGATGTTTGCAAAAAAAAAAAAAAACCTCATCCTTACATTTGTTCATAAAAGTCTCAAGAAAAAATATCCATTCATTTGTTTATAAAGTTTTGCTTCCTAAAAAAGGGGGGGCATCCTTTCATCTGTTTATGAATTTTGCTTCAAGGTAAAAGAAGAACATTTCAACATTTTACCACATGATGGTGTTTGATTTTGTGTATTTTTCTTATGAATGTGAGTTGTCCTTAACTTTGCATTCACTCTAGCATGTTTTTCATGTACATAGTGACTCATCATTTCTTGTCATTCTGTTTTGTTACATTGTAAAAAAAAAAAAAAAGAGTGAAGCATTCACTTTAGCATGTTTTTCATGTACATAGTGGTTCATCATTTCCATGTCATTATATTTTGTTACATTGTATAAAAAAAAAATTCTAACATGGGATAAATTTGCATTCCACAGTTTAGTTTAATTTTCTTGCATTCAGAAATTTCCCATCTCTTATTTTCATTTTCGCATTGCAAAAAAAAATTCATAGCTCCTCTAGAGGCATGTTGAATTGTCGAATTTCCCATCTGACATGAGTTTTTGGCTTTTTGTAACAACTTTGTCATAAGCATTTTGTCTTTTTGCATACATTCTTCCCATTTGATAGCTTTTAATTTCATAATGTCTTGATTTGCAAAAAAAAAAAAAATAGAAAAGAAAAAAGAAAAATCGTTCACATAAATAATGATTGGTGTTTTGTTCATGTCATGTTTTTTGGAAAATTTTGAAGAATCTTTGATCATTTGAAACAAATTTTGGAATTTTTGTTGTCAATAAGAAAGAAAGAAAAAAATTGAACCATGGTGCTTCTTAAGAGAGTAAATGTTACCCAAATCCAAATTTTTGAGGTCAAATCACAAAATGCCAAAGTAAATTAAGAGGAATTTTGGTTGTGAATGGATGGAGCATAGAAAAGACACAATCATATGGTCGAGAGACATGAAGGCTAAAGTGAATTGTGAAAAAAGTTTGGGGACTCTGCAAATGAATAAAAAATGCTGAAAAATTTGAAGGGAAGATGAAGGCAATCTAGAGCCCTAATGTCATGGTTTAAACAGAAAATGAATGATTGAGGAAAAATTAAATTGCTAGCAAATGAGCCACATCTGGGACAAAATGAATCAAAAGCAAATCATGCACAATGCAATAAACTGTCCCCGATCCATATCTTATAACCTCACCTTATCCATCAAACCTTTCAAGCATTTGTACCCAAACATCATCAACATATATCCTTCAACCATACACTTCCACTCAATCATTTTCACCTCCATCGCATCTCTTTCATCTCGTCTCAATTAACCAAGGCACCTTCATTCACCAATGAAATCCATACAAAAAAAAAAAAACACTTTTGTCATCCATTACTTTTGCATGATTTCACTCAAATATTCGCTTGGTGATTCCTTTGTCTAGGAATGCTCGAAAGCCTAATGAAACCACCACTACCAACAGTGGCCAATCCCAACCTTCCTAGCAAATTTTATCCAATGGAAGAGTATGAAAGGGTGTTGGAGCATTAAGTTTTTTTCAGATGTCCGTCTCCCAAAAAAAAAGAAAGAAAGAGGTCTTGCTTTCATGTTTTTCAACCATGTGGAATCCCTAAGAGACATTGGCTTGATTCGCTTATCAAGTGGACACCATAAATTGGTACCTCAAGTTGGTCAACGTATATTCAATCAAAATCATGAGCTTGTGTTCACTTTGCAGAAGCACTATAACAATGGGTGGCATGGATGTCGGTGTATTAGATTTTCTCCATAATATTGTTGATATTTTTGCTGCATAATTCTGTGTCATACTTTTTCTGTCTTAGCTATCTTTTGCCTTTGCATCACTTCGTTCATATCAGTGTTATGCATATTTATCCAAAGTGTCTTCCAAAAGTTTTCATTTCATACCCTTATTCGTGCTAATCACCACATATTTTCAGTCTTGTCAATCATTATCATGTTCATTCATAGTGTCTTTAGGGATTTAGTCCTATAGACCTCTCATCCTCACCATTGTTGCATGTTGTCATCATATTTTCTTTGTTCCTCTTAGTTTGCTTTATCCATCAAAAGTGTCTTTTGTATTGCCTGGTGAACAAAATCACTGGACTCATTGATTGATCGTGGTAATCCATGGGATAAAAATAATCATGAAATTTGTGTGGGCATTGAGCATTGAATGAGGATTTCAAGAAGGACAATCTTTTTCAAATAAACATAGACTGAAGCAAGTTGCCAAGAATCCGAGCAGCTAATGAGAGAGTGGTGTATGTGCCAATGGTAGATTTTGTCTCAAAGTTAAGATTTTTGGAAAATAAACAGTCATGATTTGAAATGATTTTTGGCCATCTTTCTCTATCCCAAGTGTTAATTAAATAATCCATCGTCACCTCTCTTGAACCTGAGATTTTCTTTCTTCAAAAGAAACCTGGACAAGGATCACTCCACAATGGGCAAATACAATATGTTAGACCCAATGCATTTTCAAATAAAAAATGTGGAGAAGGAAATAAGGGATATATTTACATATGTATATCTCACAAAAAAAAAAATAGATTGGTAGAATCTACTAAAAAAATAATAAAGAGTCAAGGATCCTTGATCTTTCTGAACCCTTAAACACTTGTTTGGGCCTTTTTATATCCTTTGTTTCATAGCCCTCAATCCCGGCCAAATTACAAGCCTTTAAAAGTCCATTCTGATCAATGAGTGACTGTTGTGTTTTCTGTAGTTTCAATTCTAGACAAAGCGTGCATAGTTTTTCGTGCCTTCGCACAAGTCCTTGAAAAAAAAAAGAAGAAAAAAAATGTAAAGACTTGAAAAAAAGCTAGCCTAAGCAAAAGTTAGGCAAAAGAATAGGCAGCATCTCAAGCAACCCAAACTGGGGCAATATTTTGGTGTCGATCAGCCTCCTATCTAAGGAAATTGATACTTGGGCAAAATTTTTTGTGATGATCAAGCATACAATCCAAGAAGATTGATATTGGGGCAATTTTGTTGATGATTAGACTTCTTGGCTATGCAGATTGAAACGGGGAAAATTTTTGAATTAAACAAGTGCTCACTGCATCAAGAATGAATGAATGGTTATGATGTCCAATGGATGAAAATTGATCAATCACTTGAGAACCAAAGAAGAATCCATACTTGGGCAATAGTTGTTTGATATCTTTCTTTCTTTTTGCATTCTTTTGATTGGTCATCTTTGGAAACAACATTTCCATGATAGTGTGTATCCAATAAGTTCCTATTCATGTGCATCTATTGAATAGTGCTTCAAGTATAGTGAACATGAGTGAAATGATATGAATTGACTAATTGGTGGTAATCTTTCAACTCAGAGAATTGATCAGATGAGAGCTACAAAGCCTTTGCAAGGGATCATCATAAGAAGTGATGAAAAAAAAAAGAAAGGAGAATTTGTGAAAAATAAAGAAAAGAAAAGAAAAAAATGCAATGAAACCATGTTGCAAGGCATGTCAAGTGAACTCAATGACAAAATTGAAAATGGGTTCGGGTGGTAAAATTCTTTCTAAAGAAGTCTATGGTTCAAGATTTTTTCCATGCAAAGATATTTCTCTTGTGACGAATTCATCATTCCAAAATCTCTTTCTTTTGATTTTCAAATCACTTAGGTCCTTGGCTTGTCTATCTTTTTCAAAAATCCATTTCATACCAGAATCCTTGATTCATTCACATGATGTACAGACACACCCCTTGACATGCCCACTTTAGCTTGATATTTTTGGTTTACTTTTGCTTTTGGAAAAAAAAAGGAAAAAGTTCAATTTTGCATCTAATGCATTTATTCTTAAAAAAAAACAAAAACAAAAACAAAACAAAAACCAAAAACAAAAGACAAAAAAAAAAATTAAAAGAAAAATTTGGAGTTTTTACATTTCCAGTCGGCCAGATAATTTACATTTCAGCGGCCTAATTGCCAATTTACTTTCAGTTCCCCTACACCGTCATTTACTTTCCAGTCGGCTCGCCACCATTTACATTTCCAGTCGGCCTCAGATTGTCATTTTATTTTTCATGTCGGCCTAGATTGCCATTTACTTTTCCTGTCGGCCTCAGATTGCCAATTTACTTTCAAGTCGGCCTCAGATTGCCACCATTTACCTTTCCAGTCGGCCTCAGATCGCCACTTTACATTTCAGTCGGCCTCAGATTGCCACCATTTACATTTCATGTCGGCCTCAGATTGCCATCATTTACTTTTCATCGGCCTCAGATTGCCACCATTTACTTTTCCAATCGGCCTCAGATTGCCACTTTACATTTCATCGCCTCAGATTGCCACCATTTACTTTTCCTGTCCTTAGATTCAGTTACTTTTCCAGTCGGCCTTAGATTGCCACAATTTACATTTCAGCGCTTAGATTGCCAGTTTACTTTCCAGTCGGCCTCAGATTGCCATCATTTACTTTTAGTCGGCCTCAGATTGCCACCATTTACTTTTCCAGTCGGCCTCAGATTGCCACTTTACATTTCAGTCGGTTCAGATTGCTAGTTTACTTTCTAGTCAGCCTAGATTGCCATCATTTACTTTTCAGTCGGCCTAGATTGCCACCATTTACTTTTCCAGACGGCCTCAGATTGCCACTTTACATTTCAGTCGGCCTCAAATTGCCACCATTTACATTTCATGTCGGCCTCAGATTGCCAATTTACTTTTCAGTCGGCTGAGATTGCCACCATTTACTTTTCATGTGGGCCTCAAATTGTCATTACTTTTACAATCGGCCTCAGATTGCCACAATTTACATTTCAGTAAGCCTCAAATTGCCAGTTTACTTTCCAGCGCCTCAGATTGCCAATTTACTTTCCAGTCGGCCTCAGATTGCCACCATTTACTTTTCATGTTGGCCTCAGATTGCCATTTACATTTTCAGTCGGCCTCAGATTGCCACCATTTACACCTTCAGCGACCTCAAATTGCCAATTTACTTTTCCAAACGCCTCATTGCCATTTTAATTTTCTGTCGCTTGTTGACCCGTATCCAGTTGGTCGCAAGTCTTTTTATTTCCTATCACTTGTTGACCCATATCCAGTTAGTTGCAAGCTTTTCAAACTCCTGCGAGCCTCATGAGCTTTTAATTTACTGTCAGCCCCCATCAGCTTTTGAATTTCCTATCAGTTCCATTAGTCTTTACTTTTCTGGTCATTTGTGAATTTGTGTCAAATTAGTTAGTTTCTTTTCTTTGCATGATTCATACATAGGTGATTTCTGAATTGCATAGTTTGCATGTGATCTTCTTGAATGTTTAGACTTTTTCAAAGTTAGAATTCAATCTTTCTTGCATTTGCATTTCATGCATGGCCTAACAAAATCAATGTTCATGTCTTTACTCATTCCTTATAAAAACTTAGATTTTTCATATTTTCTTATAAGAAATGAGTAAAGAAGGCAACTGTGAATACCCATTTTGTTCGGCCGATAAAACAAAAAAACAAAAATTGGCATATTTTCAAAGTTCAGCCCATTTATTGACCCATGTTGGTAATTTTATTGTGTTTAATCCAAATTCAGTTAGACCATGATTTTTAGGTTCATTTTTCTGTTATCTTATATTTTAGTCTATGTGCATAAAAAAAAACAAAAATAAAAATGCATTCATATCAGTCCATTTCCAATTAAAAAAAATGATGAAAGGACCCAACTTGTTTCAGCCTATTCAAAAAAAAATAGAAATAATAAAATGAAAAAAGGATCAGATGAGCAATGGTCACGGGTTTTGCCAAATACATGTGACAAAGTGTTGGAGACACCATGATTGCAGGTTCCCCTCCACCATGGCAAAGTAACAAATTTTCTTTCGGTGGATGAGCTGGATACAAAAAAAAGCGTTCAAGGGAAGAGACATCATGACCTTCCTTCCTCACATCTCAGGCCATGATGACGGCAAGCACAAAATTTTTTTTATTGATTCCTCATCATCATCAATAGCTCATCTAAAAAACCCAACATCAAAAACAAAACCAATCGTGTTCAATTCTAGCCCATAATCAGTTCACAAACTCAAACCATCAAGAAGATTTCAGATTAGGAGAAAAATTTTTTTAAAAAAATCTTGATTCATCATCATCACCATCACAGCCACCTCTGAATTCACCAACAAAGCCATAATTCAGTCTTACCATCGAAGAGCAAAAAAAAAACCATAACAAAATAATCCATTTCCCATCATCAATACCCAATTCTCACCTGATCTCATATCACAATCAATAGCAAGGAAAAAATCAAAAGAAAAAAAACCTGGAAAAAAGAAAGAGAAAGAGGCCGCGGTCCTCTCCTCCCACCACCACGCGGCCTCGCCTATCATCATCACCTCACATCTTTTTCCCAGCCCGCCTCTGCCGCCAAAACAAAGCTCCCTCCCTACTCTTTCCTTGGCCTCATCCCTCGCCTACCAACCCCACATTGCGGCATCCCCCTTCATCCATCATCCTCCTCATCGTCAAAGCCCACCACCACCGTCAACCTCTCCTCCTCTTCACCGCCACCATCCTCAACCTTGAACCCACCCAAACATTCAGATCACGCCTCAGCCACGCCCACGCCGCCACACAAACCCCTCCCCTGCTCGCATAGCCGCGAAGCGCACCAGGACCACGAAGGCTGCGCGTGACCTGCTTCCTCCCTGCCATCGCGCAACGCATGACGCCATCCTCAGCCACGGTTTCATGCCGTCATGAAGCCAGCCCTCCCGCGACCTTGCGCGTCGCGTTGGTCCAGACCCGATCCGGACCTCCCACGGAAATGCTGGGAAGTCCCGCGATCCGGAGCTCCGCGCATGGCTCACCGCCCGCATTACTCCCGCCTAGCCGCTGCGTTTTGCCTCCATTTTGTGTGCAATTGTAAAAAAGGTTAGAAGTGAGGAAATGGGTTTGAGATAAGGTAGTGGGTCAAGGATCTTCCTTTTATTTTTTATTTTCTGTCAAAGTCTCTATGCTTTTATTCTTTGGATTCATGTAAGGTTTCAGTTTTTCTTGTTTTTGTGAAAAGGGAAAATGGTCTTGGGCTTGCGTTGTTTTAGCATGTAGTGTTGGGTCTATAAAAAAAAAGACAAGGAAAGTGATTCTGTAAAATAAAAAAGGGAAAAGTGTTTGTAGTATATTTTTGCCAATTTATTTTAATCACCTAAGGGGGATTAAGTAATTTAGTTTGAGGAGTGAGTTAGTTTTCTATTTGATTTTCAGTGAACTTTGTATAAAAATATATGTCAAAAAAACTTTTGAAAAAATAGTAATTAGGACTCTTGTATTTTCTAGTTTGATTATCTTACTTATCCCCATATTTTGTAGATAATTAATTATATATTTGTTATTGATTTAGGAATCAGCTTTTATCAATATATGTCGAAACTAGTATTAAGAATAAATAAAATAATTACCCTTCCTTCTTGTGAATATAATTTTTTTTTAAAAAAATAATAATTTCTCATGCAATGACCAATAATGGCGGTTGAGTAACAAATGTTATCTTTACCATTGTTGAATCATAAAGGGTTTATTGAGTAGTCAAGTGCTAACTTAAATCCTATGCAAGAGTGGATTTTATTTTATCAAAAATATTTCTTTACAAAAAGATTTTATTAATTAAAATCTACCAACATACCATCATTTTCTACAGAACTACGTGACTTTGAATTCCCCATTGCAGGAAGGATACGTAGGAGGCGATTTGAATCCTGTCAAGTCAAAATTAAATTTTCATAATTTTGGTCTTATTTGTAAATTTTTTTTATGAGATATTTTATTTAATTTAAATAATCATTTCTTTAGGAAATATTTTATTTCAAATAAAAAAGTTAATTTAGCCGACGGCTTGTTAACTGATATTCTAGACATCTAAGTTGTGACAGCTTACGTTCCAAATTTTCTTTAAAAGTATGTTCTCTTTTATATTTTATTTTACTTTCATAAAAAATATCAAAATAAATTTTTATCTTATTTGTAAATATTTATAATTCATAAGAGATTTTCATTTTCCTATATTTAGTTTAAATTTGTTACTTATTTGTGAAATATTGTATTTTGAATAAAAATGTTAATTTAACCATGACGGTTTGTTAACACAGTATTTTGAACACCTAATTGTGAAGCTTGGTGTTCCTCAATTTATTTTTTAAATTTTGTTGTAAATAAAAATATAAAAATGAATATTTTGAAAGGTTATTAATAATTTGCACAAATCAATTAAGGTACCGTTAAAGACGGGTGTATTAGGGGTGCGTAGGATTAAATCCCTACCCTTCCCTATGCATAACCGACTCCGAACTCAAATCTGGTTTTAAAGACCTCTTTTTCAAAATAAAACGGGTTTTTCCATTTTTTCCCAATTTAAATAAACTTGGTGGCGACTCCAATTTTAACAACTATTTTTGCCATCCCCGCTATTTGCGACAACCATTAAACCTAAATGCATTGAAGAAGCTTTGAGTGATCAAAGTTGGGTGGATGCTATGCAAAAAAAGCTAAATCAATTTGAGAAAAGTAAAGTCTGGACGCTTGTTGAAAAACTGAAAGGAAGGACTATCATCGGTACAAATTAGGTGTTCAGAAATAAGCTTGATGAAGCTGGCAAGGTCACTCAAAACAACAGAATGAGGACTTATATGCTCATCAGATGAGAACTAGTTTATGACTCTTGGAGTCTCAGCTTGAGAAGGTCTCTAGATGTCTAAGAGATTCTCACAGACACTCTAGGTGAAATAACAATAGCCATGTTGAGCACTAGGGCTAGATAGGTCTTCACCCTTGTTCAGTCTCTTTACTCCCTAGGCTTGGAAGCACGCATCCGCGGTGGGAATGGACTACATGTTGCTATTCTATCTATTGGCTAAAAGGAAGGTAAACTTGCCCAGATTAATCTTTAATTACATGTTGAGTGCCATCTCTTAGGAGAAGAGGAGAAACACTGTTGTTCCTTTTGGGATCCTATTAACCAAGATCTTTGAACACTAGCATTATCCATTAGCAAACAAGTGGTATGAGTACATGGAAGGTACTGTGATTCTTTCAACTCCTTCAGGCCTCTAAGGAAACCTATTGGTGCCGCCACAATAGGTGTCAGAACACAAAGCCTGAGAATAAGATATGCTACTATAGAAAAGGCTATTGGAGACTAGAGGTAAAAGGAAGAAAAAGAAAATCATTCTTCTTGAAGATAGTTCTGATGAAAGTAAAAGGCTTGAAGTAATTATAAGATATGGGGAAAGCCTTATGAACCATGCATGGCCTCAGATTCTAGAAAAAGACGAACTCAAAGTCTTCTGCTTTAAAATTTGCTTCTAAGGAAGAAATGCCATCAAGGAATGAGCCATCAAATGAAATACCTGAGACAAGCTCTCCTCAAGTCAATGCTACTATAACTGCTCCAACTACACCGTAACCATCTCAGGCTCAAAATGTTGATCCCTCATCAAGCCAACCCACACTAGGGCACAACCAAGCTTCACAGAAATGCAAATACTACTGCGAGTAATTGCTCATCAACAACCGGCTAGATCAAATGGAAGCTTTATCACGAAGACATAAAGCCCTTTTGTTATAGATTCTTCAGGAGTTAAGGTGTCATGGCGATGATGGTGTTCCTAGTTTCTAGCACACCTCCTTTTTACTGATGTCAAAAGGGGAGAAGAAAAGAGAAAAAAAGTGCTGAGAAAATCAAGGGAGCACATGAGGGGGAGCCACTCAGAGAATGTTTTGAGCATCTACATTTTTTTATTTTTTTTATTGTTTATGATCAGTAGTGTTTTTTATTATTCAAGTTTTATCATCTTTTTTCTCAACTCTCTAATAACTCTTTATGCTCTGATACATCTTTTTATCATTTTGCTTGCTTGGTTATATATATATACATACACATCTTGCTTAGTTAATCAAGCATTCTATGTTGATAAATGAGTGATCTTTTTCTTACTTGATCTGATATCTAATTTACATTAATGTTTCCAACTATATGCTCAAGCTATGGAACATGCTATGCTCAATGCTCTGATACATGTTATGTAATATATATTTGCTCTGATACATCTTTTTATCATTTTGCTTGCATGGTTATATATATACCACATCTTGCTTAGCTAATCAAGCATTCTATGCTGATGAATGAGTGATCTTTTCTTACTTGATCTATATCTAATTACATCAATGTTTCCTACTGGATGCTCAAGCTATGGAACATACTATGCTTAATGCTCTAATACATGTTATGTAATATGTGTGTGTGTGTGTGTGTGTGTGTGTGAAAGTTGTTTTTAAGCTTTACTTTACAAAATGACATATTCTGGTACCCATGAAAAATTTCCTAACTCATAATACAAGCTCAAAATTGCTTTTGCTCTGTTCTATTTGGGATTAATCCCTATTGAGCTTCAGAACCTCTTGCCGCATATGCTAAATGATATTAGTTTGAGGTTTCTATGAGTGCCAAAAGCTACATTTGTAACAATTTTTTCTTTCTTACTCAAATGCGTTTCTTTACATGAGCATCCCTTTCCAAAAATAAGTTTGGGTAAAGATGTGCTAAATAAGGAAATTAATCAAGATAAAATATCACAAGTATTACTTGTCTGTTATTCAAACACGTGTATTTTCAGAAAGTTTTTTTTTTTAATGATTGAAAGTCAACCTTTGTTATAAGGGCTTAAATGATGATATCTCTTTTTGTACCGCTCGATGCCTCTAGAAATACTCTAAATAATCTCAGAAACTTCATTTACAATCAAAACAACTTTGATTTAAGTCACTTATGGCTATAAATAGTTTTTGATCCTTTTCATATCATACCTTAAGAAAAGAACTTCCTAAAAATTAAATCATATGATGAGATGAAAGAATATTGTTTATCATGCTATATTTTCTGTAATATTTCTCTCTATATATCTTCAAAAGATTTTCTTCAAAATTGGGTTGTCATCATAAAAAAAGGGAGATTCTTAGCTCTAGAACCCTACAGAGAGCTTGAAGATAATATGTTTTGAATGACAACAAAACCAATTTAAAGAAAATATTTTGAAGAATGACTGATGTTTACCTTGAATTTCTTGAAATAGCAAACAGGTTCTTTCATTGGCATAACATAGCTCCATTAAACATAAATAATTTCACTTTACATGTGTAAACATGTTTTATCTCGTTTAAAGAGATGAGAATCAAGTGGAAGTGATAATTATATCGTATTTTGAGCATATACATGCCTAACAGATTGAAGAAAATCATCTAGTACAAGAAACCAAGCTTCAGGACTTCATAAAGTAGCACTGGACTTTAGAAAGTACGTTTAAAATAAAGATATCAATCAAACTCTAAAGCCAATATGTTCTACAATCTTTAATCATCATGTTTGCAATCTTTTTATCAACAAAAAGCTCTGATTAAAGACTATAAAAAAAAATTTATCAAGGAACTAATACCGTGTATCAGAAAGTTTACTTCACATGAAATGCTGAACTTTACTAAAAAAGGAGGGAAAATTTGAATTTCAAATTTAAAGCCAAACCTAGCTACTGATTGGCATATCATCTCTTCTGCTAACTTGATCAACTATCCAGTTTCTACAAGGAAGAGTTCAAAAACCATGATCAAAAAGTAAAAATGTAGTTTCTGAAATGTTTCAAAAACCTCAACTTTACAATGGCTTCTGAATATTTAACAAAAGTAAAGTTACTCCTCTAGAGCGCATTTCCAAGACACAATCAGATATCAACATGTGTCACTTGGAGAACTGATCAAAGGCAACGATTAAAAACAAAAACCATCTATAAATAGAGATGATGTGCTTTCAAATATAGAGACTAGAGACTGACACTGTATAAGTGCTGAAACTCTATGAGATTTTCTCCTCATCTCTTGTAAAGTTCATTGCATCTTGTAATCAATTTCCTTTGGTTGTAAAAATCTTCTTCTGCGTTCCTCATAGTTTATACATTCTTCTCAGGAAGAATTGTTAGAAAGAAGTCATTCAAGTTATCCCAGGTTCTTCTCAATGTATCTTAAGGAAACTTGAGTGTAGGTTAGTTTGAGTTGCAAACCCAAACACAAACCTTTGTATCCTCAATCCAAGGAATGATCAATGTGAGCTTAGCTTGGAAAGGCTAGTCAAAGATTACTTGTAATGCAATAGTAAAGTTGATTTACTAGTCAATGTTTAGCTTGGAGAGGCTGGTGCAAGACTACTCTTTAGCTTGGAGAGCTGGTCAAAGACTACTCGATTAAGCTTGAAAAGATTGGTGAATAACTACTTGGTTTGTGAGTAAGGATTGTCTATTGGTCACTAATGAAAGCTTGGGAAGGATATTGTAAAGGCTATCCAGTTCTTTCTCGGTTTGAGAAAGATGTTAGTGAAACTCAATGTGATTAAGAACTAGATGTAGGCAAATTGGTTGAACCATAAAAATATCTGTGTAATATCTTCTTCCTTTTTATCTCCTGTTACTTTTGTTGCTCTATGTATAGTTGTTTATATTTGCTTAAAGTTTATCTTTTTAGCTGTTCTATTACTAACGTTATTTTCAGAAATTCTCTTTCTAAATCTCTAACTTTGTTTCCATTGCACTTCAAGCCTATAACTTGATAGTATCTTGTTAAAGTTTTCAGAAGTTAAAAAAGAAAAGAGAAGCACAGCACAATTCAACCCTCCTTTTCGTGCGTTTTCTACCTACAACATGCACTACCCTGTCCTACAAAAGCGTGAAGTAAAAATTTCTCAAATACCGATGAATTTTTTTATCAGTAATCTTTATATTAATGTTAATTTTTTTTATAGTTACCAGCAAATTTTCGCCGAGAACTTTGACCTATATTGAAAAAAATTCTTAACAATTGCTAGTGAAAAAATCTGTCAATAATGCAAACATAAAATGTTGGACATTTTCCGGCAATTTTCTGCACTCCAATAATGGCACCATATGATGCAAAAGTTACCAACAGATTTTTCACCGGAATGCTACTACAATTTTTTTTTTTAACTTTCTATTGGCTATTCCCTTGATGATTCCGCCCGTATTAGCGAGGTAAAAATCTGCTGGTAACACGCGATTTTTTGGTAGTGATAGCCAACACCCAAAAGGCACATTGTACAAGACAAGGCATTACTAAATCAAACCAACCCAACAAGTTACTACAATTGCTGAAAAAGCTACAAGTGATTTCCTCGTATGCATCACCTAATCTTTAAGGGCAAAGCTATTGTACTTAATAAATCCTGGAGTATTGAAAACTAAAATTTCTTCCTTTTTTTTGTGAAAACATAACATCGAAGATTAGTATTTTAATTGTAAGGAAATCTCAATTGTAGTGTGGGATAAAGAAAATATCCTCTCTCCAATCGTTCTCTCTCTAAGGTTTAGAAAGAAAATTTTTTTGAAAAAAATATAGAATGGGGATCCGTGTTTAATTAATTGAGGAATTATAGTTATACAATAAAAGTTTAATATTTAAACTTGTATTTGAGTATGTTTTTCAATACATAGTTCTTTTGACCAAAATTCTCCCGCCCTTAATCTCAAATTCCCATATTTTATACATGAATCCCACATGATCAATAATATGATACAAAAAGTTAAAGAGAAAATGATTAAAAATTAGAGAGACAATATTTTTTAGTTCCTAATTGATAACTGAAATTCCCCCACAAAATTAACAGTTATTTCCCAAATACCATCCATCCATTACTACCACTACTACTACTATTATTATTATTTTATTTTAGTATTCAAAACTCCAGAACTTTATCGAGGCTGGAAACAAAGCGAACCTTGAAACCTTATTTGTTCGCCATATATAAGTGTTGATGTCTTAATGTGTGAAACCACACATCTCGCTTTAATATATTTAAAGTCTTACTATTATGTAAGAAAAGACATAGGAATCTCATATAATTTTTTTTAAAAAAATATTGATCTACCACAAAATGAGACATATATTATAGAATCAAAATCAAACTTTTCAAAACTACCTGAAAGCCTCAAAGATCAAGATAATTTTAAGAGGGAAAAAAATCTCAGAAATATGAGAAAAATAGGATTGTTATTGTCCTTATCAAAGAAACACCCAAAAGAAAGACCCTGAAATGGTATAAAGTGAGAAAATGCCTCCAAATAAAAAGGAAATTATCATATATGCAATTCAATAAGAAAGAATTTCCAGATTTACCAAGCAAAAATGAAATGCCTTATGAATGAGGTGACAAAAACAAAAGCAATTTCAACACCTAAAATTAGGTGTCCCAATTGACATCCACTTTATCACCATTGAATATGATGAATTGGTTAAAAAAGTATAGGTCACCATCATATTCAATGATGATGGAGTGAGTATCTCAATTGAACCTCTACTTTTAGGTGTTGAAATAACATTGTCCAAAAACAATATGTATGAGATCTCGGACAACTTAAAAATTCATCATATATAATTATTAATATTTTTAAATAAAATATTTTAGTAAACTGCATTTGTAATATGTGAATGAATTATGAAGGTAGTAACTAGAGTAGGTGACAAGGAGTAAATTTAAGGCGATTTTGATGAACCAAATTTTATTACATTAATCAAGCCGTTTTTGTTATCTCATAACAAAAAGACATATCAATTAAGATGGAAAAAAAAAGGACTTGATTAACATGAAAACCTTGATTTTATTTTATTTTTCTTGACACGATAAAAGAACGTCTACTGCTATATAGAGCTCGTTTGAATGACATTATTTTAATAATATAATTTCATATTTTTTAATATGTTTGGGTAAGGTTTTCAACTAAAAGTAAAGTCACTAGAAAAGTAAAAAGAAAATAGATCAATTCCTAAGAGCAAGAATTTTCATCTTTTGGAAAAAATTATATTTTTAACCAGAAAAAATGTTTGAAAATAAATAAAAATATTTTAATATTACATCCAAAGTTAAAATAACTTTTACTTCTCCAAGGGTCTTATACAAAAAAGCCAACTAAAAAATTACCCAAATTAACCCATACTCTCTCTCTCTCTCTCTCTCTCTCTCTCTCTCTCTCTCTCTCTCTCTCTCTCTCTCTCTCTCTCTATATATATATATATATATATATATATATATATGTATGTATGTATATATGTGTATATATATATATCAACCACCCCTAGTCTCTAATGCAATAAAAAGTGAAAGTCACGTCATTTTAAACAAATAATAATTTATGAATAAAACATATATAATATCAACAAATTACCCTACAAAAAAATGTGATACAAAAATTATTTCCTTTTCACACTTCATATAAAAACCTCAAAATGCAAAAGTCTGCATTTTTGTATAAACAGGCTTGCTATAGGAAACTACACTCGCTAGCTAGAGAGAGAGAGAGAGAGCCTTGCTATAGCGAGACTTGTCACCATATCACCCTCCAAAACAACCACTTTCCAGGAAAAACACGTGTTTATGGCAGATTTTCTATCGATGTTACCAACGAGTTTAAGAGGAAAAGAAAGAAATAACAAAAAAAATTATTTAAAAAATCATCATTGGCGGATTTTTCACCGGTAATTTGTCGATAATATTGGCCCCATCTAGCACCAAATTTAGTTCGCCCATTACCAGCAAAAGTATTTTATCAATAATTTTTTAGAAAAAAAAATTTGCCCATTACCAAAGAAAAACCAGCGATAATATTATCTGTAGATTCTTCACATTACGAGCAATTTTTTGTTGATATTTGAATTTTCAAAAACCCTTAACTGTTGAATTTATCGAGGGATTTTTCCCAAATCCGCCAATAACATTATCGGTGAATTTTTCAAGCGATATTCAAATTTTCAAATATTGTGCCTGGTTATTTAAGTTGCTGCAGATTTTTCCGTTAAAAAATTTACCAATAATAGGCTAATTTTTTTATTATTTTAACATTATCGGCAAATGAATCCCTAAGTAATGGGCTAAAAAATATTTTTTAAAAAAATTGTAATATTACCGACCTATTTTTAGCAGGTAATAATATTACTTATGGTTTTTCTGAGATAAGTGTTTTAAATATCGAATCACATATCCTCCTTCCTCATTTCTTCTCCTACCAATCTCTCTCCTTTCCTATTAGTAATTTTGCGACTATTGCTCTACCATCCCGTTGCCTTTTTTGGTAAGGCAACTGTCATTGTCTTTCTCTTAAAGTCTTTCACATTTTAATTGGTTTCATTTTTTATTTGATTATGTTCTTTTTTACCCTTTTTTTTTTTTTTGTTCATGTACAATTTTGCCACTACCACCCCTATCATTGCCTATCACCACTGTGACTCACCATCGTCGTCCCGGAGATGCTACTATTGGTGAGTCTTTTTTTAAAGTACTAATTATTTTTAAGTACTAATTAGTTTTTCATTTAAAATTATTGATTTGGTGCATTATTTTTCAAGTATTAATTAGGTTTTTTTTAATTAAGCCACCACCGCTTGCAACCTTGCGTCACCTTGCCATCAGAATCACACATAAACTTCATTTATTTTTAAACAAAAAGGTTGTTTTCGATGGATTTTTTCACCGGTAATGCATAATTAAAAAATTCTAAATTAATATTACTGGTAGATAAGTCTAATTTTTTATTTAGAAAAAAGCATTACTGAGGGAAAAATCAATTAGTAACACCCAAAAAATCCACCGGTAATGATTTACTACTAAAGAATTTTTTATCCTATTTTCAATAAATTGTTTTTATAAAATCCACTAGTAATTCCCTTGGAACCAATTATTGGCCAAAAAAATCCGCCAATAATAGTTTTTCGTTATTACCATTGGTCAAAATCTACCAGAAATGAAATTTTTCACCAGGAACACAAAAAATCCACTAGTAAAATACATTGGTAATGGTCGTCTTTCTCATAATGGAAGGTTTTGTTTAAATGAGCCTCCACCCTATATAAACACATCATAACTAGTTTTACACTCAACAAACACAAACCCTAACCCTCTTTGGCTCTCCTCCTCCTTTCTCATACATCTCTAAGTCTCCTTCTTCCTAACATTTGGGTAAGTAGTTTACATGTTGTTCTATCAAGTTTCTCTATGTTCTTCAATGTTCTTCCATGTCTATGCTTTAGGTTAGAATCAAATACGAATCTAGCCTTTCTTCTCTTAGGTTCATCCCCAAATATGTCCATGACATGCTTTATCATTTTTTATATGTGTTCTTGGTTTTATGGCAGTTGTTAGAGCTATTCCTATCTCCCAACGTCAAGTTGGTAGTGATACCTCTCACTCGGCCCTTCAAGGTTAGTATTTTTCAACTCATGACCTTATTTTTGTCATTACTTTTATTTTCCAAGAATCATATATGTTTTATATGAAGTGGTGGCCGTCCAGTGTAAGCATCATGTTAGGTGCCTTTTGTTGCATCAATGAGAAAGGGCTGCCCTTAAAAGTAGAGCCACCCAAACGTGACAAATGACATCCCTAGTGAGAGAAATTGAGGGTGGTGTCATTTAATCAAATTACATCATATTGGATGTCCTTAGCATCGGGCTCTCGTTATAGCAAGCATTTCTCGCTGCAGTGAACCTGCGGCTTACCTGCGCAAACATTTTTCACTTGCAACGAGCCTGTTTTGCATAAACATGTAGACTTCAACAACTTCATAGTTTTTAGCGAACATGTGGGTTTCTAGGTACCTAAAGGCTATGCTAAGCTTAGCCAAGGACATGTGGGCTTGAGGCATCATATTGGCGTAGACAACATTGAACCCAAAACATTCAACACTTGCTTGATGACCCTTGTGATGTTTTGATTTCCATGATGATGATGCCCCTGACCTTATTTTGCCTAACCCTATCTACAATGTTGTCAGCGCTTTTGTTCTTGGTTGACCATGTGTATGCCTTGGTCCAGGGGAATGTTTTCCCCATGTGGAGGAGGATAAAGTGGGGCATGATTGATCATATGGTCATTAGGGTCATCTTTGATATTGACAATTTTAACAATTCTTCCTACTTGTCAAGCCAATTAATCATACCTTGCACTATTAGTCTCGACTAGTGGATTTTTTACAGTGGCCATTCGATGCGTTAATATGTTGACCAGATCGTGATGACCTTGCCTAAAGGTAGCCAAAAGGTCAACTACATGGCCAAGTAAGGCCGTTGACATTGACAGTGTTCTAGGCATGTCAGGAAAAATTGGTCTTATGTTTTCTTGCCTAGTGATTGTAAAGATTTCCAAAGAGTGGCCCTAAACTCCCCTTGCATTCCCACATTAGAAAGGCCCCCAACATAGTGACCAAACATAGGGACATTTCCCATGATGGCATTTGCATATTACATGATGTGGTAAGGACTTTGCTGGAACATAGGGTTGTTATAGACAATAGGGTGGGTCAACACCACTCCTTATGGAGGAAAAAATCCCACTATTCCTTGGGAAGACATATGTAGGAATGGCATGGTCATCCCTTGAACATTTGTGTTTCGTGTCATCCCTTATATGGCCATTAGAGGCACATACCCTAGGGGTAAGCCAAACATAGGCCATGTGCTAGGAGTGCTGATTTGTGTATTTTGCATGTCAGTGCCAGTTGGATGCTAGTGTCGAGCCATTCGGCCCTTGTCTTATAGGAGTAAGGACTTGCTCAAGTTATGGTAGGTTTGACACACTATCTTTGTCATTTCCAGACTCTTCACTCAAGGAAGAGGCCCGTGACATGTTGGAGACTATTATCCCACTTCTCAAATGCATAAAACTTTTAGACCAATATTTGTTCAATGTTGACCTTTTTTTTCCTTTCATTTGGTCCTACCAGGCGTGTTGGTTTGTTTAGCTTGTATTTTCATTGACAAACAAATCAAACTCGGCACACTTTGCTTCACAATCTCAATTTGGGGAATGAAAGCAATTCCTCTTTGTGAGTTCTCAAGTTCTTAAAGATTCAATGTCAATGAGACATTTTTTGTCAACTTTGACGTTGGTAATGGCAACACAAAAGAACAACTTAAATAATTTCCAATAAGAGTAAGAGAATAACAAGTAATCATACTTGTAGAATGATTCTTTTTTATTTTTGAATATTGATTAACAATGTACAAGAAATGGCAGCAAATGAGCAAGAAATAAAACAAAGTACATAAAAAGGAAAGATTAATCCTAAGCAAAATGATGAAAATGAGTGAGTCGTTGAGAAATTCTTTACTCTTGTATCTTGCATTCTTGGCATCAGAATGACTTTGAACTGAGAGACCTTGAGTGAGTGATCCGAAAACCTATTACTTCTAAAATGAGGCACAATGCCTCTTATTTATAGACAAATATGTACAATGTGATTCTGCTATATGTCCCAATGATTATTTGCATTTTAGATGATGGTGACATCTATCTTGGCTATTATCTGTGCTTGCTAACATGATGTGTCAATCTATCCTTATTTCTCAAATGACTTACATTGTCAACACAGGAGTGTGTCTACTTCTTCCTTAAACAATAATTGCTCCTACAATCTGGGATAATGACCCATGTTCTACATCCATGATCTCCACTACTTAGGCAAAGCATTCAACTACTATACTTCAGCTAAGTGTTTTCCAACCTAGTGTCAATCTATGCTTTACAATTAATCAAATTGCCTTAACATGAGTGGGAATCATCATCAGAATTTTTGTAGATCCCCAATAACTTGAACTTCCCTTGAGATTGCAATTCAACATGACAACCTCAACATTGTGATCTCCATCATTTTCTCTTCAAGTCCCCATCTGGGTTTTGTTGAGATTACAGCTATCAAACACACCTCAACACTAATAGTGTCTTAGGAATATTTTCCTCCAATAGGTTGAATATGAGCAACTCGTAAAGAAAACTAATAACTCAAGCCACCAATGTGTTGATTTACTCTTTTTTGGTTCTTTTTCTTTGACATTACTTTTATTTTGAATTTTCGTGCATATATTCTCAAAATTGATGCCATTTTAGACTCACATGATATATTTCTAAAAGAGTTCACTATATAAATTTTCCTTTTATTAGTTATACTAATTGATATTTTATGAATTTTATAAAAATAGGTCGTTGATTTGTTTATGTGGTGTTTGGTATGCGGTAATCTATTCGAATTATGATAATATTATAATTTTAAATTACATAAGTCCATGACATTGCATTTTTTGGTTGGATCACATTATTATAATCCTAATTTCCAAGGCCACGCACATTGTCTTCTAAAGTGACTAGTGTGGATTGCCCTGATAAAGGTGTCTATAGACTAGAGTGTTCATAACCTCGTCCCATTAACCTAGCCCGAAGCTCATTAGGACGGGTTTGAGTCTTGAAATTTGACCCGGTACATTTTTCGGGTTGGTTTGGGTAAAGGGTCAGGTCAAATGTTGGGTTGCCCAAGGCCTGAAATCAAATAATCCCTTAATAGATATATATTTTTATAAAGTTTAATTAATATATTTTACATAACATGATGTTATTCCTACATTGATGTAGTTTATTTTGAAACTTATATTATAAACTATCTTTAAAATTTTGTTTCTTACTTATAAAATGTTATAATTTTATTATGTATAATATCCAAATTCTCGTATATTATTCGAATGTTAAGTTTACATATATGACCTAGGACATAGTTAGGTCATTATCGAGTTGTTTAACCTTTCAAAAATTGACTCAATCTAAAAATTGAACCTAGTTCGGTTTTGTCCAATCCGTTCCTTATACACCCTTACTATAGAACCTGCCATCATCATCATTATTATTAGTTTTATTATTATTAATTACTAATATTGATAATTATAAATTAATATTAATAATTAATTATTATTACTAGTAGTAATCATAATTATTAACTATAACAATGATAATAATTAATAATTAATTATTAGTAATAATAATACATTGATTAATAATAATAATACTCATACTAATTAGGATAATTGTTATTATTATTAAAAGATATATATTACCTAGTGATCCTTTTTATACATCAAATATGGAAATGTGGATTATTAGTTAAATTACCTGTGAATACCAAATTAAATATTGTATTGTAGTGTTACCAACAATTTAAAATATAACATTTCTTAGTGATAATCTAAATTATTGGCAATCTTATTACACAATATGCCAAATGCCACCTTTGTGTAGGTTACAAACCTCGGTAGTGCTATATATTCATCACTTGGGGAATGCATCGCTATGTATTTTTTATTCTTTAATGTAGACATTCTCATCTTTTTTAAAAGACTAAATACTTAATTTGATCATTCAAAAATATATTTGGCAATAAATTTTGACCCTTAGGAATTGAAAGTGCCTAATTGGCCACTTACAATTTAAAAATATAGGATAAATTGGTTCATTAGTACAGTTTCATATAGTATTTTTTAATACACAAATTTATACAAAATGATCAATTTGGCTCTTTTTTTAATTGAGATGGAGCAATTTGGAACTTTTAAATCTTGAGAGATTAATTTGCTCTCCAATATATTTCTATAGGACTAAAAAGAGTGTTTCTTCTTCTAACAATAAATCGATCAAAGGTTAAATTTTAAATATCACTTCTTATTTGTAATTTACACGAGAGAGATCCTTTTTCATGACTAAGTCCTCAACTAGTCCATAGTGCAGTGCCCTAGTGAGAGCTCCAATTTGTGTTCATAAGAAAAATGAGCATCAATTTGTTTGGAGCTATGAATTTCGACACATTATTTGGGTATCATATTTATGTGTTTGACATGTATCCATATTGAATCTTGCATGAGATACCAATAACACATATTTGTATATATTTAATTAAATTTTTTTTTATTCTAACGTAGAAAAACACAGTATAAACAAGGTTATAAAAAGGAAATAATACATAACTTTTTAAATTTATAAGAAAATAAAGCATATGTATAAATAATATAAATGATATTTTGAATAATGTATCATTTTCTTTAAATTTTTAATTATATATATCGTCTTTTATCATATAATTTTTAAACTTTAATATGCCCGTATCATGTTATATTGTGTCCCGTGTCAATGTAAAAAATTGTGCTTCATAGGTTTGGAGCATGAAGTGAGACCCCTAGCCTCTAGGAAAATCCTTCAGCCAATCATCGTCAGACAAATATGTAATTTACTGCCTTTAAAATATTTGTGATATTCTATAATTATATATAGAATCTCAAATTTCTTAGACGTAATATCAGTATCAAAGTGATCCATATATACATGATAATTGGAGCCAGTAAAATCGATAATTGTATATTGGACTTGATTTAGGGGAATATTGGTATCGTTTCAAAAGCCAAATAATGGAATAAGAAGTTCGTATCAAGTTTGCATTCAATTCATGTTTCAGGACATACATGTGCACAAACATATAGTTCACTCAAAGATCCAAAATCTACTGACAGAACCACCAATTTGTGTTGTTGACAAATTCTCCATTGATTCTTTCTCAAGCAATTTAATTTGAGGCACTTCACACCAAAAGTTTCCCCTTAAACGAAGGTAGTCATGCTTGGATGGTGGCTCAAGGGCCAGCAAAGCCACCTGCACCTACAATGTCTGTGCTAGTCAAATCCTGAAATGCAGCAGTGGAGAAGTACCATCCATACATCTTTCTTTATAGTGGGTTACAAATTCAGGAATTGAAGCTTCTCTGTATTTTGCAGGATTATCTTCTGACAATAGTTCCTTGATAGGACCATAAATCCTTGAAGATGCATGATTATCTGTGCTAAAAAAGCATGCAAGAGAGACTCTTGGACCAACAACATTTGCCGCCACCCTATGTTGGGCACTCTTGAATTTGTCATTTGATATAAACTGGGATTCAAGAGCACAGTATATTATCCATATAAATGAAGAATCTACTTAATAAGGTGAGAGGAAACAAAGTGATAAACAAATGTTTTCTGCATTGTAAAAGGGTAAACATTGTTATAACTGCTTTCATCATTGTGTTCATTTGTTCTTCTGTTAATTACCATCTTTTGGCTGAATGCACAACAAATGTCAAGTTAGAATGCCGAAGACACAGCTACCACATTACCATTTTAGAAATATTCACCAAGTGCATCATGCAAACAAAGTATATGTTGTTAATAAGATACACAAGAGCCTTTTTTAATGGTCTTATTTAAGTGTTTGGTCCTTGTAGCTAATTTCAGTTTTAGCCTCTCTTTAATTTTTATTATGATTTTGGTCCATCCTTTTTAAAAGTTTTGATCATAAGCTTTATTTTATGAGATCCATTAACTGATTACATAGCAGACAAAAATTTGGTGCCACGTGTCAAGATTAGACGAATTTCTTAAGGAAATCAAAACTTTTGAAAAAGAAATGACTCAAATCAAAATTACTTATATTTATAGAAATTAAAAACACGTTAAACATTAACAATTAACTCTCTTAACAATGAACATAATAAGGTGTCATATGGCTTGTGGTGTGACTTGCAGGAAAAGAAACACAAACATACCTGCAGAAAATCGCTGATGTTAACAATTAAAGCCCCAGGTAGAGGGGGAAGTCAATCCACATGTCCTGATGAAGAACTTGTAGGCCACCTATATGGTCTTGTAGAAGCACTGTGATGAAATCAAGATCAACATGCTTCATGGTTCCCAAGGTTAATTCTGGTTCAGGACAGGGAGGATAGTAATGGCCAAAGCAAAAAGCCCCTCATTGCAACCAATATCTATTAAGTGGGTTGGGTTCAGACCCAGAGCTTCTGATAATAACTCAAGCATAAGAGTCCCCAGTTCCATTACTTGATTGGAGTATTCCAACAGTATGTCTCTACAAACAAATGAAGTAAACAAGTATACCATGATTAGGGTAGAAGAAGGAGAGATTCAAGCATTACAAAAACTGAACCATTGTAACTGTAGGACAGCAAACAAGTAAATTTTACTGTTCTTACTTGGCTTCTTTGAAGATTTCATCGGATTTCATGACTTAAATACGTTTTTGTTCATTGAAAATATAATGTATTTTGGATTTGATACAATTTTTTTCAAACAAATTGTTGTTTATCCCTGTTATTTTAATTTTGACTCTACAAATATTTAAAAATATGCATTTAACACTTAGAAACATTGAAAATTTTGGATTTGTTCATTATAGATATTCTAAGAATCTCCTGCCAAAACAAAATATTTTAAAAGTTTAGATCAAAACCAAAAGAAGAAAAATTGTAAGAACCAAAATAAATAAAAATTTCCTATACATATTTACAAGGATTACATATTTAAGCTTTTGACCTTGTAACAACTTAACCTGTATTGCTACTTCCCATTTTTATGAAACTAGAAATCGTTTGCACGCTGGGCTATTTTTGAAACCTTAAGGGCTGTTTGAGTTTGCATTTTGAATAGAAGGAGAGAAGGAAAAGTTTATAGGATAAAATTTTAAAATCTCACGCTATAATACCTCAAGAAGTTAGTCTGAAGGTAACAAATTTAGGCACAATTTACAGCCAAACCTCCCATTGAAACTGCCTAACTATCATATTCATGAAGCCTGGTTTATGAGAATCTAACAGAAGCACTAGTTACTTTTCTTTCTTCTTTCTTTCTTTCTTTTCAATTATTCTGTTCCTGGGTAAAAATAAGGAATTCATTATTGTAACATGAACCTAGAGCACTGCAAGACCATTACCTGAGCTAAATTAAATGACTATATTGAAGCACACATATACCTGCATACAGCTGGCAAGTCCTCTGGTTTGGGGGCAATAGGAGCAAGGTCACAGAAGAAAGAATCCTTCCAAGTAGGTCGCCCAAAATACAGATTAAAATTGCTGTTGTGCATAAAGGGTCTTGGATCACGAGTATAAAATCCCTTCTTGACCTCATTATCTTGTTCAAAAAACCTCAGCAACCCATCTCTCATTTCCTCCAGATGATCTTAGTGATGCCGTGATTGACAACCTGAAAGAAACCCCACGTCTCAGATGCATCTCTGACTCTCTCAACAACACTTTTCCTTACACTTGGATCCTCATGAATCTTTGCAAGGTCTATAACAGGGACAGTGTATTCTTTGTGGCCTAAATCTGAGGCCTTCTTGAAGTTATCACGTGGATGATAGAATATACGAGGGACCCTGGTGATTCCTGCGTCAACAAGCCCTTTGACACCAGCTTTGTGTCATCAAAAGCTTTGAGCTCCCTTGCTCTTTCAGAATCAGGTTCCACTTTGTCTACCATTTTTTCCACTTTGACTTCTATGCAAAATATTGTCCTGAATATAAGATCAGCAATTGAAACATCCAAAGAAGCATCATCTATAAGAGATAGAGAGAGAGACTAAGAGTAAAGTAGCAATTTCACACTTTCACATGTATAAATCCTTGAACAAACCGACACTTGCACGAGAACAGACAACACATTACAGAGGGAAATGCTTTTTTAAATCATAGTCCATTAATATAAGAATGCGTAGCTATCGAGATTGACATTTTTGTGACTTACAGTCATTTCTTTTTGGTTCGTGGGCAAGTAAAAACCAAAAGAAACTCCAACTTATCTCAAGAAGGCCACCCAGCACTCTCAGCGCTAAGGATGGGCTCCAAGGCCACACGAGGAAGATTAATCTCTGGTCATGTTGAACTCCGTATAGTGGTCTGGTCATCATATATAATGCACATAGTAAATCCCGATTTTGTCTCATTATATCCATAGGAGTGTTATTAAACACCAAATTACTGTCATATTGCGCTTATTCTTTTATTATTGAATGTGAAAGGTTAATGAAAATAGTGAGTATCACTATCAAATCCAATAGGTTAATGAAACACTCATTTTTATCAAATAGGTTAATGAAGCACTCATTTTTTTTATTGAAATAACATTTTTGTTATATTTAATTTATAAAGCCAATTGTGTTAATTTTGTTTCACATATTGGCCATATTATTATGATTATTAGGGTTTTGCTAGGGCACTAGTTAAGGTTATTAAAAAGATAAGTTTAAAAATTTTATCTAGGATGCAATACTTTAAAAATAGACAATCTCATCTTCTCAAAACAAATATTTTCTTTTTTGACTCTTAATAAGCACCCTAATCACAGTGGTTAGATAAACTCTTATTATTAGTATTATTATTATTAAAGAAAATGATAAGTGGAGACTATGTTTTCACACGACAGTTTAACATTTACAAAGTAGCTTCATGAGAAAGAAAAGAGAATGATAGGTCATTCATGCTTCTTCCCTTAGAATTCAATTCATAATGCTTGCTTTTCAAGGATTTAGAGTGAATTGTTACACAGAAATCTAATACGTAACAAGGAAATAATCTCTTCCCATCAATTAAATCCACTTGGAATCATTTTTTTCATTCAAAAAAAATATTTTTTCATATATTTGAATAATTTAAAAAACAAAATTTGATCTCAAAAAAATTAGTTTTTAATTTTTTATAGAATTTTAAAAAAGTAGCTTGCGGTTGTGCATTTGTTTCAAATTTTAAAAAATTTATTATGAAACTTAAATTTTATATATAATTAAAAAGTTAAAAACTAATTTTTTTATATTCTAGTTATTTTCAAAAAATTATCCAAATGCGTGAAAAAGTGATTTTTTTTATAAAGTAATTTTGAGCCTCATAATCCTATCCAAACACATCTTGAAAAAAAAATTCAATCTTTTTCAATTAAATATAAAATTTAAGTTGCAGTTACTTTTTTTTTCACAATCTAAAATAAATACACCATTCATTAGACCCATTTGGCCTGCCTAACAGGATCAAGTATTATTTTATTCTTCTACTTAAAAAGTTATATTAAATAAGAAATTTAATTAAATAACATATATCAAAATTACAATCTTAAATTTATCTGGGAATCAAATTTTGTTTTCCGTTATAAAACAATAGGCTACAGTTGAGAAGAGTAAGGTGTAATCTACTCTTGTTTTTGTGACAAAATCAATAGCAAATGAAAAGAGATATCTAATCAAAGCCAAGTAAGTAGTAGCTGGCATATAAAATTGAGCTGAAGATATGAAGCATATGTGTTTTCAACTTTCATTTACCTCTTTAACTCTGCTTGCGTGACATCCTCAAGTTCCTTCCTTTTAATATTCCGAAATATATTACTTCGCTTCTTCCCATAAGACATAACATAGACAAATTGATCACCTTAGTCACTGCCACCATATTATATAACCAAATAATACACCTAACACCTCGTTGTCCTCCCTCGTCGTCCTTGCTTCTCTCTCTCTCTCTCTCTCTCTCTCGCGGTCTTCCCTGTTCTTCTCCTTCCGAACTTCACTCTTTTCAAATCTCCGAAAGAGAGAGAAAAATGGGGTTCTTCTCTTTCTTGGTCGTGTCCTATTTGCTTCCCTCTTCATCCTCTCCGCATGGCAGATGTAAGTCCTCTTTCAGATCTATAAGGTTTTCTTTCTTTTTTTTTTTTTGTGGTGCCACTCAGATTCACAGAAAGAACGTCACTTTCCGTTTTGTTTTCATTTTTGGGATGTGGGTTTTCGTTTTCTTGCTTTGGTTTCACATATTGAATGCAAAAGTGTAGCTTTTTTTCAGATTTGGAGGCACACCCATATACTGTTTGAACTTAGAATCCATTTTTCTAATTGGGTTTCTTTCTGGTCTGCGCTCCTTATTGGAAATCATTATCTTGATCCCATTAGGTGATTTATTGTATTTTTCTTTCAATTTTATTGCATCTTTTAATGAAGGCAATTTCGTTTTGTTCTAGCATGTGGCTGACATTATAGTGTAATGTGAATGTGAATTATTAATCATCTTGACTACCCTGGTATGCTGGGAATGTCAAGTGGTCTTAATGTTGGCAATAACCAATGCACTCTGAAATTTTGAGTTGCAAATAACTATTAAGTATATGGCTTTTATGATGCTTTGCCCTTTTCGGTTTCTTCCTTCAAATCATTTGGGATTTTGAAGTTTGCGCTTAGTACAGACTTTGATATCAAATTAGATACAGATAATTAACTGATAGATCTAATTGTCAGGCCAATTTGTGTGTCAAGAAACATCTGGTTTAGGTTATAAATAAATGAATCAATAAAAAGAACATAAATTCCATTTACTTTGAAACTTATCTAAATTGAACTTCCAATTACTGGAACCACTGTTGTTGTTACAAACCAAAGCCCCATTAATGTTCAAGCCACAAACTTGAGATTCTCCTGCAACTAATCTTGACATTTACAAATTCCCTAACTATCTCTCAATCTCAGCTCCAATTCCTTTCATCCCAACACCAAACTCTAATCTTAACCTATTTACTTGCTATGACATTCCAGCAGCCTTTTCTGCAGTTCCAATTCTGATGTTATTTTCTTTTGCAGCTTTCTTTAGAGGTGTTTCATTGAGTTATGATTTATTATGATGTTTGTATGTCAAATACCTTGTTTGTATTTCAGCAAATCAAATGTTAGGCATCTTATTGAAGGGTTAAATATATTCTTGGTTTTTAGCCCCTAAAAATTATTTCTTTGGTTTTGGTCCAAATATTTCTAGAACTATTTGTTTTAATCCCTGTCATTAAACTGTTTATGTTAAATGTTAAACTGACTAACAGTGGGTAACATCATTCAGTCCTACATAATAGTCAGCAATCATGCAGAGCAGGACTAAAAGAAAATACTGCACATCTTTTCAGTCACATGATTCTATTATAGCAATAGTTGGTACTTTTGCACTGATATAACAATTATGCTGCAAGGTTTAATGAATTTGATGCCAACGGTGGACCCATTGCAAAGGAGTTGATTCCCAAGCTCTCTCTTGTGAGGAAAAATTTGTCCTCCAAATTAGGTGTGGCGATACCTAATAATATTGATGTAAGGTCATCTCTTCTGTCACTATCCTTTTTGTTGAATGGATTTAATTTTTTTACATGCATTTCCCTTTCTAAATGAGATGCTGAATACAGATTCGACAATTCATTGCCACTATCATATTTCTAAAGGGCGTTGGAGGGATTCTATTTGTGTTTGGCAGCACTTTTGGATCTTTTCTACTGGTAAAAGCTTGGTCTCTTGTGTTTGGAATCCCAGAATTTTCTGTGCTTAATCTTAATTTTACATTTTTATACTCCAATAGTTGTTGCTCCACAATAATATAAATCTGAATTGAAATTTTTCTCCTTTTTCAGCTTATGCATCTGGCGCTTACTACTCCACTTCTGTACGATTTCTATAACTACAGACCCAGCAAGCCTGAACATGCTCTACTACTGAATGAATTCATGCTGGTTTGTCCTTATTTCTTTCCATTGCTGGGTTTCATGATGGTTTCATCTGCGTGGGAACTTAGTTTATGTTTTTAACTTTTGATTGCAGAACACTGCACTCTTTGGTGCATTGCTATTTTTTATTGGGATGAAGAACTTAATTCCCAAGAGACAACTCAGGAAGAAGACTCCAAAATCAAAGACAGTTTAGAAAAAAAAAAAAATACAACACTAGATGTGTCTGTTTGTTCCCAATGTTAGGTTTGCCAAATTGTTAGAGTTGTAGCTTTGATATCTTGAGGCTGAGTTTGGAATAGTTGCTTTTTTTTGGAAGTTACTTAAACCTGTTAAAGTTATTTTGTTTCTTTGTCTCATAATTTGATTATGAATGTGCTTCCACTCTCTCTTATTGTCCATCTTTTCTACTTGCTCAAAAAGAAATTTAACAAAGCTTTGGTACAAAGCCTAGTGGAACTTTCTCCAGTGCCAGCTGCGCTCAGTTGTCGAGGGCGAGGGAGGGTGGAACTAGGGGTTTCTGTGATGTGCTAGATTGCCAATGCATAGGCCCCTGTTAAGAAAAGCTATTTTTCTTACAAGTAAATATTCACTTTGATTCTTAAAATTGTATGTGTAATTCATCAATTTAGTCCTGAAATTGTAAAATGTGATTCAATTTAATTCATATACTACTATTCATGAGGAACTTAAATTGCCAAAATGACTAAATTAAATCGTAACATCTTCTAAGAAAGAATTTATAAAGAAGGCTCTGTAAGTTTTTATCCAAACACTATTTTATCTTTAGAAAGACTTGAGTGTTCTTTGTTAGAGTGTACCAATTCAATTATATTTTTGTATCTTGATCCAGTAGTGATCAAGTGAGGTTAGCTGAAGAGGCTAGGACAATGATTACTTATAGGTGAGAGTAAATTGCAATTACTACTATTGAGATAGCTTGAAGACTATTCAAAGAATATCTTACTTTCTTAGGATTTAAGAAAGTGTTTGTTTAATTGAACTAACAAGTTTGTTAAGAATATAGATAGTATTTGGCCAATCAATATAAAATCTTTGAGTAACATCTCCCTTTCCTTATCTCTCTATCTTTCAGCAATTTTTTTCTGACTTTGTTAAGTGTTTTCTTGAAAATCTTTTGAAAGCAGTTTCTGAAGTTTGTTTGGTTATTACTTGTACAAAAAGTCATTTTCTGAAGTATACTAACTTTTGTTTCCATTGTCTTCAAATGAAAAACTTGATAGTTTTTGTTTAGTCTTTCAAAAACTTAAAAGAAATTAAAGGCATTATTCAACCCCTCGTTCTCATGCTATTTTCTACTAACATTGGCAAGATTTCCATGCAAAAATAAAATAAAACAAGAACAATTATATATGTATTCTCAAATATACCAAATTGAATAAATCAACAAAAACAAAGAAAAAAAAATATGTCCGTTTTTTCTTTATAAACAAATCAAGGGTATTTTAACATCTTTCGGATATTCTTAAACCATATTTGTCATCCTATTAACTCACCAAAATATTTTGGGGATGTTTTGATGGTCTCTCTCTTTTTTATATACTAGTATTGTGAACCTGTACAATGTACGAAATAATAAAATTAATATTTTGATAAAATTATTTTTAATATTAAATTAAAACAATAGATGAATAATTCATAATAAAAACTAGTTTATGATTTGTGCAATACACAGAATGATTAATAGTAAAAATTATATTATTTACATTTTCATGCAATTAAAAAATTATTTCATTTTTGAATAAATATATTAAATTCTATAAAATACAATGAAAATAAATAATTGGAAAAAAGTGGAGTAAAACTATAAACAAATAATCTGTCAAATACCATTCATATGGCATACATATTATGAAGGAAAGAACCGTGGTTAATAATAAACTTTATCTTGACAATACATATGAGATATAGATAATAACATATTAATTAAATTAGAGTTGAACATTTTAGAGAAATAATTGTGCTTCAATATGTTCCAGTCTATAGTTATATCTTCTACTAAATCATAATTTAATGATATTGTGAAAGGATATTAGGGAAAAGAGATATAGATCATTTAATGTTTTGTAAATAAGAATAGGCAATATAAATATGCTACAATGTTATAAATTGAGAAAACTTAATCAATCAAATACTAATTAATTAACCAATCATAATCAAAGTTAGTTGAAGTCAATTAACCATAAATTACTTATCAGATTGGATTACTAACAAAAATTACTGATTATTTACAATCATTATGTTTATTACTAATACAAATGTTATGATTAGCATTTTTCAATCATTATGTCCTAATTTATATCATTTATTCTATCAAATGTTGATTTGGTGGTTGACCAATAAGGAAATATTGTTGGAGAATTAAAATTTCTGGGGGTTAATTTTTACTAATTGGAGATGTCCCATTTATGATGGAATCAATCTTGATTTTGTATTTATTATTATTAATGATTTAATCTCACTTAAAAAATTTATAAATGTTCAAATCTAAAAAAAGAACATATTATATTCTCTAAAAAATGATTTAATTGAAAATTATGAATTTTGATTGGTGGCAAAATATAATTAAACTATTATTATAATTATTATAATTGATATATTTTATAAATTAACAGCTCAAACAAAAAGGATTTGATTTCATTTTTCCAAATCCTATAAAAATATTATATATTCTTTAAAATAAATATTTAATTTAAAAGAAAATAAGTATAGTTGATTTAACATAAAATTAGGAATCATGTTTAAAAATAAAATTGAAATCAAGTATAATCAAGTCAATTATATTTATTATTACTAATGATTTAATCACAATCTCAAATTCAAAAAATTATAAATGTTTAAATCTTAAAAAACTAACACGTTATATTCTCCAAAAAAGATAACATATCATATTGTCAAAAAAATTATTTAATAACATATTATATTCTCTAAATAAATAACCCAAACAAAAAAAATGACATAAATTTTCATAATTTTATATTAAATATTATTCTTTAAAATAAATATCTAATCATATATAGAAAATTAGTATCTCTTATTTAACCAGAAATTAGATATCATAATTGAAAATAAATTTGGAATCGAGTATAATTAGTCAATAATATTTATTATGACTAACAATTTAATCTTAATTTCAAATTCCAAAATTTAAAAATTTTCAAATCTTAAAAGAATAATATATTATATTTTCTAGAAAAAAATATTTAATAAAAACTTATGAATTGGGAGTGGTAGTAAAATATAATTAATAATAATTATTACAATTATTATAATTCATACATTATATAGATAAATAATGCAAAAAAAAAATCTTCATTAATTTTTTAAAATTATATATCAAATACTATTATGTAAAACAAACATCTAGTCATATATATGGAAACTAATATATCTGGTTTAACCAAAAATTAGGAATCATTATTGATAATAAAATTTGAATCAAATATCATCAATCAATTATATTTATTAATATTAATGTGTTAATTATAATTTCAAATTAAAAAATTTAAAATTTTTCAAATAGAAAAAAAAGCACATTACATTCTCCAAAAAATTATTTAATTGAAATTTATGAATCATGATTGGTATTTAAATTATATTTATTACAATCACTATAGTTAGTAAAATCTTTAAACAAATAACCCGAACAAAAAAAATCAGAATTATTTTATCCAAATTCTATATCAAATATTATTCCTTACAACAATATATAATCATTTATAACAAAATTAGAATAAAGTTTAATCAATCAAATATTTATTACTATTAATGATTTAATTTCAATTTCAAAATCAAAATTTTAGAAATGGTCAAATCTAAAGAAATAACATATTTTATTCTAAAAAAATTATTAGATAAAAAAATATGAATCGTAATTGACAATAAAATATAATTAATTATACCTATTATTATTATAATTGATACAATCTCTAAAAATAACTTGAAAAAATTCAGAATTAATTTTTTCAAATCTATATCAAATATTATTCTCTACAAATATCAAATCATATATATAAAATATTACTATATCTAATTAAATTGAACGTTGGGACAATAAAATTGGAATTAATTGTAATCAATCAATTATATTTATTACTACTAATAATATAATCTCAATTTCAAATTTAAAAATTTTAAAATATACAAATTAAATCTAAAAAATGACATATTATATTTTCTAAAAATGATTTAATCAAAAAGTGAAAATATCCATTTTTTCAATGAGTTCAATATGCAGAATTTTATCTATCCTAAGCCAAATTTTGCTTTTGTCTCTTTAACAATGTATCAATTATTGTTTCTCATGTTTCTTCTATTCATAGGATTTTAAAGGAAAACATAACATTGATCTCTTTTTATTTTTTTCATCTAAAACATCACAATTTTTTGGATCAAACACAGGAGGAAGTATATGTCATTCTTGACATTAACTCATTAATCTAAAAGCCTTCAGCGTACTTAGACATAAACCATGTTTCATTTATTCAGGTGGATTAATTTAGTAGCCTAAACGAAACCCATATTCACATGCTTTGTGACTATGACTCAAGTAAAGCAAGTGTAACATAAAGATGCATATACAATGTTATAAAATCAATACTTCAAATACTGCAAAAATAAATGAAATACTCTTATTAAGATGCTACTCAAATCTGCCAAATTTTGAAATATACATGATTGAAGCATTTCTCATATCACATGTAAAATTGTCCATCACCAAACACATCTCTTCTTGTTATTTAAATTTCAAAATTTCTGCAAGCATCACTAATGCACCTTTACATTCACAACCTATTGATAATTAAGACAACTAAGGTATGGATTCATTGCAGCCAAGTTATAACAATCATTTGAATGAGAACATTTCAAATACACATATCTCTATGCTTTATAATAATTTCAGCAGTAGTACACTAGTTTCCTTCCTATTCTATTTTCATATGGCATGAGCAAAAGGTCTAAGATTTGGTAGGAATTTAGCCCTATATCTTAGCTTTCAAATGGTACCAATTTCATCTCAATTGGATAAGTATAGAGGTAGTACTGCACATAAGTACAAAAGGTCTTTGAACCAGTGATATCAAGAATTCTATAGCAGTTTCTTTTCCAAACTGCTGTTACATGAGAATACATAAAAATATGAAACTTTAGGAGATGCTATGCTTGTATCTTAGCTTTCAAATGCCACTAACCTCATGCCAATTCGATTTATATAGAGCAAGATATGAATGGAAACATAACAGTTGCCAGAACCAAATTGCAATAGAGTTTACAGCGGTTAAGAAGCATACTTCTATAATGTATTTTTTTCCATCATAATTGCATAGCTTAGATCCTATAAATCCAGGAATCTAAAACAAGGTTAATATTCTTAGCTCATATCCAAACATCATATTCATAGTAGTGATTACAAAATATTTATATCATACATGTCACTCTCATAATTTCCACATCAAAGGGTCAAAAGTGGGATTTTCACATCCATAGTTCATAAAATGGTAAGGAAACCTAAGGTATGTAGCACAAATATATCCCAAATTACACAAAGACTTAGATATGTATATCACATGAAAAATTATAGTGCTATATCCTACACTTCTTAGCTAGTTACAGAAGTCCCTGTGAAGTGGACACTTCCATTTTTATTATTAATAAGACATATATGCCTAACTCTACAACATAAATCCACTCATAAGCCACCTCATATACTATCTTACAACTCAACATTTTGATCTAAAAAAACATGGAAATTGTGGGACAATAATATTAGTAAAGAAAATCAAAGCACTAATTTAGTTTGGGCAAAAGGAAAGCATGTCGTTTTCAGCTATAACCATGGTTATGGAAAACTCTTCCTACTCATGCTTACAAATTCAAAAAATATTTTGAACAAACAAGTAAAGTATAATTCACATTCCCTTCCCTCTTTTGTTTTCTAGATGTGAGCTTACATATAGGCGAGCATCCCCATGCTTCTTTTCTTTATTCTATGACTATATTTGGATAGTCCTCTATGAGATTAAGAGTTTCCTTAATCTCTTATAGGTGATATCCCTCAAAGCAAGTCACCAACATAGAGATAGAAAGAGGACAACCATAAGATTAGTGATCATTTGTTATTTGAAATGATCTAGAACAAATTCTCAAAGAAAATGTATTACTAATAGACATATACTTTTAATAAAAAAATTGGCAATGTCTTTGAGTTTGTAAATACACATACAAATTATAACCCATGAATTCCTTTTATCAAATACCTAGCATACATCCTTAGGAAGAACCATCATTCAAAGTTCCCTTAAACACACTTAACTTACATGGTATATAATCAAGATAAACCCCCTAATTTTTTTTTTCCAGCAAATCTCAAATTTTCCTTTATGCATGATAATCCATCAAACAAAATAATACTAGTAGTTCCTAAGACTACTAAAACAGAACACATTAGGATATTATGCTTCCTTCTCCTTATTCTATGGGTATCGAATAAAGCCAGCATGTGCTCATTCTCAATACACACACACATACACACATGTATAAGTCATTATTTTACAAAATTTAAATTTTGATCAGATAAAAAAAATTTCATGACACTCGCATAATCTGATTTTTCCCAAGTTTCTTTTCCTCTTGCCTAATAGTTCACAGGGTTAGTAAAATGAAAAATTAAAACTCAAAATTTGTAAAAGTTGGATTTAAAATAGAGTTAATACATAGAATTCAGGATTTAGCTAGATTGGTAATTGTAAGAAAGACCTATGTGTATAGTTTTCAGCAAGAACAACAAATCCAAACACGCAACAACAACTTTGGGGTTTCAAGTAAAACCTTTTTCTGAAATGAAAGTGTAAGTAAAGGTGAATGATTTATTTGATATTCCCTACCTTAAGAGGCTTCCTAGAAATCTTTAATAGCCTTTGAGAAGACCCTCCTCCCCTTTTGTTGCAACATTTCCTTTGTGTTCTTTATGTGAGTGAAACTCTCTTTGTATTTTGTTTGTGAGTTTTCCACTATACTACTCCTTTTTATTTCCTCATATGAGGTTTGAAGATATGGAGTTTCAAACCCTCTTAGTAAAGGCACCATTTTACCTACCCATTCTAGATATGGCTTTCAGTATACAGACTTACTAACTGGCAGCAATTGCACATCAAAATACCTTATGATTACCTTGACAATCAAATTTGGATCAATTTCTGTTAGCACTTGACTGGCTTGCTCTAGTGCAATAATCAACTACAATAGTGGTGACTAATTTTGTAGCGGCTGAGTTTTTATCTATTGTGAAACAAGTTGTGAACCATCTTGTTCATAATTCGGCTATTTAAACATCACGTAGCTCATTGATAGTTGGGGACCGTTGTCTAGCCAAAGCTTGTGAACTATTCGTTTGATAGCTTGTGTAATACCCCAAATACGGAATTTATTAGTATTTGAATTATTATTATTATTATTATTATTACTATTAATTGGTAAACATTTTAATATTATTTTATTATAATATAAGATGTATACATGGAACGCTCTAATAATATTATAAGAGAAAACGTGTAGCATATTGATATTATTATTATTATTATTTCAAAAGTAATGATATAAGTTATGTTATTTTATATATATATATATAAAAGAAACCAACA
The DNA here is from genome assembly GCA_030441495.1 of Dalbergia oliveri. Lineage (NCBI taxonomy): Eukaryota > Viridiplantae > Streptophyta > Magnoliopsida > Fabales > Fabaceae > Dalbergia > Dalbergia oliveri. The sequence goes on along the minus strand of JAMLFY010000013.1, from coordinate 12,005,398 downwards.
TGTTGCAAGTCACGTTGGCATTCACTACTAGCATTAGTTTTAGTTTTATATATAAGTAAGAAAATCCAATTGTTACACAAGGGTTGCATGAGTTGTTAACATCATCATCATCATTATTATTATTATTATTATTATTATTATTATTATTATTATAAATGATAAACGATGCACAAGTTATTATTTTAATATTATTATCATATGTATATATATATATATATATATATATATATATATATATAAATAGTAACCTCATGTATGTACTTGTTATAAAATGATATTAAAATAACAACATGCACATTAATATATTTTAGGCACATCATAATACTTTCAAATATTTTTCTAAGTACCCTACCCACCCAAGGATATTTTCCTAGAGAGAAAAATGTGGCTTCTCTCAATTTTTTTGATCTCTTCCGATAAGTGATCTTCATAGAATTTAGTCAATTCCTTCCTCTTTTTTTATATAACCTATGAGTTTGGGTACTGTTAGGCATGATTTTCTCTCAACATTCTTGCTCCTATCATCCCAAACTCAGTTTTGGTGATAAAGTCAAATTGTTTATGTTTTTATTGTATTGTTTGGCATTACTAGTGTCATTACAGCTTCCAAAGTTAAATTGTTAGTGGAAACATACTCCCTACTAAAGATGAGTGGGTTTAAGCTCATGGCCATACTTTTGCTCATTATTATTATTTTTCCCAGATTATATAAATTATTTATGAAATTTTAGAATGATTTATGCCAAGAAATATGTCTTATGGATTATAAAAATTTTAGAAAATTATTATTTTGTAGTTATCATGATAAATTATTATTTTAGAAAACTTATGGGACCATACTCATTGTATGTATGATTTAGATTTATCAATTAGAAAATTTTATGAATCTAGTTTTATGAATAGTAAGAATAGTTAATTTTGTTGCTATTAGTTTTTAGCCAATAAATAGTGAGAAACAAGACAACAAGTTAACCCAGGATTTATCGTAACCTTAGTACTAAGTGGTCAACTAGAGGACTAGCTCATCCAAGGAAGGAACCCTGTGGTGTCCAATTATGGAACCTAGTTAGGTGCCCATCAATTAGTCTTTGGTCATTTTAGCTATTAGCTCATATTTATACACAGAATATCTCTTGTTTCTCTACTAGTTATTGTCATGGATTAAGTTAAATTATTGTTTTTAGTACAACTATATGTAATTGTACATAAAATGTTTTACATCAGTTATATGTATGTTATGTATTTTTGTTATTGTCCCATGTAGGTTATGAGTGGAATTTCACTCACTGAGTTTTATGAACTCACCCCTCTTTGTCTCCATCCGGATACAGTGATAGGCTCAGTTGCACCACATGATCTTCCCAAGTGCTATAGCTTCTTTGGTGAGCTTCACTTTGGAGTAGAGCTTACTATTGATTATGTCAGTAGTAGTGCTCCAATAATTATGTAGGCAGGATCCTGACATGCATTTTGTTGTTTTGACTACTTTAGAATTTCAGACATTTATTTAATTATATTTGGTTTTGGCCTAGATTATGGATTTTATGCAGTTTTATGTTCAGGATTTATGATTGGAAACATTTTCAATTATGGAATTTAGTTAAGCTTGAGATATTTTGAATATAGTAAATTTATTTATGCATATTAGCCAATCATGTTATCAAGCTTCCGTGGGGATCCAAATTTTCACGTGCCGGTCACGTCTCTAGGTGGGTCGTGCAGCGGTAGCCAGTAAGCAGCTACACAATTTGTTGTTCAGGATTATCTGCTAAATGAAATCGTATACATTGGTTGACTTGTCAATTTAGGTGGAGACATCCCCAATGGCTGCTCTATAACAAAGTCTTCTTATATTGGTACTACCAAGAATGATGTTTGATCGGTTGATAAAGATGGAACAATTGTCCATGGCTGCTCTTTAACACATTCTTCCATTGTTATCGACTAACTATCATCTTTGATGCCAACTGCTTGACATTTTGCATATCAACTTGCAAAGGTACATCTAATTTGGTTGAAAGACTAGGTGATGTTCCATCAATTTGTTGATATTTAAATTGTTTTAAGCATTGTAAATTAACCTTTGATGATTGTCTTTTGTTAGAATTTTAAGAGTTTTAGCATGTTTTTTGGTTAGTTTAATATATTTTAGAACTTATCTTGATTTTAGTATAATTTATCATTTTATTTATAGGTTAATAAGAAAGTCACAAAAATAGAGTGAAGGTTCAAAACTTAGCGTCCAAGGATTTTTGGCGTTCCAACATCTTAGGAAAAAATCTTCAGATGTGTCTTGGCATCATCACACCCAAACCTGGCACCACAATGCCCACAAGTCCACACAAATTGATGTGTTCAGTTGATTCTAGGTATTCCAATGCCCAATCCTAGTATACCAATGCCGGAGCGCGATTTGTTTGATATCTCACATTTTAAATCCTAGACTGCTTTTTCATGTTTTTTTAGGTTAGAATTAGGGAAAACACTCTCCAACTCTAGAGAGGAGACAAGGAACAATTAGAGATGAGAGATTGAGGAATCATCACTCCAAATCTTGGGTTTCAGGTGCACTCTTCTCTTTATTTTTCTATTTTGTTTTCTTTTCTATCATGTGTAGTTAAACGTTTTTGTTGGGGTGATGATGTAACTTGACTTGGATGATATTATCTTTGTTTCTTTGCTTGATTGAAGTTCTTTTTTGACATTTGAGTGTTTATCACTAGTTTCATGATTTGTATGAAGTGGAAACTCATACCTTGATTTAGGGCGCATGTATTGGATTAGGAGATTCATATGTGTACTTGCTCATGTGATGAACACCATTATTGATATCTATCTAGGAATAGATGATGTTGATAGTGTGGTTGTTGAAAATTTCATTTTGCCTATTGTATGCCCTTTTACTTATTGGAATTGATCTAAGAAATTAGGAAATTTCAAGAAGATAGAGGAGGATTAATAAGCTAAGGAATTAGTTATTGATCAAATTGGAAATTCAACCATCAAGTGATTTGGTTAACTAAAAACTAAAGTTTCATTGGAAAAGTCAAGTGAAATATGACCTTTGACTATATTAATTTTTTTCTTCTTACGTTTAGCATTCTTTATTATAAAAAAATTTACAATATTCTATTTAGGAATTGAACTGGTAAACTGTTGCTTGGTAAACTCAATCCTCATGGACGATACTCATTCACCATGTTTTACTACTTGAACTATTCTGTGCACTTGCCAATTGGTTATCAAGTTTTTAGCACCGTTGTTGGGGATTAGGTGTTTGTCAACAATATTAGTAACCAATATATTTTTAATTTAGATTTTTTATTCTATTTTTTTCTTCTATGGATGGTTATTATTGTGAAATTTGTGGGAGTTTTGCATATCCAGCAACCAAATCCCTAATTTTTTTTCGTGTTGTGATATTTGTTCATGTGTCGATCACATGACTTGTTTATGTCCCTTTTATGAGGATGAAACATGGCTATTATCACTTGATTTTTGCCGTGTATGTGCTAGTTATGTGCACCTTACATGTTTGTGCCCATATTATGAGCCATCGGTGCATGATGACTATGAAAATGGAACAACTGAGATCTTTGAGAAATTGAATGGGGCTTTTGTGTTAAAAGATGTGGAAAATGTAAATAAAGAGAGATTTTTTATTAGTGCTTTTATTTCCCAATTAAGTTTGCAACAATTGATAATTATCTATTTTCTTTACAATAAGCACAAGAAACTGCTTTTATCTCTCGTTATCTTTTATTCTTGTGCATTTTTGTGAAAAGTATTTGGTAATCCTGCTACTTGTAAGGAAAATATACATTTTTGATACTTTTAATCAGATTGTTTTTCACAAGTCAAGCTAATGACATTAAAAGAGCGCTTCTTGGGAAGCAATCCATGTTTATTGTCTTTTGCTTAGTAGTTAGCATTTGTTGAGTCGACTTGAGTGCCTCTTTGAGTTCGGAGTCTTTGTAGGGAATATATATAGTGTCGGTCACAAAAAATTTTCTTTGTTATTTTTTTATTTTATCTTGCATTAGCAATTTGTTTTCCTTTTACTCCTCATTTCATGTCAACTCACAATAAAAGAACTTGAGAAATAAAACAGTGATTTGAGCTTGTGCTCAGGCTAAGTTGACTTGAAAGATTTTCCTACACTCCACTACCTAGACAATAGCAAGGATGCTGAGCAAATGAGCAATGGATGACTATAGGGGAGTTGCCTTTTCTTTTAGTTTCATTTTGTTTCAGTTGTTATTTTCAGTTGAATTATGGTTCTTGTCTTTTTTTTCTTTTCTTTTCCAAGTATTACTTTTCTACATCATAGAGTCAATGTTAAACAAAAAAAAAAAAAAGAGTCTATGAATTGTAGTTGTGTCAAAGTTCTCTTTTAGGAGTTGTGTTGAATGCTTAATGATTGTACCAATTTTGCTTGAACTTGGAGTGTTATCAGCACATTGTTTATGATGGATAATGCTTTCATTCATAATTCTAGTTGGTACTTTAAATTGAGATTGTGTATTTTCATGAGGATGAACTAAATTGATTTTTCTAGAGAAAGCTTATGTGGTTTATTAAGATTGACACCTATCTTAGACTATATTTGATTTCTTGTTGAGGTGAAATCCTAGAGTAGTGAATTTTGGTGAAATGATCAGGCCATTTTTTTAGGACCTTTTGAGCCTTTCAAGCAAACCTTGTGATATATATCCTTAGGTCCCTTTTGAAGTTGAAAAAGTGATCAAGGCCTTTTCTTTTGTTTCTACCTTTCATTTTCCCCACCCTTTTTAACCATAAGGAAAGGAAAAAAAATCATACCCTTAATAAATTTTGTTAGGTATTTGAAGTTGTGTATTTCATGTTTTGTTTATAGTTAATGCTACTTCCTCTTGAATTCAGTTATTGTGATCAAGTCTTCTATGAAAAGAAAAGAAAAGTGTACATACAATAGCGTGGAGAAAAGAGGGAAAAAAAACAAAAATATTGCAAACAAAAAAAGAAAAAAAAAATCTCTTTTCTAAAAGACAAATAAAGTAAAATCAATGAGGAATAGTAGTGCTTCAGCTTCTTGTGACTTGTGATGCGTGCTTCTATGTACCTGGCCTAGTGTAAATTCTCTTTTTCTTTCTTTCTTAGCCTTAACCTTTGGCCTAACATTACAAGCTTTAAAAGACCCTTTTGATCACCTTGATGCGTTGCTTCTATATTAGTGGAGATAGGGATGATGATGTGGTTTGAATTTGGGTTAATTTCTGAATAATGACATAATCTGATCTGGATACTAATTTGGAACTGAACCATGAGCTTGTACATTTTGGCTAGGTGATACAGGTTGCATGTGGTAATTGCATAGATTTCTATGATTATTGTGCTCATTTTTCTAAAAATGTGGTAATAAGGTGTTTCTAAGAGCATGTATAATACACGATTCCTATTTGAGAACTTTTGTTAGGTGTCTGTTAGTCTTTTGACTTTTCCTTTGCTTGGGGACAAGCAACATCTTAGGTTTGGGGTTGTGATGTTCCATCAATTTGTTGATATTAAAGGTGTTTTAAGCATCCAAATTAACCTTTGATGATTGTCTTTTGTTGGAGTTTTGAGAGTTTTAGCATGTTTTGTAATTAGTTTAGTATATTTTAGAACTTATCTTGATTTTAGTATAATTTGTCATTTTATTTATAGGATCATAAGAAAGTCACAAAAATGGAGTGAAGGTTCAAAACTTGGCATCCAAGCCCAGTTTTTGGCATTCCAGCACCCAGGAAAAAATCTTTATATGTGTCTTGGCATCATAATGCCCAAATCCGGCATCACAATGCCCATAGGTCCACACAAATTGATGTTGTCAGTGATTTGGCATTCCAACCCTCGCAGGATGATTTGTTTGATATCTTCACATTTTAAATACCGAAACATTTTCATTTTTTTAGGTTAGAATTAGGAACAAACACTCTCCAACTCCAGAGAGGAGACAAGGAACAATTATAGGATGAGAGATTGAAGAATCATCACTCTAAATCTTGGGTTTCCAATGCATTCTTCTCTTTATTTTTCTATTTTGTTTTCTTTTCTATCATGTATTGTTAAACGTTTTTGTTAGGGTGATGATGTAACTTGAGTTGAATGATATTATCTTTGTTTCTTTACTTGATTCAAGTTTCTTTTTCTACATTTGAGTGATTATCACTGGTTTCATGATTTGTATGAAGTGGAAACTCATACCTTGATTTAGGGCGCATGTATTGGATTGGGAGATTCATATGTGTGCTAGCTCATATGATGAAGACCATTATTAATTTCTATCTAGGAGTAGATGATGTTGATAGTGTGGTTGTTGACAATTTCATTTTGCCTATTGTATGCCCTTTTACTTATTGGAATTGATCTAAAGAATTAGGGAATTTCAAGAAGATAGAGGAGGATTAATAAGCTATGGAATTAGTTATTAATCAAATTGGAAATTCAACTATCAAGTGAGGTATTAGAACTTGGTTAACTAAAAACTAAGGTTTTATTGGAAGAGTCAAGTGAAATCTGACCTCTGACTACATTAATTTCTTTTTTTTTTTTTTGTTCTTACATTTAACATTCTTTGTTATAAAAAAATTTATAATATTCTATTTAGGAATTAAAGTGGTCAACTGTTGCTTGGTAAACCCAATTCTCATGGGACAATATTCACTCACCGTGGTTTACTACTTGAATGATTCGGTGCACTTGCCAATTAGTTATCACTAGGTGGATAATTATTAGAATTAACATCCAGTTGGCCGCAGGTGGAGAGAGCAGTTGAATTGATGACAAGTGGACATTTGGTTCCCATCGGCCTAAATGGTTTCTCAACCTGAGTATGCAAGTTTTGCACTTTATTTTGCACCATAGGCTTAAAAATTTTTGGCTTCTTGTACATACAATCAATAGATTTAATCGTTTAAGCCTATTCTAAACTTTTGGCATATGAAGGCTGTTGTCATAACTATTGATTATCCTTGTTCCTGTTCAATCCCTAAATTTAGATTTAGTGGAGATAAGATTGTTGTGACTACAAACTAAAAAAAAGATGTTGAAATGGATGCACAAATTCTATCTTTATAAGCATAACCGTGGCTATCAAAGTAGTTGGCTGAGTTTCAACCCTTCGGTTGCCTAAGCCCATGTTAGTTGCATAGATGAACCCATGCTAACTTTCAACAACTAATTTGTCAATGGTCCCACTGGGCATATGCCAATATATGTTTCGCATAGAATTTTGGCTAGGTAAGGGAATAATGTGAGGGATGCCAAACCGTTCCAAGATTGGATCAATGATCTTAGCTAATGTAAAACACTAATAATGATCCCCATATTTAGGCGATTTTGTAAAGATCTCTATTGCGAGTTCAAGCTACTCCAAAGAGTGTTTGGTAGGCAAATCAATGGAGAAGATGGATTCAGAATATAAAGGGTAGAAAATAAATGAAAGATTGTAAAGGAAATGTGATAAAAAGGGCTAAGTGTCAAAAAGTAAAGTGGAGAAAATATCATTATGTTTGATTCATGTTTAGGGATCTCTTACATTTTTGTTTCAATTTAATATAAATAGACAAACACAAGATTGGGAGTTATTTTCTAGAATAACTTTCAATAACTACAATCAAATAACTCCTCTATGTTTTTTTCTTTTTGTTACAAGGAAAATTAAAAGAAGCACAAATAGGAACAAAAAACAACACCTAACAATTTGTCACGCAAATAACACTTCCCTACTCCATCATCACTAAGAAGTTGTTGAATAGTCGAATGAGGTGCATGCCAGATCCTTAGAGCAAAGTTCTTTGAATTCCCTATCCTAGTAAGATGATCAGCACATTGGTTAAGTTCCCTTATCCTATGTGTAATCATTATTCGCTAATCTCTGCCTATAAGGAAAGTGATATCAGCTAACAATTGAGCACGTGTTATACTTGTCCTAGCAGGAAGTTGTTATTAATACGACCACATGTAATGAATCACATTCACTACATAGAACGACATCCCCTCTACCAGGCCTTTTCCAAACCAACATGCAAAGCATATAACTCAGGATAGAGCATTGATATATCACCCAGAAATCCTAAATAACCACCGAGTCAACCCCTTTGTGAATCTTGCAAAATTTCCCCAAATTCAACCCTCACCGTCTAGCCCATAACACACGTACTTTCATCTGAATTGATCTTTATTTCTCCCTCATTTGGCTTCACCTAAACCATTGTTGCGATTGTTGTATGTCACTACACCACGGATAGTGCGGAGAATCATTGCCATAAATAATGCAAAGACCAGTTAGGACCCTCTAAAATCATCCACCAAAGAGCAATAATAAAGACTACATTAAAGGATGAGCAAGTACGCTTTTCCACCCAATCTCGAGGTTGATCCTAAAAGAATGCTCCATCTAAAGCAAATCCAAGAGCGTACCAAATTTGAGTTGAGGCCATGCAATTGGAAAGACAATGAAGTAAATCTTCATCAACTATTCCACAATGCGGATAGAGCAGGGATTGAGCTATATTGTGTCATAACCAAACAAAGATTGTAGGCAATGCCATGTGACAATATTGCCAAATTAGAATTTTAAATTTCTCCGGCACTACAAGTTTCCAAATCCATCTCCATGAGTCAATAGACGTAGACACTATCCCATCATTACAAAGCCACTCATCACCATTATTTGTTGTAGTAGGTTCCTAATGAGCCCATTCCATCTCCAAGTTGCCTCACAATGATTCCACCTTGCTAACATTTGAGCATATAAGAACATAAGCACCTCCTCTAGAATGTGAGTGTATAAATGATCAAAGTTCCATTGGTTATCAATCCACAGGTCCTTCACACAAAGGTCAATGTTAGTGATATGTACATAAGGGACTAATTTAGAAAGTTTATAGCCTTCAAATCAATTATCATATCGAATATATATCACCCAACCCTAGAGAGAATTTAAAGCTTACACATAGCGTGGAGGTAGCCTTTGTTATGCCTTTCCAAATGTAAGAAGTATTGGCCGCCTATGAACTAAAAAAAAAGATTGTTTGATAAATGCTTAGATCGCAAGACCTTTACCCAACACTTCTACTGGTTATTCTCAACATTTCATACCAATTTACCCAAAAGAGCAATATTCATTTCCCTTGATTTACGTACACCCAAACCCCAAAAATTTAGGCTTCATGACTACATCCTAGGCAATAGGATGAAATCCATGAACATTAGCATTACCACTCCAAATAAAGTTCCATGTACATCATTAATCTTATCACAAACCCCCTAAGGAATCCACATAGTTTGCATTGTGTAGACCGGGATTAATGACAACATAGATTTCGTCAAACACAACCTGCTTGTTTTATTAAGTAGCTGTTACTTCCAAGCTGCCAAATGGGTCTCCATTTTTTCAATCAAATGGTTAAAAATTACGTTGTCTCCCTACTTATAAGAAGAGGAACACCAAGGTATTTTCCCAAATTTCCTATAAATTGAATTGAAAAAGAGGAACTCAGACTTCCCTTCTTCCTTTCCATCATGAACCAATATACCATACTCTAGATTTCTTCAAATTAACTCTAAAACCCAAGATTTTGTAGAAATTATCTAGCACTTCCCTAACATATCTTTCCTTTTTTCATTACAAAACAAAATGACGTCATCTGCAAAAAACAAGTGAGATATACTAGGCCATCCCTAAAATATAAATCGGTTTCCAAGCACCAACTTAACTCTTTCCTGAATCATGGAGAGAGTTTCTCCATATATAACACAAAAAAGTATAGAGACATAGGATCTCCCTGATGAAGTCCTCCAGATGGAGAGAAAGAATCCAACCTACCATTATTCCAAAGCACAGATAAATGAGAAGATGAAACACAATGCACGATTATACGAATTACCTCTAGGGGAAAATTGAAATCATGTAATGTTGCTTCCAATAAAATCCACTCCACCTGGTCATATGCCTTTTCTAAATCAATTTTAAAGGCAATAGCTACATTATTTTTCCTAGTAGAATGCATCTAATAGAGAATTTCCTGAGCTATAATAATGTTATCTGGAGTGCTATGCCCAAGGATAAAAGTACCTTACAAAGGACTAATCAAATAATTTAGAGTAGGTTGAATATGATTCACAAGAACCTTTGTAATGATTTTATAGGTAACATTATAGAGACTAGTTGGCCTAAAATTCTTCAAGTGGTTAGGTTGCTCCATCTTGGGAGTAAGAACTAACAAGGTCTTAGCTAAGGACAGGTAAACCACCCAGGAGAAAAATCTCTCTGAACAAGCTCTATCACATCATCCTTGACTATATGCTAGAACTACTTATAGAAAAAAATATGAAAATCATCCAGACTTGGAGCCTTGTGAGATTGCATATTCGTCATTGCTTTGGTAACTTCCTCCAAAGAGACTGGAGCATGGAGTTTAGAAAAATCATCCCCTAGCAGCTATGGGACATGAATTATCCTGAGAGGCTTAAATCCACATTAACTTTATAAGAGAACAAAGAACTAAAGAATCTCAAGCCTCATTCTGCAACAAATCCTGGTTAATACACCAAACTCCCTCACCAATGTAAAGGCCATAAATCTTATTGCATTTTCTCTTCACAGTTGTTTGGGCATGAAAAAACTTGGTATTTTTATCACCAAACTTAACTTACTCTTTCCTAGATTTCTGAAACCACATCATCTCCTCTTCGTATAGAATATCATCATAGTATTTTCACAACCTTAATTCTAATTGTCTAAGAGATAAAGACTCCTAGACTTCAACCTCTCTTTGAATCCTAGTATATTACTAAAGACTTCCTTATTGAAAATAATCGATGTATGATGAGTTGTTTTCAAGTAACATCCCACATCTCCATCACCCTCACACTATGACTTGTTAACGATGTCATTATATCCCGCATGCATAGCCCATGCATCGAGAAACCTAAATGGTTGCTCATGCCTTGGCCATCCTTGAGCATTCATACGAACCAACATAAGGGAATGATTTAAAGTGAAGACAAGTAAGATTTTCTACATAAGCTTCTCTAAACATATGCCGCCACTGCATATTAGCCAGCCCTTTATCAAGTCTTTTGATATTGATTGTCGACCAAACACCCTTCTAAACCATGTAAATTTCTGTCTAATTGTCTCTAAATCAAGAAGGCCATGAACATCTATCATATGAAGAAATTTATCCACCGAAGTTTGAGAAAACATTCCTCCCTCACTTCCGAAGGGTGAATTATTTCATGAAAATCCCCTATGAGCGTCCATGGTTTATACCCTACGTGACGCATCCGATCAAGCATGACCACAAATTTTCTCTTTGCATAGGAATAGGGTTCCTATAAACAGCATTGTGGCGCCAAACCCCCTTGCCATTACCAAACTCGATGATAAAACATTGACTGTAGATATCCACCACCCTCCAACTATGAATAAATGATGATACAAGAAGCCAAAAACCTCCTAATGACCAACAACATCAACAATTGTAGCTACGGAATAACCCATCCTATCCCAAATGGATTTCACTTGTTATACTGAGAATGGGTCTTAAGTACAATAAAAACTTCAGGACTACACCTTTGAATTAAATCCTTAACATGTCTTTTCCCTTTCACTCTTACAGTGCCCTCATTCCAAGACAAAAGCTTATAGTCTATACTATCCATAAAAAAAAAATAATAATAAAACATAGTTAGTGACCGAAGCCATTGGTCCATAGGGACCTTCTCACATCAAGCTTGTGCTTCAAAAACCCTACTGTCGACCTTGTGCGGGTCACTCCGAACACCTTTTAACTATAAAATCATATTCTCACCCTAACTTTGCTAACCAACGACCCTCCACCCATTGTCTTTTGACTAGAATCGATAGGGGGCATATTGTTTCACTCTTCAAAGTAACAAGGTTACTATCTTTCATGGTTGGAGCTGTTAGGGTGTACAAGAGACGAGTTGGTCGGGTTGGACAAAACTGAACCTGGCTCGATTTTAGACCAAGTCAATTTTTCAAACTCGAAACCGATCCAATAATGACCCGACTATGTCCTGTCATACTGGATTAACCCAACATTCGAACAATATACGGGAATTTGGATACTGGACATAGTAAAATTATAAAATTTTACAAATAAGAAATAAAAGTTTAGAGATATTTTATGATATAGATTTCAAAATAAATCATATCAATATATATATATAACACCAAGTTATGTAAAATGTATTAATTAAACTTTAAAATCTTATAATTTTTCATAAATTATTATAAAAATATATATCTCTTAATGAATTATTTAATTTCAGACCTTTAGGGCTAATGATTTGGTCATATTGTGTTTCAGTGTGCTAGTAGCTTGGAACACTACGTGCCCTTGTTGTTTTGGTGGGCCATCATGTATAACGACGGGGCCATTCCTCTTAAAAGGAGTTTGACTTTGTTTAGGTTTATTAGAAGGCTCTCCTTTCTACATGAATTTCATGCCGCCATACACCTAGTCACATGCCTTCCCCTTCCCCTTTCCATTCCTCAAATCATGTCCATTTACTCTCTTGCCTTTTGAAGATTTCTTTGTTTTAGCTTTCCATTTTGGTCCTACAATTTGCCAATCATTCTCCTTCTCATTTACTTCTCTTTTTTCGTAACCACAACAGAATCATTAATTTCCTACAATTTCATTCTAGCAGTCAATGGTTTCAGGTTTTGAATCTTTTAATTCAACTCTGTTGCTTATTCTTATGTGCCATTGCAACTTGAACTAGTGGCACCACTTCCCTCCGACCATCCTCTCCTTCATCCCCTTACATGCCCTACCAACATGTCCATAGAAATTGCACAAATTGCATATGAGATAGAGGCTTTCATAAATGATATCATAACAGACATCATCAATCATATTCCTCTTGACTACTAGCAGGGAAAGATCCACCTCCATGCAAGCTCGGGCAAACTTCCCCCTCTCAGTCGATTGTATGATCACGTTCACTTTCATCGGTTTCCCAAGAGCCGAAGAATTTGTTGGATTACCTTTTCATGGTAGTATCAGATATTAAGTCCAGTAAATCTCATCCCCACCATAGTTGTCCCGAAGGATTTCTCCCCAGATCTGAAAGATAGTGTCCATTGTTTGACAGCAAGGAAGTTTCCAGCTATCATCCAAGGCCCCTCACAAATCACTTTCTCACGATTTGACACTAGATCAAACTTCACGAGATAGTAACCAAGGCCAACATCCATGATATCATAACCCCCTTGAAGGTGCCAAATGTTCTTAAGACAATGAGCCATTATAGAATAGCTCAACTTTTTTCCTAGCACCTTAACCACCAAAGCATCATGGTATAGCATTGACTGCACATTCCTCCCTTCCTCAGAGAAATGCACCGATGGTGGTGCTATATCTCCTTGTTTGCCTTCTACCATAACCAATCGATCACCATGAAGATCCTTATCTAGCACCAAAGGCTAGAGTGCATTTACGCCTAAGACTTTATCCCTGAATGATACCTTCTTAGCTTCCCCGTCCCTCCTTTTCCCACTGACCCCCTCCTGATCATCGGGCACAAACCCCCTGACACTTCCCCTAATCTCCCTCTATCTCACCATCCTCACCATGTTTCCCCTCCACTCTCTCTCTTTGTATCGCCATTCTCTTAATGATAGAAGCTTAATAACTCATCTTTGATAACTCTATATTAAAATAACTTCCACATGTTCCAATAACCTCTAGAAATTGCTCTCACACGTTAAACAGTAACTGCCTAAATCTAACCGTGTATTGCCTCATTTGCCTATTTCTCCATTGCTGTTATTCATCTTCAAACTTGACCGCAAGAGTTTTGGCTATGATTAGCATGAAAACTATCTCTGATACTACGCTAATGACTCGTAACCTCTATATAACTGTTCCCACTTCAGCCATCAATTTTTTGGGCTAGCAGCTTGAAGAAATAACTATTTCCTTCGACTAACCAAATGAAAGATAACTGTTTCTTTAGCTAACCACTTATGGCTAATCCTTGCGGTTGCAGTGATCCTTTCGCACTAGGCGTCAATGTTTACACTGATCGTTATCAAAACAAGGCCCAATTTGAATAACATTTGGTTTACTTATCTTGGGCCACGTTTGTTTATCCACCCCACTAAAATTTGGGTGGTAATAATTTAAAAAACTAAAACATTGGTACTTTTCGAATTTTTCCAATATTTTTAGACTATAATATGTGATAATCTATACAATATATAAAGGGGGTTATCTTAATAACTAATTTTGGTGTCTCCTCAATATGTTGAAATGTTTTTTCAAATCCATAAACATATTTTATAAAGTATTTATATCAAATGAAAATTATAGATAATGTTATAAGAAAATAAAATCCTTTCAATAACCTCCACTCCATTTTTAAACTATCAAATAACCGCGTTTTCCACAAACACTTTTTTTTTTCTACTGAATGCATTTTTGTCTTTTCTTTAATTTTAGTTTAATTTTTAATGAAAAATAAAAAATGTGTATTGATAGGCACTTATTACCCTAGTTAATATTAATAGCTGAGTCTTAGTTATTTTTAATTAATTTATTGAATGAAAAATAAAATATGAATATTATATTTTAAAATTATTTAAATAAAAATTAAATAAATTTAAGAAATATATTATTATTATTATTATTATTAGCGGATCAATTTTCAAGAATTTCCATAGATAAAACTAATTTTAACAATGTTAAATAATAAATACTCAAAATTTAATAATAAATAATTAAAATAATAACAAATATTTGAAATTAAACATTAACGATAATTAATAACATATTTTGTATAATAGACAGTTTAGTAAACTTATATATAAATTAATTTATGTTTAAACTTATATATAAAACATTTTATCTTTCATTCAATAAATTAAATAAAAATTATTAAGATTAACCTATTAATAGAGTTTAATTTTGATGCACTAATAGTGTAAAATTATTTTATATTGTTGCCCAATTAAATATTTCGTTTAGATAACTTTTCAAGTAGTAAAAGTCAACTATCATAGCTTATATAATAATATGTAATTGAATAATTGTATAAAATAATTTTACATTGTTAGTACATGACAATTAAATCCATAAAATAATCCAAAATAAAGTGTATATTTTGAAAATAAAATAATTGATTGTGTAATCAAGATATTTCTTAAAAGAGGGTACATAATTTACTCTATAGGTCTCTACACATATGAGATAACAATTAACAAATACATATGTTCCACATAAAATAATTTACATATTCAATTACTTTCCAGTTTATATTGTATTTAGAGTAAACAAGCTTCCAAGTAATAACATTTTCAATTTGATATTAATTTAACCCTAACAAAATTTTTAATATCAATTTTTAATTTCAATATCAATTTAGTTATTTCATCAAAGTTAAAATCTAACAAAATGACTAAATTAAAGTCAAAATTAATGAATTTTTTTTTGTCAGAACCAAATAATGTCATATTGAAAATGTTATTTTTGATCTTTTGTTTAAACTAATAAATGTGTTTGTGTATAACTTTTGTTTGTTTATCTTGCACATGTTTTATATTAATAATGATATTTTCAATTTAGATAAAAAAAAGAATAAATAATTTGTCCTCATATTTTCAGTTTGATATCAATTTGATCCTAATAAATTTTTTAATATTAATTTGACACTTTTAAAATTTTTTGCATTAATTTAATCCTTGCATTGTTAGTTTGGACATCAATTCAATCACAATATTTTTTATCTTAACATTAATTTAGTCATTTCATCAAAATGAAAATTTAATAACATGATTAAAATAATATCAAAATTAAAAATATTAAAAATAAATTGATGTTAAAATTTTTGTTAGAAACAAATTAATATTAAATTAAAAATAATAGGAACAAAATAATCATTTACTCAAAATAAAAATTCAAATCACGTTCATTAGCATACCCGTGCGGGATGGACGGCCAAATACATCAGTAAGGGAGTGTTTGTCACAATGGATTCGGAAAAATAGTATAAATTAATACTATATGTTATATTTGATTTTGGAAGTAAAAATAGAGATAAATTTTTTATAAATAAAACTTATGTATAATTTTATATATAGAGTTTATTCATAAAAATTTACATCTTATCTTTTACCTATAATCAAACATCTCCCAAATGTAAATGTTTGCGGTAGAACCAATAAAAACAGCGCCAAGAGGTAAATATATTTGGCGCCACAAAGACACTACGAAAAACCCCGCGCTCACTTCATCTCCCAAATGTAAAACTCAAAACTCACTCACCACCCTTTACCTCTCTCACTTTCCCTCTCCACTTTCATCGTCTTCTTCATCCCTTTCTCTAATAAAGTATCTGCGCTTTATTCTTTAATCTCTTCATTCTGTCTTTTTATTGTCTCTGATACATCTTTAATCATGGCGGAACATTCCATACCCGAAGAAAAAGATCCAGGAACCTTCCAGAAGGTTCCATCCCCATCGAAAAACGACGTCGTCTTCCTCAACGGCAACCCCGTCCTCGTCGCCCAGCCCCTCACCGTGGTCCGCGCCCTCACCAGCACCCGCGTACTCGCCCCGCCCAACCCGTCCGAGTCCCAAACCCTGGCGAGTCAACTCGGACGAGTCGAAACAACCACCGAGGAAGATGAGAACCGTGTTTCGCCGGAAAAAGAAGAAACGCGTTCCGACGAAAACGACGGTGTCTCTCCTTCGGAGGTGGTGATGGAGACGCAGATGGAAGAAGAACAAGAGCCCGAAAACGACGCTTCCTCCGAAGTGCAACGCTCTACGATGTCGTCTGGGGAGTTCCTGAAGGCCACGAATACCAAGGTGGCGCCCGAAGAGGAATCTCTGAGACCATTCGCTGGTGCTGGAGTGTTCCCGTGAAGGAGGAACCGGTCACCGACGATGACGTGGCGGTTCTGAGCGTGAAGGAGCCGGTGAAGAAGGAGATCGTGAAGGTTGAGGAGAAGATTCCTGGTGTCGAAGACGGTGATTTTGAAGTGGAACCTGGGTGGTTGTTGATGGGAAGGAAGGTAGAGATTGCGCTTTCTACGGCCAAAGGAGTGAGGAGGCTGGTTGATAATGAGGTTGTGCACTTCGATTTCCCTCAAGCCACTCCCTATCGCAAGTCGCAATCGATCGTTCGCATCTCAACCAAGCGTTCTGGAGGGGTAATTGTGTATTTTCTATTGATTTTAGGGTTCTTAAAGATGAAAATTGATATCTGTTTCTAATTGTTTTTAGTATTAATTTAATCTTTCAATATTAAAAGATGATGATTTTTTATTTTTTTAGTTTAATTTCTTTGTAATTATGTATTCAGTGATAGTGTATAATTGTTTCATACCAATCAATGTAAGTTTTGATATTTTATTGAAATTATATTGGTAAAGTGTGAATCATTGTATGGAAATTTAATTATTTTTTCATAATTTTTTATTTTTATTTTTATACTGTTTCGTTCAATTTCAAGATTTGAGTCATATAATTTTTGAGTTGAATTTCAATGTGTAAAAGTTTTTACACTGTCAATCAATTGTGTATTAATGTGGTTGAGTCTCATATCCATTACTTGAGAAATAATGTAAATTAGAGGATTTGATTGCAAAAGTTTTACCTTGATGGTGCATAGAAATCAAATTCTAATTTTTTTTAAGATTAAAATTGATCTAAAATTGTTGTGTTAGTGTATTGAAGTAGATGAATGTTTTTTCCAACCCAAATTCTATAGACATGCATGAACATGTACACATTGTGTACCTTTTGCTATTTTGATGAGATTTGTTTGTGATGTGTGGGATTTTTTTTCTTTTTTTGGAACTGATGGTGTATTGTGTTGCTGTGTGGTTGAATTCAAATTTTTTAAGGTTGGGAGGCTTCCAATGGAATGGGCAAAGACTGTCGTCCCTCTTGTGCAATCTGGAAATGTTAAGGTTCGAGGTCGATGCATAGCCGCACCTTATAGCTTGCAAATGATGCAAGAAATCATGTTGTTAGTGAGGTATATAACCATCAAGTTGTTCATGTAACTTTTCCATTTATTTCTTCGTGTTTGTTCATTTGTAGATGAAGCTAAATTCTGGCTTGTTTTCTTTGTTTTTTTTTTTTTGGCAGCTTTTACATTCACAAATCTGTATTCACACAATGTGTTGACAGCTCCTGGAGGCTAAATGCTAGCAGTAACAATAACTCTTCCATTTATCCACTCCTTAAACTGTTCAAAATGCTGGAGATTAAACCATGTCAGAAGGTAATGTACCTCTATACATTTTTTTTCTTTTTGCCTAAGTTTCTTTATGTTGCGTCTGTATTGAGTTTTTTCGTCAACCACAACCAGGCTGAATTCTCCCCTGAGGATATTGATCCTCGGAAGCGATTGCTAAATCCTAATGTATGTGCTACTATCTCCCTATTCTTTTTGTCTTTTATTGTTTTTGTTGTTCCATTGTTCAAGATACTGTTTTAAATGTCTTGTAATGAATGTTGCCTAATTCTGTTGATGCTGCCAGGTTGACCCAGATGAAGCGGCAGCATTGCCTATGATCAAGCGAAGAAAGGGTGCTGATCCAAGGAAGGGCGGTGAACAGATTCCGGGGCAGAATGAAAATGAACAAGCTCTTTCGGAGTCAACTTTGAATAAGCTTGTTGGAGCTGCAGAAATCTATGACCTGGAGGTAGAGAGAGCTTTTTAAAATTGTTTCAGTTTCTATTGTTTATCTTTAAATTGTGTCACTTGCCATCAACGTTTTCGTTTCTCGTTTATCTTTAGGAGAAAGATGCCCCGAGAACTCTGATGTGTGATCTGAAGCCTTACCAAAAACAAGCTCTCTATTGGATGTCAGAAATAGAAAAGGGAAAGAATGCTGGGAGCGCTGAGCAAACTCTCCATCCTTGCTGGTCAGCCTACAATATATGTGAGGGGTAAGTGCTAATCGTAAATGAAGCAACAAACAATGATGATAGAAATCGTTTTTACCAATATCAGTATTCAAATTAACTTAACATGCTTTCAAGCAGAAGGAGAATTTATGTTAATATCTTCACGGGAGAAGCAACAACGAAATTTCCAAGAGCAACACAGATGGCACGAGGAGGAGTGAGTTTTTTTAGACCATTAGCCTCAAAATTCTGCATATTATATTCAGTTTGAACGGTTACCTGATTAAAAATATGGTGTTATATTTTTATTATAATAGATTCTGGCAGATGCAATGGGACTTGGAAAGACAGTTATGACAATTGCTCTGGTTCTCAGTAACCCAGGAAGGGGAAACTCAGAAAATGATAATATTATCACAAATAGGAGGAGGGAACCTAAGGGTGGCACCCTTATTGTTTGTCCCTTGGCATTGTTAGGTCAGTGGAAGGTGAGTATCCTCTGTTTTAAGCTGAATGGAAAAATTAACTGCCTTTGTTATTTCATAGCATCTCTAGAGTCATTCTTTAAATGACAAGGTAGCTCATAAGTTTTTAAACTCTCCAGGATGAGCTTGAAACACATTCTAAGGAAGATAGTTTATCTATATTTGTTCATTATGGTGGGGGTAGAACCACTGATGCAGAGTTGCTCGCAGCACATGATGTTGTCTTAACAACATATGGTGTCTTACAAGCCGCATTTAAAAATGTAAGAACATAATCCTTTTTGCCTGCATTCTTTCCATAAGCATAGTGTAAAGCTTTCTCATATTGGGCTCCCTGGCTTTTGAAACCAGGATGGAGAGCATAGCATCTACCACAGGGTCCACTGGTACAGGGTTGTGCTAGATGAAGCTCATACTATAAAATCCCACAAAGGCCAGTGTGCCCAGTCTGCTTTTGCTTTGTCCTCACACTGCCGCTGGTGTCTAACTGGAACCCCTCTTCAGGTTTGTCCTTTTGATTATCTGATGAACATTTAATTGCATTATAAATGCAAGGTGAGATAATCCTACTTAAGTGAAAGAAGTCATCTTCAAGCACCTTATCTAAGAATTTGATGTTCACTTTTGCAGAATAGCTTGGAAGACCTATTCAGCCTGTTGTGTTTCTTGCGTGTTGAACCTTGGTGTAACTGGGAATGGTATGGCAAGAATATGAAGCTAACTTCTAGTTAAACACATTTTATCATTCTTGATTTGAGAAGTGGTTTTTTTCTAAAGGATCAGTACTGATTTGATTTGTTCATTTGTTGCTTTGGTAATTTTCAACTGTGTAGGTGGAACAAGTTGATTCAAAGGCCTTATGAGAATAATGAACCAAGAGCCTTGAAATTGGTCAAGGCCATTTTAAGGACACTGATGTTAAGAAGAACTAAAGAAACAAAGGACAGAAACGGAAGGTTTTCATTCTCACTTCACTTGATTCTGTCTCTGTTGCAATGTAAACAATATGCATTTTTTTTTCATGATGCTGATGTTGTATATGTTTCTTCAGGCCCATACTTCTCCTGCCAGCAATTGATACCCAATTGATTGAGTGTGAACAGTCAGAATCTGAACGTGACTTCTATGATGCCCTCTTCACGAGATCTAAGGTTAAGTATTGTGCCATCGCTCTTGATTTGTGATTAGTTTTGAATAACAAACTGCTTATCACTTTTCATAAATTGGTTATTGTTCTCAGTTTTAGCTTATACATGAAATTTATCCTTCACCTAAGCAATTTGGATTTTTAAAGGGTGTACATTCATGAGTCTTGAACTTCTTGTGCAATCAAACCAGGTTCAATTTGACCATTATGTTGCCCAAGGAAAGGTTCTTCAACACTATGCGAATATCCTTGACTTGCTATTGCAGTTGAGACGGTGCTGTAACCATCCATTTTTGGTTATGAGGTGAGTGTGGCAATCACATTAAAATTTACCTATTTCTGCTTCCCATTTTCCATACGTTTAATTTACTGTTTTTCTAATTACGTTTTACCTCATATATGCAGTGGAAGTGACCCACAGAAATATGCAGACTTGAGCAGACTCGCAAGAAAATTCCTCCAGTCTAGTGCTGAATCAGCCAACTTATGCAGCCAAAATGATACACAGAAGCAAGCAGAGTTGAACAAACTTGCGACTAAATTCCTTCTGAATACTGAATCTGCTCCCAACTCTGTGCCATCTCGTGCATATATTGAAGAGGTTTTGGACCACATTCAAAAGGGCGAAACCATAGAATGCCCTATATGTATGGAGTCGCCAGATGATCCTGTGTTTACACCATGTGCACATAGGTTTTGTAGAGAATGCTTGTTCAGTCACTGGGGGACCTCAGAGGGTGGTAAGTGTGCAATCTGTTGTCAAGTACTCAAGAAAAGCGATCTGATAACTTGTCCAACTGAAAGCCCGTTCAAGGTTGATATTGAGAACAATATGACAGAATCTTCAAAGGTTTCAAAGCTCTTGGATTTCTTGCAAAAGATTCGGAAGTCACCCTCTCATGAAAAAAGTATTGTATTTAGTCAGTGGACTTCATTTTTTGATCTGTTGGAGAATCCACTTAGAAGGAGAGGAATTGGTTTTTTAAGATATGATGGGAAATTGACCCAGAAACACAGGGAGAAAGTTTTGAGTGAATTTAATGTGACAACAGAGAAAAGGGTAAGTGAAGTCAATTTGAACTTCTATCATTTCCAATGAGAAAATATCACCCCTGAATTGCTTAATTTTCTTCCCTTATATTTATTTCAGGTTTTGTTGATGTCACTTAGAGCTGGTGGCGTAGGCTTGAACTTAACTGCAGCCTCAAATGTTTTCATTATGGTGGAGCCTCTTTCCCTTCTCACCCTCTACTCACCTTATGGAGCTTCTATCTTCTGAGTATTGTAACTCTTTGTAATGTATATGTAGGATCCATGGTGGAATCCTGCAGTAGAGGAGCAAGCAATAATGAGAATTCATCGTATTGGACAAAAGCGAAGGGTTATTGTTAGGAGATTCATTGTCAAGGTTAGCTAATGCATTTTCTCAACTAGCTTAGAACTGTTAGCCATCGCATCCTTTTTCATCTTCACCTGCTAAAATAGCCAGATGCCCATTTGGGCCGAACTCATTAGTCAAATGTTCTGAATTGGATTTTTTGGATGTTCAAACTTCCCAATTTTGCTGAACAATGCTAGTGGTTATACACTTGGACCAAGAAAAAAAGTTGTTAGATACACGGTTTTTCACCTTTTAAAATTGTTTTCTTATCAAACGACATTGGGTGGCCCTTTGATTAAACGTGCCGCATGCCTTTGACACTGCTCAACAACTAAAGGTACTAGTCAAATGTTATGCAACAATCACTATTTTATGCTTTTGATCTTTGCACCTTGAGTTAGCACTATCTAGTGGAAAAGGCATCTTCCTCACATTAATCACGTTTTTCTTAAGTTATCTTACGTAATCCTTTTGTCGTGTCACATTTGTGTCTTGAGAAACTTTTCTGCACCCGGTTTTAATTTACACATAGTTTCGTTGTCTTTTCCCCCTTTTGGTATCAACTAATGATAAAAGTTGTGGGTTCTGGGTGTTGTGAACAGGGCACAGTGGAAGATCGTTTGCAACAAGTGCAGGCCAGGAAACAGAGAATGATATCTGGTGCCCTCACTGACGACGAGGTTCGGACTTCTAGGATTCAAGACCTCAAAATGCTATTCACCTGAGATAATTTATTTTGAAGCTGGTCCTTATGATCAATTGTCTAGTCTTGTTATTTTTCTTGGGTACGTTATTGTCCAGTGATTTTGATTTACAAATGAAGCACATTTTGTATAGGTGGTAGGGTCCTATAACTAAAGGGGCTTCTTTACCCTTTTTTGTGCATACGATAGAGTAGTCTGAACCCTCAAAAGAAAGCGCATGGTTTTGTAAATCCCACAATTGGGTGGGTACTTTCTCTTTGGTTATTTTGTCCAGCAGCATCCCCCAACATTTAACTTATTATTTCTTTTTTTGACGTGCGCAATGTTGAATATTTTATTGAGAGAAAATCCGGACAACAGCGATTAATGATTTGTTAGACAAGGTGCATACCTGCGGCACCAACTTTAAAGGTTAAATACAGTCGCCTGTAGTTTCTCTAAAAATTTCTGAAAAGAAACGAATTAGTGCTCCAAAAAGGAAAATTAAAAGCCTTTTTGTGAATGATTATGTTTATTTTAGGAATGTGCTTCAGTCTGCCACTTAGTGTCTGTTTGACGAAAATAATACATATCTCAATGAATAATGTTTCATTTAAGAGACGAAGACTTTTAATGCATAACGGCATCCTTATCATTATTTTTAGAGTTTGATTGGTTAGGGAGTGAAAATGAAGGTAAAAATGTTTTAAATAAGTTTCATGTGTAAATTAAACATGAAATTTATTTAGGTAAATTTTAATTTCATTTTTACTCCTCAATTAAACATATCTTTAGAGTTAAATAATAATATTTTAATAAAACATTATATTAAATATGATAAAAATGTTTTGATAAACCTCATCAAAATAAAAATGTCTTGACTCTTGGTAAACCAAACTTTGGGTTATCTTCACGAAATGAAATTGGAGCGAGCAATTGTAGGGTCATGTGGTTTAAGACTTGAGGACTAAGTAGATGAGGCGCAGGATGTAGGTTGGGAAATTATAGAGATGGACGAAAGAGTGAGCGTTGGACGTTGTTCCTTGTTCGGTTACTGATAGTGAGTGTGACACCAACTCCATTGGCCATGCCTACTGGTCAAAAGCTCGTGGTTTGGGTTAATAGTAGGAATAGCTTGTTTGATTAGGATTCCTTTTACCGGAAAAGTAAACATTTGACTTGATACCTTGATGCTAATTTCTGTGGTAATTTAATCATTTCTTGTCGATGTCTGTTTGCATTGGCAAAAGTTTAAACAAAAGCTTTAGAAGATTAGAAAGCGAGAAGTGGGACACTAAGATTATGATAATAAAATTTTGAGTATATGTTCATTTTAGTCCATCATTTTATACTTGTAAAATGAGTCAATCGTAAATTTAGTCCCGTCAATTTTGAGTTAATATAGTTAATATATAAAATAAATCATTTAAATTTCTATTTCAAATCATAAAATAACTCATTTTGTGTAATATTAAATATCAAAATGAGTTATTTTAAAAGGCAAATGGTATGTCAACGTATTCCTTAAAGTTACATATTATTATTTAATTGATGAAATGTTAAATAAAACTGAATTGAGGGATTAATATTACTCACATTTTGTAATGTCAGGGAATTTTACCATTTTAAAAGTTAGGATTAAAATGAATCATAAGTATAAAATAATGGACTAAAATGAACATTAACTCTAAAATTTTATTAATATAATATAATATGTGAATACATGTAGCATTGTCGATTAGGATGTAACATGAAAACAAGAAAAGCACCGAGTAAAAGTTCACGTTAATTTATAAGGAAATATCATTTTAGTTCTTGAACTTTTAAAGAGTGATTCAATTTAATTTTTTTAGTGATTCAAGTTAGTCCTTATGAATAATATAAAGATTAATTTAAATTATTTTTTGAAATTTTAGAAACTAAAATAACATTTCTTAATTTTAGAAATTAAAATGAATCACATATATAATTCCAGGATCAAAATGAACTTTTACTCAAAAAAAAAAGAAAAAGAAAAAAGAAAACACCCGAGACCAGCCTCTCTGTTATGCTGCCTCTCGTGAAGGTAGGATGGGTGGATCATATGTAAGATTAGCCTTTTAATTATTGAGTATTATATGCTTCGTGCTTTGCCTATCTTTGACTGCTAACCTCTCTGGATGCGACTTGGCTTGGCTCACGACTCAGGCTCCCCTTTTGTGTCTCGCCGATAATATCTGGTCAAAAGGACAAGAACTTTTTCATCATGGAAAAGGAAAAATGTTAAAGGAGGATGGACACTAACACTGTTTAAATCTGTGGTGTATTTGCTTTTGATAATGTACACAGGAAAGTGATTGTTTTAATTGCTTTCTTTTTTAATAAAAGTTATTTACGACGATTTCTGCTAAAAAAATAGTTTAAAATAAGTTTTTTTAGCTTTCACGTGAAAGCTGCGATAAATAAGTTTCATGAAAAATGTTTTTAGTTTAAAAAACAATTACTTTTCTATCAAAATAATCTAAAACAAACAATGTTTTGGGTCAGTTAGATTGGCTATTACTATAGACTTTTTGGATAATGGAATGAATCCTCTATGTGAAATTTTCACCATTGATTATATTATTGTGTGCGACCATGTCTTGTAATGAGTATTGGAAAATAATTCCTCTGGCCTCACAAATTTATCAAATCAACAAAATAAGGAAATACAATAAAATTTATGTGGTGCGACTTTGATTGCTTATATTCACCATTTCACAAATCAATTCACTAATTTAATAAAGAATTACAATCAC
This sequence comes from Dalbergia oliveri, assembly GCA_030441495.1. Taxonomy (NCBI): domain Eukaryota; kingdom Viridiplantae; phylum Streptophyta; class Magnoliopsida; order Fabales; family Fabaceae; genus Dalbergia; species Dalbergia oliveri. The sequence continues at coordinate 11,980,005 of JAMLFY010000013.1, read as the reverse complement.
CAATCATAATTCTCAACAAATCTCAAACAAAATCTATTATTTTCATAGAACACGCGCCTAACATCACATTGATAGGAAGACTTTCGATTCAAGTTATCATTACTTGCACTACCTACTAACGCAGCACACCATTATCAATGATTCATAGGACACGCCACCTAACACCACATTGCCTAGAAGACTTGTGAGTCATAGGCCTTGTGAAAATCCAACTTAAGAACCATTGCTATTTTCCTGGCACCTTTGCAACCAATGAACTGCCTCGTTGGCAATCATAACACCATCTAAGATCTGTCCAACTTGAACAAAGGCAGTCTGGATTATCCTACCAACCCATCCATAACGTTTATCATCTTATTGGCCAACACTTTTGAAATGACTTTATAACACACCCAATTATGCTTGTCAGCTTGTAATCTTTTACTTCCTTAACCTCTCCCTCCTTCAGAACAAGGGTCACCCAAGTGATATTGGCCTTCCTAGGCATAACTCCAGTGACAAAGAAATCCTTAACAAACCTGAGGAAATCCATAACAGACCTAAGGAAATCCCCACAAACATAATTCTAGCATCTTTTAATAAAATTACAATTAAAACCATCTAGTCCCAGGAGCCTAAAAGATTCACAATCCCACACAGCCCTTTTAATCTCTTCTTTTGAGGGAATAACTTCAATATCTTTGGCTTCCTCCCTTGATATTCTCTTAACTAAGCTTTGCTCAAAATATATGATAGGGCACTTCTCTTGATGGTAAAGTTTCTTGAAGAATTCCCTTACTTCAGCCTTTATTGCCCTTGGGAATCTAAAGATTCTTCTCCTCCCCTAATTTGAACCATTAGTTTCTTTCTGTGCCTAGTTGAAGCAATGGAGTGGAAGTACTTGGTATTTCTATCTTTTCCTTTCGTAATCCAATCTCTTGATAATTGATGCCAATGATTGTCTTTTCTATCATACAGATTTGAGACTAAACTTTTAAAGCACAATACCTAGCTAGAGCTACCTTGTCATTGCCCTAATCCTCTAACTTCTTGGAGACAACCATCAATTCCTCTTCAAATTGGTGAATTCTATTATCAAAATTCCCAAACACTTCTTTATTCCATTTTTGAGAGGAGCTTTTAATGATTGAATTTCTAAAAAGATCCTTATCCCCACACTTCCTCCATTCTTCTTTAATGAACTTAAGGGAACCAGGGTCCACATATAAAGATTTCAGAATGGTTTAGGACCCCATTTAACCTTCTCAAATTGAACCAATAGTGGGATATGATCAGACAATGAACAATTCAAACCCGAAGTCTAAGATTTTTAAACAAATAAGACCAAATTGGTGCAAAAAACACCTTGTCAATCCTACTACATAACTAACCTCACCGCCATGTAAACTTCTTTCCAGTTAAGGGAAATGTAATAAAAACCCATTTCATCAATCCAATATGAAAACTCCCAGGCTTCTAGGCATACCAACACAACCATTCCTTCCTTAGGATATGTAATTTCATTAAAATTCCCCATCAATAGTAGTCAAACAACAAAGTTTGTTTTGACTTCAATAAATTCTTGCCACATTCTAGATTTATCTTCACTATTATGATAACCATACACTACAAGAAAAGTGCGGGAACTGACGCCTTACCGATGGGTTTTTTGACGAGTATGAATTATACCGACGGACACGTGGGCATTGGTTTCAGGCCGTCGATGAATATTACCGATGGTAAACAAAAACCCGTCGTTTTTTCGACGCGTATCTGACGGGTAATAAAATATTTAGCCGTTGGTACAATTAGATAAAAGATGTCACGATGGCTGCAGAGACATTTATACCGACGGGTATTTAATATTACCGATGGATATTGAAATTAATAAAATAATTTTTTTAATATTTTACTTGTGGTTTACGACGATATTTTGATTTATGAAAAACAATTTATTTTAAAAAATATTACTTATTCCCAACGATATACCTGCGTTAAAAAATATTTTTTTTTAATTTTCCCTATTTAACTAGGTAATTTATTATTTATTTATTTATATAATAACCAAATTATCAATTAAAGTGATATTAAATAAGAAAATAATAAAATAAATAAATTAAAATGATTAAATAAAATACCAAATTATCACAAAAAAATATATACAAAATACGATAAATGTAAAAAATGTCCAAAATGAAAAAAAAATGAAGCTAGATAAAAACTAACTGAACTCCTGGGCATTAGCATCGTGACGGCGTTGGCGGCATCATCATCATCATCATCATCTGAACCATCATCGTCATCGCGTCATCTGACTTTAAGTGGCCCTCAAAGATAGAGGGGAATGAGATATGGGGGAGGATCTCGGGGAGTCTGTTCTGAGGGAGGATCCCGAAGCCTACATGTTTCTAGAAGAAGGTCATCACATCTGAGTGATCTTCTATATCTTTTGGAACTTAGCCTTCTCTTTTTTTGCTTTCTCCTGCTACCTCTCTAAGGAAAGCTTAAGCTCTTGAATCTCTCAGCTCCTGCTCCACAGCTCTCGCCCGCCACCGCTCCTGGAGCCTGAAGGAGCTGCTGCCTGCGCTGAAGGAGTTGTGCCGCCGCGGATCAATTGTGCCTACCTGCTACAACTCCTGGTTGAGGGCATGCACACGCTCCTCAGGCCATCATCCCCAGGACTGACCCGGTGGAGGATGGGGATATGCCTCAGGGTAGTACCCTATCCCATATATACGACCCTTGTAAAGGCTGCTAACCACCTGGGTCCAGACATCCTCCTCGTTTGGAGGAGGAGGAATGTTAGCATCAAGCCCCTAGCCATCTGGGTCTGGTACGGGTTTGGGCCTCTAGAGGCCTCTAAACTCGCACTGCAAAGGCAAAACAATAAAACAAATTGTAAGTAATAATTATGATATAAATAAAGTAATAGTAAAAATTAAGTAAAGATATGTCTAAATTCAAACTTACATAGGTTGTCTCAGGTGAGGTCTACAGACTTTCCAGACTCCCCCTATTCACCCTTTCTGGTGGATCTCTCAATAGCTCGCCCTATGTCAGAGGCGGCTTAACTCTCTCGCCTGAACAAATAAGCATAATAAAGTCATAAAAATATAGTATTTGCCACAATTCAAATATAGTAAATGTTATTTTAAAATGTAGAAATGTTAAAGAATTACCAAACACTTCTAGTCCCTTCCTGGTGTCTTGACCCACCGTCAAACTGACTTGTATCAAACAAAATTAACATTAAGAATATATTGGGTTACATAATCTTAAACAAGTGGACTCACACGTAATCTTTAACTAATCCGGAAATTATGGTATACCCATAGCCTGGCTCTACCTTTCTGAATTTCTGTTATTTTTGGAAAACCCTTAACTCAATCCCACATTTCGTGACCACTTAGTCTAACTGGAGGCTCATCATGTTCAACACTTTCTCTTAAAGCGTATCTACTTTGCCTATATGGATGATCAGAATATAAAAACCTTCTATGACAATCAAACCAAGAGTTCTTTGTTTCAAGATGAATGCTTTAGTATCCTCCATGCAAATCAGGAATGCTAATTTGCCTTCGGCCATCCATCCAAACAACATTCCATAAGCTGGAAAATCATTGATGGTCCACATTGTAGCTCTCATCATGAAATTCTACTTTGTTGAAATGTCATAAGTAAGAACACTTTGGCTCCACAACTCATTCAATTCATAAATTAGGGGTTGAAGATACACATCCATCTTAGCTTTTGGATTATCAAAACTAGGGATTATACATATTAAGAATAGGTAAGGATCTTTCATGCACATGTTAGGAGGGAGATTATGGGCGTAACAACTACGGGCCAATAGGAATAGGGTTTGCTAAATTGGTTATTCAGAGTAAATCCATCTGGAGGAGTCCAATCTAACATTTCGAGGGTTACAAGCAAAATCAGGATATTGATGATCAAACTTTTTCCACACCACACCGCGCTATGGATGCCTCTACACCGTCATCCTTCTGATTTTCACTATGCCACCTCATATGAGAAGCCGAGCTCATTGACGCATATAGTATCATGAGTCTAGGGATTAAGGGTAGATAGTGCATTCTTTTTTAGGGACATCCTTATACCTCCCACTTCCAAGTCTCTTGGGTTTAAACCTAGGCTTTTGGCAGAACTTATACTTAGTCAATGAAATATCATCTAATAAAGCATTCAACTTTTCAAGCAGGAATCAATCTTTATTTCCTTTAACCCAAGTTTAGAAACTAATTTTTTAGAATGATAAAAATCTTTTGGAATTACATCGGGGTTTGGACTTAGCTCACTTATCAGTCCAGCCCACTGATCAAAAGAACTTTAGCTTTGATTCCCTCGGACTTAATGCTCAACATTCAAACTGCTAATGACAATTCAGAGTGCACACAATCCTCCCATAAAAGTTGATTGGCAGCTTCTAGCAAACTATAAAATCGAGCGGCATCTTGGTTTGGCTCCTCGACTGAAGATTGTGAATAACGAGGAAATTTAGGACCAGGAGCATAAAAAATCATCTCTTGATGCCTAACCAAGGTATCCTCCCATAGCACATTACCCACGTCCTGAGTTACATGAATCCCACCAGAACTACTTCCAGTTTGAAACATACCCACTTGATTCCATACATTAACTACCTCCCCATGCTCTCAATCCAAACCCAATAATCGGGCATGAATCCCCACTTGTACAAATAAACCCTTATTGTATCATCATCCAAATACTTCCAACATTTATACCTATTACATGGATACCTAACTTTTGCTTCATTAATGAACTGTTGTGTTTTACATGCTACACTCATAAACTCTTCAACACCACTATAAAATTTCGGTTTAATCCCCCTCTATTAGGATGCAATCTATCGTACATCCATGATTGATTTGAAGGTAACATTGCACTTGTGATTTACCCTAGACCCTACAATTTTGTAAAGACGTCAAGTTATTACTTTCAAATACAAATTCAATTGCTATTTAAATTTTTAGTACAGCTACTTTTAATCTTATTCCCTCAAAAAATATTATGAGCAAATTTCAATAGCATTTCCCTTAAATTAGGAGTTTCTGTCGAATATTTTTTTAATTGATCTTTAAAACACATGCAATTGGTCTTTAAGTTTTATTTATATTATTACTTTAAAACAAATCCAATTGATTTTTAAGTTTTTTTTAATACAATAACTACTTTTATTTAATCTTTTTTTCCTAAAAAAATTTTAGGAAAACTTCAACAGCATCTTCTCTTAAATTAGAAGCTTCTAGCGTTAGATATTTATTTTACTTGGTCTTTAAATTTTATTTAAATTATTATTTTTAAACAAATTCAACTAGCTTTTAAGTTTTTTTTAACAATAGTTACTTTTTTTAATCTATTATTCGTACAAAAAATTTTAATAAAATTTCGACAACATCTCCCTTAAATTTGAGTTTCCATTGTTAGATATTTCAGTCAATTCAACAATTATAGATATTATTATAAATATCAACAACATAATATATATAATGAAATAGTTTCATTATAATAATTACATACAATTCACATAATCCTAAAAATCATTCTATTGTGCATCCCTTTATAACTCCACACATGCATCCTGCAATCTCTACAAGCACAAAGAATCTTATAGCAAACAATGCAAACAAGTCGGGAAGGACATCTACGCCTTCTCCCAAGTCATGCAATCCCTATTTCCTACAACTCTATCCTAGAAAACATAATCTCTATATATCCTACATACATATTAAATTATTAAGCGATATAAATAATAAGTATTTAGTTACTAACCTTTATAACGCCCAAAAAAAAAAACAAAATGTGGGAAAGCTCTCGCATCCAACTAAATCCAATCATGAAAATCCAATATGAGAAATTTAAATCAATACACTTATATACATAGAAAACATAAAATAACATAAAGAATAAGAATAACAAACCGATCCCAAAGTTGATAATTGTTGTCACCATTAAACAAAACTCTTACATTAACAAATTAACAACAATAATTACTCCCCAATGCAATAAAACATAACACTAGGGAACCCATAAACGAATGAAAAAGTAAACCAAATAAAAAAAAACTAAATTGTTTAAAATGCTCACAAAAGCCCCTAGATCGTAATGGTGGCCTCCGTTTATCAAACGGAGCTTCTGTCGCGCACGGAGCAAAAAGCATGGCGGTGGTGAAGTTTAGAGAGAGAGAGAGAGAGAGAGGGGCTTTGTAGAGTGAGGAGGAAGAAGACTCACGTGGGGGTTTAAGCGAAGTTTATCGACGGGTGATTGATAAGTGAAACGTGAGTTTCAATTATTATTCATTACAGACGAGTTTATCAACGGAAAGTCAGAATACCAAAGGTTGCGTACAACTTGTGAATTTTCAAAAACCCATCGGTACACCAGTCGGTAACATTAATTAATAATTTTAAAAATAAATACGAGTCAGTAAACCAGTCGATAATATTTAATAATTAATAATTTTAAAAATAAATACCTTTGGTACGCCAATCAGTAATATTTAATAAAAAATAAATTATTAATGCCCGTCAGTTTATTTAACAATAAATATAAAAAACATAATAATAAATACACCCGTCGAATACTATGCCCGCCAAGTGGTGCGTGTTGGCGCAAGCTTTACTTACGGTTACCGACGAGTGTGTGATCCATATTATTAACACCCACAATTATTGACATCCCGTCAAAGATACCGTTAGTAATTGCCGTTGGTCACGTACCGTCGGTATTTTTTGGTATCCAGTTTCTAGTAGAGATATATAACACCTAACGCTAATTCCTTCTCTAAATCCTTAAAAGGACCTTTAATGCCTCCCTTCCTAATTGACACACAATGCACGACTAACCTATCCAACATACATAAAATACCTCCACTCCTTCCTTGTAGCACACATCGTTAGAATCCTATGGAACTCTAACCTCTCTATCACTCCAGCCCGATTTCATAGTTTTCACAAGTCCCCACAAAAGTAGCCTTATCTATACTCACAAACTTTTGGAACTGCCCCCTCTTAATCCTACTCCCAAGTAAACCCCTTAAATTCCACAAAAAAATTTTGTCTTTGAGAGGAATACTCACCTCTTTCCCTCCATTTGCTTTCTGTTTTTGTTTTTTCATTATCTTCTTTTTTCTAGACATTATTCGATCGCGTGAGCTCCATTGAATTCAATCGTCCATGATAGATTAGATGACTTATACTTAATTCAAATGTTTTTATTAAGTTGACAATATATAATTTAGTATTTGTACAATTTTTATATACTAACAATGTACAAAATTAAATTAATTATTTTTCTTGTTTCTTCAATTCTTTATTCATTCACAATTACTCAATTTTTTACATATTTATAATTACTCTTTATTTTTTTTGTAATCAGTCGTTTCAAATTTATTTTACTGTCCAATTTTATCAGCTTTAAAAAAGTAACGAATCATTTCCCTTTTACGTACTATTAGTATTGATAAAATATAAGAAAAGTAATAAAATAAAATGATTATAAGTATAGATCTATATTTAAATTTTTAGATTTTTATGCAAAAACCTTAAAAAAAACGAGTAAGAGTTAACCCTAAATAATGAAAGATTAATTGAAAAATACTAAATATTATTATAACTAAAAAAGATAAAGAGAAGTATTTTTTTATCCACTATCTAAGAAATTTTAAAAATAATCATTTTTAAATTTTTATAAAAAATTAAATTTCTATTTGAAAGTTATTTTTATAGAATTAAATTTCTTCTCTCAAGTTCTATTTATAAGGTTTTTTTTAAAAATATATTTTTAACTTTTAAATAAAAATTAAGATTAATAACTTTCATATAAAAGGACCTTTTTAATCAAAAATAATTTTTTTAAAAAAACATTGAAACTAAGATATATACAGTAAAGTACGTTAAGTTTAATCATTTAATTTCTATACACTAATCGTATAAAATAATTTTATATTTCCAGCAAATAAAATATCAAAAAATATAAAATCATAGTGAATAATTATTAATTATAAACTTCAATATTTTGACACTTTAAAATTTCACGGATTTAATTATCCAATAGGATAATTTGATTGAATCAAACTGTATCAAAATTAAACTGAAATTCAGCTGAAAATATAAAATTGGCATGCAAACCATAGTATCAATTAACATTAATCTTCGATAATCTTTCATAAAGTACCAATATATTCCATAAAGCCGAGCCACACGAGCCGCCGAGGTTAAGCCACCTTGGATCTCCATTCCCCAATTCCAAACGTGTGCACCTCACGCCGCACTATTTATACCCCTCTCCCCTCCACCCTTCTTCTCTCTCACTCTCATCACCATCTCTCTCTCTCTCTCTCTCTCATCGCCGATACTGTCTCTAACTCTTCCGCTGCCCATGGCAGATCCCAACCGCAACAGGCCCTCCGCCACTGGCCGCCGGCAGTCCAGCCGGCTGCAGAGCCGCGCCCCATCGTCGCTTCAGATAAACCGAGCCGTCGATTGGAACGTGGCGATTCCCCTGCTGTCGCCGCTAGCGTCGTCTCCGCCGCCGCCTCCGCCGGAGCTGAGGCCTGCTGCGCAGAGGGATGAGATGCTGCCTCCTCCGCCTCCGGCGCCGCCGCAGCGCCGGCAGAGCGCTGAGCAGGCAAAGATGGCCTTCAAGAAGTGGCAGCAGGCTCCGTTCTGCTACGAGCATGCTTCTGTAGTGCCACCCTTTCGATGAAGTGTAAATACAAAGAAGAAAAGAAAAAAAAAAAGAAAAAAAAGAGTCAACAATGGAAAGGGTGATAGTTAGTGAGAAATTCTAACTTTTAGATTTTTCTTTTCCTCTCTCTCTTTTTTTCTCCCTCTTTTGTTTAGGATAAATTGTATACACAAGAACATAAGTTATTGGAGTTTAGATCAAGTATGTTTCTCCTTTTCATTTCTTCTCCTTTTTGTCCTTTTTTTTCATAATTCTGGTTGGGGTTTCAATTACTTAATAGAAATGTAAGGCATAACTAATTTTCAACTTCTATTGGATCTTTTATGGCGTGAGAGTATGAATTGTAGTTGTCAGTCTTCCATTTGTTCGTGTGTGTATGAGATTCAAGATTACTTGTATGATTTCTTCTGACTGATTTAAAATCCTCTTTACGCTGCTACACATTAGCCAGTTTAAGTTATGATATAAAAAGATATAAATTGTATTATAATAAAATTCAGTATTGTTTACGTTAATTTGTTGATTTTGTTTATGTTTGTGTCTTTTTCTCATACTATGACCCGACACTCTCATATTGAAAAATAAGATGAGAGGATTTAGATCTTTGCTTTTTGCAAGGTATTTCATGTTGGAACTCTTCTTCAAATCCACACGATTATATCATTTATTGCTCTTAAACAATTTTTTATTTCAACAGTTATAAAAAATATCTTAAAAAGATATCTAATAAGGGTTTTATTTTTAATTAAAAATGATTTTGAATATATTCTTTTTTACAACAACAGTGTGAGGGTAAGTGGATGACGCCCCCAGTTCAAGAAGAGAAGTCTCTAGACTCAGAAGGCCCTTACAGAGTATTAGATTTGATCATCCCAAAAAAGAGTGTGTAACTTGTCAAATGCGAAAACACGTAATACTCTACTCGTAAACCCCCCTTGGGGTTTAAAATGATTTTGAATGTGAAGAGATGCAATATTTTACTATCCATGGGTTGCAAAATTAAAACTTTTTATTGTTAAAAACTTTTTAATTACAATAAAGTCTAGACAGTTAAATCTCGTAATGATATTAATATTAACACATTACATCATTTAAAAAGTTAGCTATACAGAATTCAAGATGTATTATGTGTATCCGTAGTCATATATATAAAAAAAGAAGATATAGCTGTATATATTTGACAATTGTGGCACAAGTCGACTGGTCTGATTATCCGATTTGTTTATTATATTTCGGCTTGAAAGTTGAAATGTCGATTATTTTTTTTGTCATCATCTGAGGCATAAAAAAAGTGGGAATTATTGAATCCATGGCTTGGGGTGGTAAGTGAATAATGGAAGTATACAATTAAGACCGCTTTCAACATTAACATTCATGATTTTTTTTAGGCTAAAGTCCTAACCGCTTTCAAACTCGTCACTGGAAATGCCGTGGCTGTTTTATACACGATGACAGAAAATGACCATGTTCTAATAAAGGATTTGCCAGTACCTCAATACCAAATTTTAGCAATGCGAATAGGACCGTACCACTTTGAAGCAAAGGCAGTTAACATACTAATACCTATTTATGTGCTTATGTATCAGATATGTGGAAACAGCCAAACACCGTTAGCAGTGCGAAATAGGACCACTTTTCAAGCAAAGGCAGTTACCATACTAATGCCTGTTTATGCACTGTGCATCTGCTACTGCAAACAGCCAAACACCCCATGTGGCATGTGGTGTTCAGAGCAAGATTGGCACAAGAATTATCCATCCCACATGTGAAGAGCAAACATGAAGGGTAATGCTGCCTAGATGTTAATTATTGGAGATAGAAAAAGCATGCAATGTAAAAAGACAAAATATAACCTTTCACTGAACTATGTCTGGAGTGCTACGCCTCTAGGAATCTGTTTGGATAACTAATTTATTTAAGTGTTTAAGTAAAAATGACTTTTAAAAAATAATTTATAAATAAATTATTTTATATTTAAATACATAATAATAAAAATATTTATTTTTAATATTTTAAAAAATACTTTTTAAGAAATTAAATATTTTAACTTCTCAAAAAATATAAAAAGTGACTTTTTGAAAAATAATAATCTATGTAGCCAAATAGAATAAAAAGTTAAAATGTGATTTTTGACCTTCAGAAAGTTAAAAAAAAGTTAGAAGTTCTGCTATTCAAGCTAACTCGGAGATTAGTTAACCTTTAAGTGATGGATACCCTATGTTTACCTAAATATCCAGATAATAAAAGATAAAAGGTGGAAAATGTTAAAAGAGAGCGAGGATGATAGACCCTCACCTTTTTTTCTTCTCCGTACACACACCACAATCTGACTATATATATATATATATATATATATAACGTTTCTCATAATATGGTTAATTAGATGCTAAGGGGAGGAACCATTTCAATAGTATTTTTTTTTTATTTATTCGTGTAAGTTTTGGGAATTAAACTCAAGATTAAATGTTTATAGATCAATATCTAATTGGTTCAAATAACATTTCTCACCTACAAATTACATGTTATCATGAATTCAACATAGCTAGCAAAATTGTATAGATTATCCTAGCTTTTACTTTCTAGGATTTTTTTTTCAAAATTTATATGAATTTCTCTAAAAGAAATAGTGGGCTTCACAATGAGATTATATTTGTGCTTGAAATATGCAATCAACTAATCTTTCTCAAAGAAGTTCAAGGACTAACCACACTTTCTCAACAATGAGAGAAAACATATAAATTCTCAAAAGTAAATGTTGAAATATTGTAACTTGGAATGAAGAAACTTTTATTGAAGATCTTTGAAACTTCTATTCTCGCCATAAAGAAAATCACATTAGAAGGCGAAGTCTTCATAAAATTGTACCACATAAGAAAGTTACATCTGACCAGCTAGAAGGCATTCTCCATTAGAAAGATACTTAAAAAGGCACTCATGATAAAATAGACTAAGTCTGAACGAGCTGGGAGAAAGCAAAAGTTTAATGAAATGGTATATTTTAGGGTGCATGATGCTTTCATTAATGAATGGTGAAGTACTTATGTGGCCCATTGAGATGAAACCACGTGTTAGCATGTTCAACATGTTAGCTGAAGGATTTGAATATGTTAATTCCTTCATTATTCCACTGGTTTATATTCAAATCACCAAATTATCCCATCTCTCTCTTCTTTTGTTTTTTTTTTTTCAATTGCCATTTTGAGTCTCCTCTCCGACAACTAGTCTGCCACTGCCGTCACAAAGCTCGCCCAGGGCTTCCGCCCCATTGACTACGACTGTGACTGCGTCATTTCTGGCCAGGAGCTCAAGATGGTGTTGATGCATCTTGCGGCATTGCGTGTAGAAGAGGTGGCGGTTGAATAGGGGCACTGTGAGTCAAGTCGGGGTTCGAGGACCTGGTGGAGGAGCTGAGAAAGGCGTTCAATAGCGACAGTGAATGGGTGAATCTCAGCGGAGGAGCTAGTTAAGGTGTTTCGCACGGTCCGGGACTCTTGACTTTAGTTTATGGTCTCTTTAAAATTGATGAATTTGGGTGTTCATTGCAACTTTCAAAATTGGGTTTTTCTTTTTCATTGTTTGATGATGTTCCACAACCACAATGACAGGATCGTATAAGGAGGTGCTTAGAGGAGAAAAAAATTTGGTGTGGCAATTAGAGCTTCATCTGCAAAATTAGGAATTGGTTGGGGGAACATTTAAATCTCCAATCTCCACACACCACCACCCACAACTGTTGGTAATCGGCAACTGCCCCTTCGAACTTCATGTTCTAGTGGAAGGCTTTCTTTTGTGTTTTTTTTTTTCAGAAATTTTTTTTTTTTCATTTTTGCCCTCGCTGTTTTTAATCTAATCTTCTAACACAAGTGACACCCACCACATAGTAAGGGCTCATCAGAACTAATACTTGCCACCTCATATCACAGCAACAAAAGTAGCTGTGACTTTAGTCATTTACCCACGTGTCATCATCTCATAACTTGCTATATTGTTACTTCATTGTTCCTTATCAATAGCTTCCGGCACAGTAGAACGCACAAAATGAAATATCTCCTAGTATAAAAGCTGAAGAAAACATATTCCCAAAAGAGTGCTAACACTGTACACCTTTAGCAGACCTAACATGCCACCTACAATTTTGGGAAAGTGAAGTGTAGAGATCAAAGAGAAAAGCTTTTGCACTTGAACAAACAAGGCAACAACTATTAGCATTGGTTTTCCGTTTGGGGGGCTTGGAATTGATTTTGCCCCCAAAATTGATTCTAATTTTTTTTTATTTTGTTTGGTTGAAAAATTTTAGAATTAATTCTTGCTTCTAGAATTGATTCTGGGAGAAGTGAAAATTTCTTACTTTCTGTCAGAATTACTTTAGAGAAATTACTAAACATAAATCACTTTACTTTAAAATCAGTTCTAACAAAATCAATTTTAACAGATCAATTATTTCTAGAATCAATTCTATAAATACAAAATCAAGCATGCTACAACGTCACGTACGAATTAAAACAGACATTGATAACAAGTAATTGTAACATCCAAGACTCCTATATAAGCCTTGGAGGAATTTGGATCAAATGATATCTAATCTTCTAGACCTTCCTTTTGAAGCATGTAAATACTTTCTGAAGAAAGCTAAACCTTCTGATGAGTTTATCTTTCCTATTCTTTTAGAAGCGTTTCGTGTGAGAAGTCACTACACTTGATATTCACTGAAAATCGCACCTGTAGTGCTGTAGTGAGAGTAGTATACACTTAAACCCTTCATCTTAAAATCATCTAATAACCTTGATTAGTGATCATTTAGTTAGATTGGAGAGGTTAGTACAAAACTACTTGGTGTTCATAACTTGGAGAGACTAGGACAAAACTACTCAAATTGTAATAGCTTAGAGAAGTTGTAAGACAATACTCAGCTTAAAGTATAAAAATCTCAATTTCAAGATAGGGCACGGGATGTAGACCTTTTACTATAGGTTGAATTAGCAGAATAAATTTCATGTAATTCTCATTCCTTATCTTTTACTTTCTATTATAACTTTCTATATCTTTCTTCTGATCACTTAAAAATTGTTTCATTATAAAGTAACTTAGCTTTTTAGAAATAAAATCATGTTCTTAAAAAGAAACTAAAACAACATCTAACTTAATTAATTCCTTCGGCTATCCAAGTCCAAAAAGACTTGAGAAAAATTGTCTTAAAGTTTCAGGTTTGAAAAGATGTCCAAACACACCATTCAACTCCCTTTCTCATGCTGTTTAGCCAACTACACTTAAAAAGTAAGTGAATTTTAGGATTAGGTCTCTAGAGAACTTTTTGTTTGGTTTTGGTCTCAACATTTTTAAAATTGTTTGGTTTAAGTCATTGCCACGTATGATTGTTAATAGTCATGTAGAATTGAATGACCTGAACCTCCTTTAGTTAGTTCAACATTTGACATAGATAATTTAACAGCACATGCTATTTTTAGAAATGCATTGACTAAAACTAAGAAAAAATGGGAATCAAAATAAAAATTTGCTTTATTTTTAGAGACCAAAATCATTTTTAAGTTTTATTTTTTTAGTAGTAAGAAGCCCACCTCTTCAATTTCATTTTATATGTAATATTTATATTACTTGGTTTTTAATCTATCTTAGTGCGGTAAAAATTGAAGATAGAATATGATAATCATATGATAATTAAAGGGATAAAATAAATAATAGTTTGAAAATAATGAAATTAATTATATATAATTTTCAACAGGATAAATTGTCCGAACAGGGGTTAGTTAATTTGGTAGACATTCCGCTCATGTATCACCATGATTTGGGCTCAATTATCAAATTTCTATTGTTGATGGTTGATGTATAAGTACCTTGTAAATGCCCGAAGACATGTTCTGGCTTTAGACTAGAGAGAATTTTTCCTTCAACCTAATTTTTTTTTAAGGAGACATTCTCTAAATTGAAACTTTAGGAGAAAAATTATACATAAGCATTTTAAAAAAAAATATTTTTAATGTAAATTGTACTATCATGTCAAATTGGCGTGAAATTCGCAATTGAATTCAGAATTAGAGAATCATTTAAATATTTCAATATTTATTTTCACACTTAAAGAGAAAGAAAGCCAATAGACATGAATTTAATTCAACAAAAATGACAATTTACATGAATTTCAATTTCTATGCATATGCACAATCGGCGAATGTAAATGTGCCTATATTTGGAAAAAGAAAAAGAAAAGAAAGTATTAGCTATAGAAATTCTCCCGAAATCTGAAAAGTTTTTAGTGGCGATGCATCTTTATAATCATCCCGCTAATAATCCTTTTCTTATTAAAGAAAGAAAATATTAAATACTTTTTATTAATATCATTAAAATATAAAAATTGACTAAACTCCTAAATTAATCATTGATAATATCTCTTATGGATAGATTGATTCTTGATAGAAATAAATTAGTCTTGAAATCCATAACAATTACAAAATTTGGACACAACAAAGGCGGGTTGATTCGCGAACCCACTCCAGGTTGACCACAAAATAGAGTGGGACAAGTTGACCCATTTTAATCTTTTGGGTTGGAACTTGGAAGTGGCAACCCATCCGTAAAAAAATTGTGAGTTGGCGGGCCTATCCAGATGGATGAACTTGTTTTTGGTCATAAAGCAAGAGGAGGTGGGTTGATCCATTTTAATTATTTGAGTTAGAAATGTTAACCCGTCCTATCAAAATAACAGGTTGAGGTGGCTAACTTGAGCCCTATCCATTTTGCCATCTCTACCGATTACTTGCAATTGGAAAACTAACCATTCAGCCACTACCTCCCACTCCACTCTCTCCCACCTCACTTAACTCTTTGATGTTCACTTCA
Source organism: Dalbergia oliveri (assembly GCA_030441495.1). Taxonomy (NCBI): domain Eukaryota; kingdom Viridiplantae; phylum Streptophyta; class Magnoliopsida; order Fabales; family Fabaceae; genus Dalbergia; species Dalbergia oliveri. Next base: position 11,964,447 of record JAMLFY010000013.1, on the reverse strand, counting down.
AACCCTACCCATGAAGATCTCCTTCCTCATGACCACCCTGATCTCATTTTTAATTATAAATATGTTAATAAAAAATATCTAGGAACCAAGTAAAATCAAGCAATTAATATGCGATAATAATGTATGAAAACAAAAATAAAACAGATTTGGAAGCAACAAATCCGTAAGAACAAGAGTATGTGTTTGGCGCTATAGCAAAGGTGGCAAGGGAGGTGGAAATGGGGTGGGATAAAGGTGATAATGTATCTATTGAAGCGACTAGGAATTTGAGATGTCCATATTTTATAATTGTACGAAGTCTGAGGATTAATTTATTTTTGTCAAGGATGAATCCATTCAAAAGTGATATTATCGGGGATTGATTTGAGAATTTACTCCAAAAAAAAAAAAGTTTCAATATTTTTTTTATTTAATAATTAGGAAGAAAGTAGGTGAATGTTTTAGAAACAAATTCATTACTCTTCCTTTTACATAGTCAAATCGATCAGTCAACTATTTTAATTTAGGGCATAAGGTTTAACTCTCCTCTCTCTCTCTCTCTCTCTCTCTCTCTCTCTATATATATATATATATATATATATATATATATATATAATCACCGGTAACATCATAACTTTTTTTATTAAACCTCCAACTTTGTCATTGGCAATGCCAATTATGAACAGTTTGATTTTTGTCAAAATAAATTAATTCCTAACTCTCTCACAATATATGGATATATTAATTCGTGATAATTTATAATTAGTAAATTAATCAATAAATCATTACTCTCATCTCATCCCAACCTCCACCTCTCTCAAATCCTTAAACCCACACTCCCAATCTTGTCCATCTCCATCTCAATCCTCTTCGCCACCCTCACCTCCCCCATTTTTATTGTCGATACTTGATTACTTGAAATACTTTCTTATTTTTATAGGTTTGTCAATTCAAAATTTGTGTATTTTATTTTTTATTTATACATCATCATGACCTGCTAATTGATTGATTTTCCTTTTTTTTTTGGTTCTTGACATAAATATGTTTTCTTTATTATTAATAAATTTAATATCAAAATTGAAACTTAATGCTATTGCTAGGGGTAGAAGCATGGATAAAAGAGATATGATGATTGATGTGGGAATGAGGCTGAGGGAGGTAGCAATCATGATTAAGAACTAATGTTGACTATTGCAATTATGAGAGACTTCAAAACTAAATTATTTTTATCATAAACCAATTAAGCTGTCCATAAGTGTTATTATTAGGGACTACTTTGAGATTTACTCAACATTTTCTGTACTTAATTAGATCTATGATATAGAAGGCATCGAGGGTAAAGTAGGAATATATGTAAGCTTTAACAGCATAGACTATCAAAATTAATTAAGAGCAATACTATTACGTCCAACACATTATCCAAAAAAAGTAATGTTATTTTCACACCTAAAAGTTTGTGTTTAAGTGAGATGCTCATTCTATCACCACTATATGTGATGGATGAGTGAAAATAGTGTAACCACCATCACATTAAATAATAATAGAATAGGTATTCATTTAGACACTTATTTTTAAGTGTTGATTTACATTTTTTTATCAAAAAATGTGTCAGAAATAGTTAGTACACGCATGTAATAAAATTTGAATGGTTAGATAAAAATTATAAGTGGTTAAAAAAAATATAAGATTTGTTTTCTATATTTTAGTACGCTTTTGTGCATAAATTTTTTACAGCATTTTCAGTCAAGAAGTATTTTCCAAAACTAATTAAGGAAATTGTCTTATGAAGTTTATCGAGTTGCTGTGCAGTCAAAGACAAAATGGTCAAGGTATCAAATCATTAGAAATACAATAAAGGACTTTGGGAGATTGATCCCATTTGAATGGCCAACCCTCAAAGATGCGAAAAGAAATCAAAGAAGCAAAAGAAATATTCCAAGGCTTTGTTTTTCTAATCTTTTTGTACGTTTTCATGTCCAAGCCATGTATTATGTATATATAAAACGAGTGGTCTTGAATTTTTTTTGCTCATTTGGCATTTTTGTCCTATATCGAACTAACAAATAGTGAAACCTATTGAATCATTTATATGTGTTGGTAAGAAATATCGAATACAGTCAGAGGTTAATTATGTTTCTAGCCCCACTGAACAATCAATTTTCAAGGGTTTAAATTTGACTGAAGTTATTAGTGGCGACCGTATCAAATAGTTAGTCTTACAATAAGAGTTGTAAGAATATGTAATTAGTGAAAAAAAATTATATATTAATAGTGTAAAATAATTTTATACTATTAGTTGAATGAATTTTACCAAAATAATAAATAAAGATAGGTGATTATGGTAAAATGATATTGATAGAATTTTATCAAAATAGAATTTTACTCTCTAAAATAAGTATCCTTATTTTTTATTCTATTGATTAATAATGTAAAATTATTTTATACTATTTTACACTTTCAATCTCAATATATAAAAATTAAATATAATTAATTGAAGAAAAGGCGGAACTAATCATAAAACATTTTATTTCAAGGATAAATAAAAATACTTTTTTGGTCTGCAAATATAATATTTTTTAAACAAAATATTTTATTTTAAGTAATTTTTATTTTTCTTCTATGTTTTATTATTTTAATTATACTTTTTAATTTATTAAAAAAAACCTTGATTCGTGTAAGCTAGAAACACTAAATAGACGGCTTACTTAAATAATTAATGTTTCCTTGAGGTTATCCTTTTGCTGATTCGGAGCAAGTTACTTTCCATGACTCACTGTTCATGTCTGTGCTATTTGTAGTTAAAGCAGTAAGTGTGTGCGTGCACGTGTGGATAGAACAAAACTGACTTCAAACTAGGGATCACCACATATGATATGATGCATGAGCTGGCGCCAGGTAATATATATATCGAAAAATATTATTTATATTTATAGAATATAATATATCATATTGATTACACCTTATTTATTATTATTCAATAATAAATGAATTGTAAATTAATAATAGTGTCACATATTCCATAAATATAAATGACACCATTCATATTTATATATTATAGGCATAAACAATCAAAAGACATAACCAGGGGAAGGAGATTCAAATGGAGACAATTCCAAAGGAGTTAAACAAAGGGTCAAATATTCTGTGTTGTCAAGTTAAAGGGCCATATATTCTGCTCTCTATAATATTGTTGTCACTTTTGGACTAGCCATTCAAAAAGTCTAATCAGTTTTTCTTCCGTCACTGTTGGATGTGACTGCATCCCGCCTGCGCCGAAGTTTTGTACACATCGATCCAGCACTTAGTGGATGGTTCTTGGCTTTTTTACCAAAAATGAAAATAAAAAAATGGTCATATACCTACAATATAGGTATGAAAATTAATTATCAATATACATTCTTTTTTAAATAAAAATATTATGTTCGATAGTGTCGCATATTTCGAGTAACAGTAAACTATGTAATATGTCTAACAGTCTAACATATTACATGTATTTCAATTTCCAAAGCATTTCAACAATTACTTTTGATTATTAAAGCATAAAATGGGGGTTTGAACATAAGAATCACTAATCAAAACTTGAGGCAATTTTTAAATTTTAAATTAGTTTTTAAACCAAACATCTTGACATGGAAATTCAAATGTTCATGATATGCAATTTAAATAAAACTCCTTACTCAGCTTGAAAAGAAAATTTCAAAATAAACTATTAATCCCCTCTTGAGTAGAATTCTCAAAATCATTTGAAATTATTCATTTTCAAGATGAGACCAAAATTCCATCTTTCAAGTACAAAGAGCACAAAACAAGCCCAAAGCATATGGTTTTCAATTGAGTCTTTATTACCATTCCAAATACTCCTTATAACCCAAGAGTTAATTTAGGCCTCGTCCCATATAGAACTTTCTCCAATTAGATTGTAAAATAATCAATGTAATCATCATAAAAAACACATAAATAAGGCTGACAACATTGTTTTATCTTTAAGGTTTACATGTAAAATCTCTTGTATAATGAATTATAACCATTCGTGTGACTATTCTATTTAATTTCACTTGGGTCTATTCATATTTCTGTTGTGATTTCTAGATTATTTTGCTCATTTCCATTTTAGGTAAACTTACACTTGCAAACGAAAAAAAGAGAAAAAAAAGAAAAGAAAATTAGGGAAAACAAGAACAAAGGATCATAGCTCAATGAAGAAACTTATAGTAAATAATACACATGTGCATATCGAAATGTGCCCAGAGGGCACCGCAATGGAATTGACAACCAAAATTTGGAGTTGCCACCAATTTTAATTATAACTAAAATTAGAAAACCTTTGATTTTGCAAAACTGGTCTTTTGAAAAAGATTTGAATCTTAGAGTCTAATTATAATTAGGAAATAGTGAAAACATAATCTTATTACACCTCTACTACAACCGCATAAGTATAGTTATCCTAAAGTTTATTATGCAAATTGATTTATAACTTTAAAAATATTTAATTTTCCTAAAAAAATATAAATATGTACAAAAATAAAATAAAAAAGAAAGAAAATTAAAAGGACCAAAATTTAAGAAATATTAATTTTGACTTGATAGTTATTGGTTACATTGATGTATCATTTGGTGTAATGAAACTCAATACCACGTTATTTTTATAAAAAATGTTTGTGTGTTTGATTGATTTTAATTATTTATAAAGAGATTTTGTTAAGCGAATAAATCCACTTTTTTGCACGGGATTAAGGGTGGTGTAGATTACACAATAAATTCTTACAATGTTATGAAACTTTGAGGATGATAAATTATACATCAATATTAACATCAACAGCGTGGATCATTGCATGGATAAAAAAATTTATTTCTTATTTTTATCTTTTATTTATTTTTTGTAAGTCATCCTTTTTTTGAAAAAAAAGTTAGAATCCTAGGACTCTAAAAAATGAAAAACAGTTGTCAGCCCAAACAAAAGAATAGAGCCCAAAAACCCATTGTCCACAAAAAACTGTACCCAAAAAAAGACTGATACAACGAAAAGGGAAAATTCAGGTCCCAATAACAAACAACCAAGTCCCTAATTACCTAACGTCTATCCCAATTTGTGACTGTACCCGAAAGGGGAAGCAGAGCCGAAGCTGAAATGTTACGGTCCAAGTCTATTCGACCAAGCCAATTAGCTAGTCTAGGCCCATTAGTTCGTTAGTAGTATAAATAAGGGTAATTATCAAAGATATTGAAAATAATCAAATTAATGGATTCTATAGAATTTTTGAGTTTGAGAATTAGACTCGAATATAGTTCTATAAAAGCTGTGTGGCAGCGGTGGTGCCTGCGCAGAGGTGACGCGTAGGGAGAGGCAAGCGGGGTGGCACTCCCTGGCAAGCTGCGGGCGCGACGCCTATGCTAGTACCTGCGATTGGATCTCGCGGGCGACAGTTGTCGGGCTGCGTGGTTGGTTCTACGACAGGCTTCGCGATGTGCTGCTGTTTGCGGTGGAGAATTGATGGGTTGCGCGAAGGCGGCGGAGAGGCACGGAAGTGCGTTAACAGCAGGATCTGTAAGGGAGGGGACCTGTTGTGTTCTTGCTGCTGTGATTACTGTCGTTGTTATTTTCTTTTATTGATCTTAGCCTTTGGGGTTTAGTTTTATGTGGGTTTGATTTTTGGTTTTGGGTTTTACTGATTTGGGATGGTTTCGGGGGTTTGGCCAGGAAGGCTGGGCTTATGAAAGAGAGGGAACGTGTGTGCTGAGAATGATTGAGATGGGTGTTGATGAGTGGTGATGGAGCTAATGAAGACAATGAGTTTGGTGTTTGCTTGTATGTGATATTAGAAACTAAAAAAAAATTAAAAAAAAACACATACTTAATATATTTCTCTCACAAACAGAACACACCACACATAATGGAAGGGGAAATATTTTGTGATTTTATAACTTGATGGGATGATCATATTACCGTACATTACATTGCCCTTTTAAAGGCTTTAACAGGGCATTTGACAACTCTTTAAATTTAATTTTATTATCTTTGAAGCTATTAAGTGAAGAAATTAAAATTCATGAAAATTAAAATTCGACAAAATTAAGAAATTAATATCATATCCAAATGGATGTGATTTAGTGTGGAAATTAAATTCTAAAAAATGAAAATAATAAAATAACTTTACTTGAATATAATATTTTGTTCCATGTTTTGTTTTTAATCTACTAGTGAATGATGAAATAGTAAAAATAATTAAATTAATTTATTTTTAGACTCATTTCAAATCAAAAATTGAATTAAATTATTTGATTTACTCATTCATTCTCCAAACATAAGAATTCAATTCAATTTCATCTCATTAAAATGTTCAAACGCCTTGTAAAACTTAATAAAATATTAAAGCAAACTAAACTCATACTTAAAGTATTCTACATGCAGCAAACCATATCCTACTCATCCAAGTGTAGTAGCATGAGGTGTAGCAAATTTTTAAACTTTTGTGCCGCCAATTGTTGAGCTAAGGAGGTGCTCTAAGTTTTAAAGAAACCAGTGTATTACACGTTTTGGGCAGTAGCAATTTTGGTTTCTTTACAACCAACACATGGCGGTGTAAGACTATAACTAGGCTTGGTTTAATATTCTTTACCAGTATGAACGGTGGTAATGTGATGGTGAGGTTTGGGTTTATAGTGATGGTGGATGAAGGAGGTGGTGATAGAAGCGATGGTGAAAAGCTGCGTAGGTAACGAATTTGGGCTTTTGGCCGGAAGGTTAAAGCACTTTGGTGGCTACTTCGAGAATAGAAAACAATCCCATGTATAGTGAATGGTGAAGGGTATTTGTAGAGTCATTAGGAATTAGTTTTTTATTGATTGTGCAATTATTTGATTTGGAAAATTATTGAGTTGATTAAGAAAATCAAGATTTCAGAATATTGATTTCATTACGATTTGACTGGGATTTTGATTAAAATTTAATTAAGAAATAAAGATTGAACAAAAATTTGACTAAGATTGATTGGAAATAACTTGAATGATTGACATTAATTATGATCTTACTGCATTGATAAAATTTATTTAGGAAGAAAATTTATGCTAAAGAGAATGATCAGATTGTTTCTTTTATTTTTTATTTTTTCTTATTTACAAAAATTAGACCTGGGCAAAATATGATGTTTACAATTGCCACTCTTTACTTGTTTCTTATTAGAAAATATAAAAAAATTGTGGTTTTTGATATTTTCTTTGTAAGGAATAAGTAAATATATGAGCACATATTTTGACCATCCAAGGGAAACAATGAAGTTGCACGACTCAATAGTGATAAGGGATGGAAGTAGAAAGAGATGATTGAACAATGTTGATGAGAGACAAATGATCTCATGATGATGCTGAAGGATGAAACATGTGAATAAAAAGCTGGAAATTAATTGCATGTGAAGCTTAAAAGCATGTAAAAAAATTTTGTTGGTTCCCTTGTATGACTTGATCCTTGTCTAGCACTACTTTTATTCCTTTGGATCCTGAAATTGAAAGGACTTAAAAGCATCTTTGGCAAGAAAAAAAGAAGTAAGAGGAATAGTTTAACCATTTTGACTTTATTTCTAGTGTTTTAGGAAATATGGCAAGTCAAAATAGGACTTTGAAAGACCTTGCTGCTCTAGACCTCACTTACAGCTCTGAGTATCACCTATCTCAACCTTGACACTGTCTTTGAGTTGAAGTCTAGGCTCCTACATTGTATGCCCAAATTTCAAGGCTTGCCTGGAGAAAACCACACAGACACCTGAAGCAATTCCATGTTGTCTATTCTACTATGAAGCTTTAGGGGTTATGGAAGACCAAACTAAGCTAAGGACCTTTTCTATTTCCCTTGAGGGCATGACCAAGGAGTGGTTCTTCTACATCCCTCATGGAGTAGTTAACAATTAGATGACCATGAAGCCATTGTTCCTTGAGAAGTTCTTTCCAGCCTCAGAGTAGCCGCCATCTAGAAAGATATATGTAGTATATGGAAAACACAGGAGAGTCCCTATATGAGTCCTGAGAGAGGTTTCAGGGGCTTTGTGAAAGCTGTCCTTAGCATCAGATCCATGTGCAACTCTTGATTCAGGACTTCTATGAGGGGCTACTAGATTTTGATCGAAGTATTCTTAATATTGCTAGTAAGGGTGCATTGGTAGATAAGACTCCAGTGAAGTCAGAACATTGATTGATAACATGGCTATGAACTCCTGCAATTTGGATCCAGAGCCAGTGTGAATATTACAAGGGTGCATGAGGTCTCCATAGTCGAGTCCAACCGTGTGGAGAAAAAGCTTGAAGAGCTGAGGTTTATTGAAGACCTTTGCCTTGAATCAAGCCAAGCAAGTAGCCCTTAAACCTATTCCGACATGTGGCATATGCGCATGAAACACTCATACCACCGATGCTTGCTCCTAGATACAAGAGGAGCCTACATCTGTCTTCACTGCTAATGTATTTCTAGGCAGATCCCATGATTAGAATAACCAGCTTGGATACAACCTATATAACAATACCTACAATCCTGCTGAGAGACTACCCTAAATTTAGAGGGAGCAATGCTACGCAACAATAGCAAAGATATATCCTACCTCAATAGAGACAACAACCACTTGCTCCCTAATTACTTGCACCTCATGCCGCTAGCATTACCTATCCTTCTTGCCAACTTTGAAACACCATGGCAAGAAATGATGATGATGAAGATGGAAAACCAGAGAAAAATTGATCCTGCCACGCAAGAGATGAGGAATGAAATAAACTAACTAATGGGCGGCCAATTTCAGCTGCAATAAGGAGGTTTTTCTCAAATACCTTCCTAGATCATTCCCAAGTCCTAAAAGGAATGTTAGTACCATTATTTTAAGGTCTGTGGTCTTACCTGAGGTTGTTAGTTCACTTGAGCAGATTGTTGATGAGCGGGGTGAGATACATGAGCCTATGGTGCAGGAGCAAAGACATGCACCTCAGGAGAAGCCAGTTGAGCCAGGAGAGAAGCTCATTCCATAGCCCTTTCCTCAGATAATCCTAAGACCAGAGGCGCTGAAGAAGATTTAGAAAAAGAGCTCTTGGAGACCTTCAGGAAGGTGGAGATGAACATGCCTTTATTGGATGCCATCAAACAAATTCCTAAATATGCAAAAAAATTTAAGGATCTTTGCACTAAAAGGTGGAAGCTACAGGGCAATAAAAAGAAGGTGACTATAGCGGTGAATGCTTCCCCTATGATCAAGCTAAGCAACCTGCCACCTAGTTGTAAAGACCTAGGCACGTTCGATGTTCCTAGCACCATTGGGAATTTGCATATCAAGCAAGCTATGGTTGACCTTGGGGCTAACATTAATGTTATGCCTAAGTCAATCTATAGGTCCTTGCACTTTAGAGTTATCCAAGCTTGTAGATATAGGGTCTCTACCTAGGCATCAATCATCAGTCATTAGTTTCAGAACTGAAACCTTCTCCAGTGAGCTCTTAGACTAAACACAAGGAGATGACCAAGGCGTGCATTGACCAGCCCATATTAAGAAATGAGGGTCGTGAGGGGAGAACATCTTGCTTTACAAGCCCCAGATGAAATTGATGTTAGGGAAGTTGAAGTTCAGGTGGAAGGAACCATTCTTGGTCACCTATGTGCACCCCCTAGGTGTAGTTGAGTTAGAGAACAAAGTCCAAGACCCATTGTAAGGTCAATGGGCATCGACTGAAGCCCTTTCATGAAGCTTTTAAGGATTTAGAGGCTAGAATGAGAGTTCAATGGGTTGAGACTGCACACTCCCAATAAGGGTTCTGACCGTCCAACATAGAGACATTAAAATCAAGTGTTAGGTGGGACTCAACCCACCATGAGGGGGTTTTTCTTTTTGAGAAAATATAAATAACCATCACCAAACTTACACCATACACTTACACCAAGTTAAAATTTGTAAATCAGGATGCAAAAAGTTGTAAATCGGTATGCAAAAATTGTAAAAAAGTATGAAAGTTATAAACCAGGATGCAAAAAGTTGTAAAAAAGTATGCAAAAAGTTTTTGCATACTTTTTTACAACTTTTTGCATCCTGGTTTATAACTTTTTACAAATTGGTTTATAACTTTTAACTTGGTGTAAGTGTACGGTGTAAGTTTGGTGATGGTTGTGTATCACTCCTCTTTCTTTTTCTCTTCTCTTTTATATTTCTGCATTTTACTTCCTTTCATATTTTTTTAGTTGTAGGTCTTGCATTATGTTTAGTTTCATTTGTGTCTTACATCATTATTTTAATATTTTAGAGGTTACATGTATAGGCTAATACCACATGCACTATATTGAGTTGCTTGACATATACTCTATTTTGTGTTGCATGCTCTGATTCACTTGTTATTTGGATTGAGTACATGTGTTATCGGTGAGTTTTTTAACCTCTTGATTGGTTTGGACTATTATCTGTCATCCTTATTTGTTCATGTGTGCATCCCTCTTTAGATTTGTATTCTAGAACATGCTTAGGGTCTTGTTTGAAAATATGTTCCCATGTGCATGCTTGAAAATGATTGAGATATTTTTCTTGTTTTTAGCCACTTGACCATAGAGCTAACCATTGCATATTGTCATTCTCTAGCCCATTTAAGCCATACTGCCCTTCTTTTTTTTTTAACAAATCCTTAGCCAAAAGTGAAAATCCATGTAAAATCCTAACCTTGTAGGCTTAAAAGAGCATTTTTGCATGTCTCTATGTTCTTGAGCACAAGTGTAGGGGAGAGCATGAGGACAAGTCCTAATTTAATTTTGGAGGAGGGATAATGTGTATCTAAGTGGCCAAAAAAATTTCAGTGAGTGGCACACCAAGAAAGCAAAGAAAAAAAGGCAAAGTTAAAAAAAAAAATAGAGAACATAAAAGGTTGAAGAAGTTTGGATGAAGTTGTGCCACATTGCAAATCAAGGGCCAATGAATGTATTAAATTAGACAAAGTGCATCCTTAGGCACTCGTGCTCTTGGTGTATGCATTTGCTCTCCTTTTGTTAGATGTTTAGCTCTATTAGCCTGCATATCTACCCACTTTCCCCTGAGCCCCACCATAACTCAAAGCAAGTCATCTTGATTCAGTATGCATGTGTATGTAACGAATGGAGAATGAGACCTATGACAAGCCTATAGTAATGTATTTTCATTTGAGGCGATTGAAGTATGCATCTTAGCCTTAAAAACTTGAGTAAATAAATGGCAAATACTGATTTTGTGAGGATTTTTGTACTTGATCCATGTATCATGTATGTGGATTCTACCCTATATGCTATTTTTTTGTTCATGCCTTGCTTGTTGAAGCCCTCTTTGATTATTAGTGTGGTAGCTTTCTGTTTGTACCTCTAAATCCATTGAATTGGTATATTGTCATTCATCTGCTTGTTTTGAGTCATACTTAGGTCATAGAAGTATTTTGAGGTGAGTTAGTTAGGTCATGAGAGTGTCTTTTCATGCCAGCTTGGATCAATGCATGAGGACTTGCAAAATGCTATGTATAGGGCTTGATAAGTGGGGCATCCTGCATATTTTATCCTTAGCATTTAGTGTTTTAATCCTCATTTGTGCATAAAATCCCATTATATTGCATAGATCCTTGGTGGAGTTCCATCCTGTGCATAATGTAAATTCCTTGCATAAATGCATCTTTTCAGGTTAAAATGAGTTTTGGATTGTTTATATATAGTCTGGACACTTATGTTTGGTGTTTATGACTTTGCATAAAAGCCAATTGGAGGTCTACAAAGCTTGGAAAGGAGTTCGGAGCAATTTGAGTTGCAGCAGTACCTGGAGAAACCGTTATAGCAGTCAACGGAGGATGTTTGTTTAGTGCAACAATGATTATACCACTATAGCGGTATATGACTATTATAGCAGCCAAAGGGAGAAAATGTGACTAGATTGTTATAGCGATCTCCTACAAAAGGCTTTTTGGGTACAACACTAGAGACTGCTATAGCGATGCGGAAGGTTTTTTGGGTGCAGTGCTAAAGACTGCTATAGCGATCAATAACCGCTATATTAGTCATGTGATTATAGGCCCAGTTCGTCAGTGCATCAATTTATGTTGTAGGGCTCCATTTTTTATATTTTGTTTATTTAATATCAATACTCCACATATCAGAACATTAAGAGAGTTATCATCATAACCCTAGGGCTATTTCTCTCTTTTTCCTTTCTCTATCCTTTCTCTACTTTTCTCTCTAGAATTTCCCAATTCCTACCTTTGTTTTACATTCTAGCTACAATTTTGGATTTATTTTTTGGAGTGCTTTTATTATTTTGGTTGTAATCCTCCATCCATGGAGGAGTAGTTTTTCTACCAAGTGTAAGGAGTCTAAAGGATCGAAGGATTATGTCTCAAGACTCCATTATTTTAATGAGTCATGGTTTGAATTTCCAATATATATTCCTCTTTTATCTCTTATATTTTTGTATCAATTGAGCAATTATATTTTTGAGAGTCAACACTAATTATGTGTCTGTTGCGATTATGAATGTCAAACATTGTTAGAGTTCCATTTGAGCATAATTTAATTGATAGTTTAAAATATGTTTATTTGGTAAAGAGGATTGGAATCAATTTTGATAAGAATTGGGTTATTGTAATTGGCATTTAAGCTAGCATAAACATATAAAGATTGCAATAGTGATTTCTTAGTGTTTATGTTAGCCAAACTCTTGGTTAGTTATGCAATTGTGTGACTGTCAAGTTGAATTACATCATTGATTGTGTGATTACATGATTAATGAAAATAACCACCTCAATGAATTTTTTGAGTCAGTGATAATATAATCCTAGATCAGCAGGAAATCATTGACATTAGATAAATTTTAATTTGTTTAGTGGTAGCAAACCTGACACTCTTCCATAGCTACTTATGTATTTAATAATGCAATGTAGAACATTCCTCAGCATTCATGCATCCTTCCTTTTGATTTTACTTCAATAAAATCGGTGTTTTAAAATGATAGTCATGCACTATAATCACTTGAACAAGTAGCAAAGTCATACACCACTGTAGAAGTCACACATAATCATCATGATCAAGACATAAGTATGACCTAGTGCTAAATCCTTTCATTCCATTCACACTTAATTTCAAGTTCGTGAATCATTAATCCGATCAAAATCAATTAGTTTAATTTTCAATTAATACAATACTAAAACTTCCACAAAAAGTTTTCCAAAACTCATTTGAGGTCCTCAAGCTCGAAACATCAAGAATATCAAAGGAACCATTTTAAAAGAAAAGCCCTTGGCCAAAGATCATATTAAGGGAAATAAACTTACTATTCAATTTTTTTATGTTAATATTTCAAGGCTAAAGCACAAGAGCATACATGATAATCTCAATTCTATCGATTAAGTTCTCATGATAACATCAATTTGTGGTTCAAAATACACATTGGCAAAATGAAATGAAACATAAATGTAGGCTTAAACCTTTCAGAAATAATGAAAACTTTATCCTTTCCAATATCCAGATGATCTTCCAATGACATCATTTATTGCAAACAAGTTGAGAACACATTTCATACGAGTGTCTAATCACAAACCACACCTTAGAAGCTTTTAAAGAAAACTCCTGTAGATTCCTCATGTTCACATTCATTTGTATAATATTTAGTCGTGGTCAACATATAATAATTAACCTTAACACCTGGTAAATTCAATCCCTTTGCCAAATTTAATAAATTATACTAAGTAAGCTGAGTTAATATAAAGAATATATATGTTTTATATTATATATATTAAGTCAATATAATAAGTATAATGAGTATGAGTATAAAATAGAACATACCAAGTGATAAATTCCAAATTAGAGAAACCCCAAAATTAACAATGGGCAATCTTGACCCAAATCCCATTTTCTAAAAGGAGAAAGTTAAGAAAGCAAGAACTATAAAAAAAAAAAAGAAAGAAAGGGGATAGGTGTAGAGACTTAATGAAAGCCGGTTTATGGCATTTCCTTTCACGTTAGGAAAGGAATCCTTCCATAAAAAATATATAATGGATATAAAGGGATGCATATATATATTACTTCAATTGATTAATGAAGACTCCAAATCTCTATTTGTGAATCTCTATATCACAATTGAAATATGTGAATCAAATCAAGCTCAAAAGCTTGATGAACAAAAAAAGCCTTTTCTTTCTTATTATTAGTATAGGGCTTTTCATGTCGCTTCGTTGTTGTTCTGGATTGGTTATAGGACTTGCTTCTATTAGACTTGGGGTTGGTCAAGGCACTGAGGGCAAGCAATAGAAGGGATTACGTGAACTAGAGGCAGAGAGAAAAATATGGATGGATTCTAAGTAATCATTGTTGTTCATTTTATTCATTATATATATATATATATATATATATATATATATATATATATATATGTATGGTTGTAGCTTTTCAGATCTTTAAAAGGGGACTATTGATACCATCTCTCCAACTTCTCAAGCTTATTTTGTAGGTAGTAGCACTAAATTCATGCCCAATTTTTTGGTTAATAAATCAATATCAAGCTTGAATTTTGAAGGATTTGTTCTTTTTGACTACGCACAAATGACAGGTGAATTCCATAAAAAAGTATTGTTCGATGCAATTAGAACTGATCTAACGAGAAAAGAATTGAAAAAGAAAAATGTATTGATGGTAGTACCTATAATTGTCCTAAGTTAGCGAAATTCCTTTTCACATTAGTAGCAATCTGCATGAATGGTATAACAATTGCCTTGCTGCCTTTACATGGACCCAGTGAAATTGAATTCTTCGTGAAGATGCAGAATACCAAAAAGCTAGACAATAAGATCCCGTGCACCTTAACTATAGCTTCGTATTTTTGTTTGAATTACTTAAAGGAGCTTATCCAAAAATGGAATGTGAATAACTCGATATTACCCGAAACCTCATTTAAGATTCTATAAAATTTTATGCCAGGTAACCTTTTGCAAACTCATGATCAAAATCCATCAATACTAGTTGAATAACACTCTAGAAATTTCACCAATTTAGGGAATTCCCGATGAAAATGACTTTTAACCTGTTTTACTATTTTTGTGGTAGTTGTCAGGACATGGCCTTTCTTTCATTCTTTAGGTTAGGGAGTAAGAAGGAGGTTAGCAAAAAAATGTGGGTACCCCTTATGTGTTTTTTTAGGAGGAAAAAATAAGCTTGGCTTAAGGATGGGCTCTTGGTAACAAAAGGGAATCTATTATTTTTTCCCCATCTCATTTTTCCTTGAGCTTAGATAGCAACACCATTCTTCTTCATTTCTAGATATATGGAATTCCTTTTACATTTTATGCCCTATTTGGTGTTTGGAATTGTGCACGGAATTTGAGTTTGGAATTAGAATTTAACACCCAACTCAATTCTAATTTTCATATTTGAAGTAACATATAAAATTGAAATTATAGTTTCACAATCCAATTCTATGGAATTAAAAATCAACTAAAATGGACCATTCTTAATTCCAATCTTTAGCTTATGAATTGTCAATTTCAAAATTTATCAAGTATCTCTCATTATAATCTAAATAATTATATCTTCTTCTCATTCTTTTTTCAATAATCATGTTATGATTCTTTTGTAAATCCAAATATAAAATTTAAAACTATAAGTCAAATCCAATTTTTTTAGAATTAGATCTAAAATTAAAAATCCACATTATAAAATGAGTACATGCAAGGCAAATATTATGATATTGGCCTTTGTAACACCCTAGAAATTATTTAAAAATTAATTTGAGTTTTATTAATCATAATTTCAAAAATTTGACGATTTTAGCAATGATAAGGATGGCCTAACAGATGTGTTTAAAAAAAAATTTGGCCCGGGATGAATAGTGAATTTGTAGGCCCACGGCTCAGACAAAAACTTTAGAATTGGGACCCAGAGATGCCCGAAACTAAGAAATTATAGGATTAAGATTAGAAATGGGTAGGAATAAAGATTTTATACCTAGAATTAATTTTTGGACAATGTTTGATTACCTGGGTATGGTGTTTTACCCATTCAGTAAAATATTAATGTGAGTTTCACACGTATGAAACTTGCAATATAATTTTGCCACCTAACTAGACAAGTGTATGGCTAGGATTTGGCCACACCATTTTCTTTAACAAGATTTAATTACAACCACATAAAATTATTAATTTCTATTACAAGATATATTATTTGTGGTGAAAAATTTATTACATATCGTATATAAATAAAAGAAAAACCAAGAATTCTCATTCTTCTTCTTCTCAAGTTCGGCTAGGCCTTCTTTCCAGCATTCTCCATTATTTTCTTCCTCATGAACATCACAAATTTGCTAAGAACACTAAGCCACAACATCAAACATCCATATGTTTTGTCACAAACACAAACTTACCTCTTGAAAACTTGAATCATATCAACCAACTTATCTACTATTACTGCTTTGTTAGAAGAGGATTTGAGAGGGTTAGATCAGAATTTGGTGTAGGAAGGGAAGCTAAGAACAAGAATTAGAGTTCTAAGAGCCAAGTAGGGCTTTATTATCCACTTTTCTTTTAAAATTTACTTTAAAATTTCCTGATTGATTTAGCTTGGAATTTCTAGTTTTATTGGCTGATATTACATACATATTGATGTGTTTAAATTGGTGGATGTTTCGATGATGTTAGAAATCATTTTTGTCAAAATGAATTTTGGACTATGCTGGATTTTTGGTTTTCCAACTAGCAATGATTGTTCACGAATCTTCTAGCACAATTGTAGGCATTTCCATGAGCTAGAAAAAATATATGTTGAAGCTAACATCCTAGGCTAACTCCATGAATTTTCTTGAGCGATGCTTTGGACTTTTACTACCTAAAAAAATCATGAATCGAAACTATGTATGTCCTACATGATTTCCTGTTCTGAAACTACGACTTTGTCTAATTTTTTTCCTGTAGCAAATGATTGAATTTTCCTTGAAATTTTTACATAGTGTTGACAATATCTTTAAGTTCAACCATGAATTTTATTTTGAATTGATTCAATCATTTTCTAGGGTGAAAAATTATGAATTTAAGTTCTAGCTAAGGTTAAGTGGTTTCTAAGTACCAAATTTGTCTAATTTTGTTAACATAGTTAGACAACTCTTTTTGTTCTGAAATTTTTATGGAACCTTGCGGACACATTGAAGTGTCCTTGAGAATTTTCATAGCCTCTGAATTGAATGTTTGATTTGCAAATAAATTGTGCTATGAATATGTAAAATCTGTCATTGTCCTGAAAATGAATTGATGCTTTGAATTGATGAAATAATGGTATCTTGCACTAGTATGACATGAGCACAAGAATATGAATATGAATAATTGAGCATGTGAACTTATTGATGAGGTTAGGCACACATAAATATGAATGCTTATTACAATTGCTCATATGCAAAAGAAAAACATAAGATTATATTTCGTGGTTGGAGAAATAAATTCAGTTTGTTGGGAAAAGTAAACCTAACTACCAAGAAAAACATAAGGTGTATAATTCTTGGGCTAGAGAAAATAAATCCGGTTTGTGAGGAAAGTAAACCTGACTACCCTTGAATTGAGTTGGGGAAAGTAAACCTAACTTGGAATAGTTCTTGTGAGAATTGGAGAAAGTAAATCCAGTGATCATGTATAGGAATGATCGGCTTGTCTTAAAAATACAGTCTATTACCCTAAAGTAGTCTTTTATTTTATGTGCTAAGTGAAGAATTTTAGTATCAATATTGAAGCTAATATGCTAAGTTGTGATTTAGCAGTATAGGGTTTACATGATGTTGAGTAGTATAATATGTGATTGAATAATAAAAGCTACCCACTTAAAAGATGATTTTAGAACTTTAAAATGAATATTTAATATGTATTGTATGATCATATTTTCTTGATAAACTAAAGTGGTTGAGAAGATGATGATAACATTATGATTATGTATTTTGGGGACCCTCCTGGAATTTCAAAATTCTCACCCCTACTTGTTTGTGTTTCCGTGTCGTCTCAGGTTGACTCAGAGAATAGTGAAACGGCTACAAGGAAGACTAAATTGTAATTTCTATAGTTTAATTGTGGGAACTCGTACCTATATGATGTGTATGTGTGTGTGTGTGTGTGTGTGTGTATATTTGTAAATGTAGTAAACAATAGATGCAAATTAAAGCTCATAAAAGAGCTTCCTTTTGTACTTGATTTGTATTAAATAAATACATTGTTTCTTGCTATATATTTTGATAGAATCATAAGTTAGTTAATATACGATTCGACCAATTCTTGCTATAGATAATTAAGAAAGGTCAAATCTACAAGTAACAACTCATCGAGTACGATGCCATGATTTGAGGATAAGGTTGTACTTGGGAGGATGTTACAGCCTTTGCCATCATTTGTAAAAGAGTTAATGTTCATTTTAACCCCTAACTTGAAAATGAGTCAAATTAGTCCTTCACATTGTAAAATATGAGTAAAGTTAGTCTTTCATCCCACTTTTATTTAATATTTTGTCAATAAAATGATAATATATAATATTAAGTGATACTTTAACATACTATGTTCTATCATATGAAGTATAATAAAGTTTAAAATGACTCATTTTAGTGTCTAAAATTGAACAAAATGAGTTATTTTATAACTTACAAATGAGATTTAGATGACTCATTTTATGTGAATTCAGACACAAAATGAGTCATTTTAAAC
The DNA here is from genome assembly GCA_030441495.1 of Dalbergia oliveri. Lineage (NCBI taxonomy): Eukaryota > Viridiplantae > Streptophyta > Magnoliopsida > Fabales > Fabaceae > Dalbergia > Dalbergia oliveri. The sequence continues at coordinate 11,945,793 of JAMLFY010000013.1, read as the reverse complement.
TTGATTATACTTTAGATGATAGAAGGTATGTCAAAGTATCACTTAACGTTACACATAATCATTCAATTGATAGAATGTTAAATAAAAGCAAGTTGAAAGACTAATATAACTTATATTTTGCAATTTGAGGAACTAATTTGACTAATTTTAAAAGTTGAAGACTAAATGACTCAAGAGTATAAAGTTAAAGACTAAAATGAACATTAACTCTTTATAAAATGAGTACCTATCTCTTGATATTTCACTCCCATTTGTAAAATGGATATCGAATCTCTAGCGTGGGCAATGCTACATGGCCTCATTTATGTAAGAATCTTTTTTTAAGGTTTATGAAGTAAATGCAAGACACAGAGTCATTATTGAAAAGGATGGAGATGAAAATCTCTTTGTTTTTCTTATGGCCTATTTGGTTTGAGTTTTCATTTTCATTTTCAGTTTCCAGAATTTGTGAAGGAAACTAAAATTTTGAAACTGGAATTTGTAGTTTTCAAAATTTCAGTTTTTCCTTCATAAATTCTTGGAAACTGGAAACTCAAATCAAATAGACCCTTAGTTTTTTTTGTTTTGGTCCAATGCCTTTGTCTTTGTGAATTTTTAGAATTGATTACAAGCCCAAACTATACAAAGCCCAAAGTAAATTTTGGATTTAGCTGTTACTCAGTCAGGCATTTTGATAATCATCTCTCATAAAATTTTACAAAACTCATGGGAGCATACTTATTGTATATATGATTTATTTTTATCTTATCAGCTTAGAAAATTTCATGAATCCCAGTATTGTATGAACAGTGAATTTGTTGCTATTAGTTTTTAGCCAATACATAGTGAAAACGGATTAGCAAGTTAATAGCCTAAGATTGATCGTTAACCTTAGTACCAAGTGGTCTGATAGAGGACTAGCTTCAGCAGTAAGAACCCAGTGTGTGTCCATTTATGGGACCTAGTTAAGTGCCCATCAGATTAGCCTTTGACTCAAATTCAGCTATCAGCTCATTATTTATGTACAAAACGTCTCTTATTTCTCTACTAGCTATTGTCATGGATTAAGTTAAATTATTGTTTCCAGGAATAGCTATATGTAATTGTATATAAAATGTTTTACATTAGTTGTATGTATATGTTATGTATTTTTGTTGTTGTCCCATATGGGTCATGAGTGAGGCTCACTCACTAAGTTTTGATGAACTCACCCCTCTCTTTTTCTTCCTATATAGATACAGCTATAGATCCAGTTGCATCATAGGATCCTCCCTAGTACTCCAGCTTCTTTGGTGAGCTTTGCTTTGAAGTGGAGCTTACTATTGGTTATGTCAGTTTAGTAGTGCTCCAATAATTGCGTAGCGGTATTTCACTTCTTTCATAATTTTAGTCATTTATTTAATTATGTTTGGCTTTCGCAGGATTATGGATTTTACAAGTTTTATATTCAGTATTTATGATTGAAAACATTTTCAGAATTATGAAACTTAGTTAAACTGAGATATTTTAATATATTTGATTTATTTATGCATATTAGGTATCACGTTATCAAAAGGTTTGTAGGGATCCAAAGTGTTGGTCACGTTCTCTAGGTGGGTCGTGATAATTTTGAGGCGAGTTAGTTAGGTCATGAGGGTGTCTTTTCATGCTAGCTTGGATTAATGCATGAGGACATGCAAAATGCTATGTGTGGGAAGTTTGATAAGTGCAACTTATCCTCATATTTATCCTTAGCATCTAGCATTTTAATACTCATTTGTGCATAAAATCTCATTATATTGCATAAATCCTTGGTGGAGTTCCATACTATGCATAATGTAAATTCCTTGCATAAATGCATCTTTTCGAGTTAAAATGAGTTTTGGATTGTTTATACATAGTTTGGACACTTATGTTTGGTGTTTGACTTTGCATAAAAGCCAATTGGAGGTCCACAAAGCATGGAAAGAAGTTCGGAGCAATTTGAGTTATAGCGTACATGTAGAAATTGTTCTGGCAGTTAATAGAGGATGTTTCTTTAGTGCAACAATGATTATACCGCTATAACAATATATGACTATTATAGCATCCAAAGGGAGAAAATGTGACTAGACTATTATAGCGATCTCCTGCAAAAGGTTTTTTGGGTACAACACTAGAGAACGTGCTAGAGCGATGTGAAAGTTTTTTGGTGCAATGCTAAAGACAGCTATAACGATCTATAACCACTATATCAATCATGCGATTATAGGCCCAATCCATTAGTGCATCAATTTATGTTGTAGGGCTTAATTTTTGATATTTTTTTTATTTAATATCAATACTCCACATATCAGAACATTAAGAGAGTTATCATCATAACCCTAGGGCTATTTCTCTCTTTTTCCTTTCTCTACCCTCTCTCTACTTTCTCTCTCTAGAATTTCTCCCAATTCCTACCTTTGTTTTACATTCTAGCTACAATTTTGGATTTATTTTTCAGAATGCTTTTATTATTTTGGTTGTAATCCTCCATCTATGGAGGAGTAGTTTTCTACCAAGTGTAAGGAGTCCAAAGTATCGAAGGATTATGTCTTGAGACTCCATTATTTTAATGCAGTTTATGGTTTGAATTTCCAATATATATTCCTTTTTTATCTCTTATATTTTTGTATCAATTGAGCAATTATATTTAGAGAGTCAACACTAATTATGTGTCTGTTTGATTATGAATGTCACACATTATTAGAGTTCCATTTGAGCATAATTTAACTAATAGTTTAAAATATGCTTATTTGGTAAAGAGGATTGGAATCAATTCTAATAAGAATTGGGTTATTGTAATTGGCATTTAAGCTAGCATAAACATATAAGGATTGCAATAGTGATTTCTTAGTGTTTATGTTAGCCAAACTCTTGGTTAGTTATGCAATTGTATGACCTCCAAGTTGAATTACATCATTGGTTGCGTGATTACATGATTAATGAAAACAATCGCCTCGCGAATTATTCTTTTTAGTCAGTGATAATATAATCCTAGATCAGCAGAAAATCATTGGCATTAAATAAATTTCAATTTGTTTAGTGATAGCAACAGCTTGTATCACTCATCATAGCTATTTATGTATTTAATCATGCAATGTAGAACATTCCTCAGCATTTATGCATCCTTCCTTTTGATTTTACTTCAATGAAATCATGTTTTAAAATGATAGTCATGCACTATAATCACTTGAACAGGTAGCAAACACATACACCAATGTAGAAGTCACACGTAATCATCATGATCAAGACATAAGTATGACCTGGTGCTTAATCCTTTCATTCCATTCACATTCAACTTCAAGATATGAACCTTCTCTTTTGAATCATTAATCTGATCAAAATCAATTAGTTTAATTTTCAATTAATACAATACTAAGACTTCCACAAAATGTTTTCCAAAACTCATTTGAGGTCCTCAAGCATGAAACATCAAGAATATCAAAGGAACCATTTTCAAAGAAAAGCCCTTGGCCAATGATTATATTAAGGGAAATAAACTTACGATTCAATTTTTTATGTTAATATTTCAAGGCTAAAGCACAAAAGCACACAGGATAATCTCAATTCGATCGATTAAGTCTCATGATATCATCAATTTGTGGTTCAAAATACACATTGGCAAAATGAAATGAAACATAAATGTAGGCTTAAACCTTTCAAAGAATTAATGAAAACTTTATCCTTTCCAATATCTAGATGATCTTTCAATTACATCATTTTGTTGCAAACAAGTTGAGAACACATTTCATACAAGTGTCTAAACACAAACCACACCTTAGAAGCTTTTAAAGAAAACTCCTGTAGATTCCTCATGTTCACATACATTTGTATAACAGTAACGCTAGAAAGCCCAAATTCATAGACCAACAGGTGCACTTAATTTGATCTAACATGTATGCCACATCACTTGCAACTGAAAATAGTTTTATATCAATATTAATTAGTAATTAGTTATTAGTCAAACAAGACTTTGACAATTGTAACCCTCATATCTAATGCTTTCACGTTTCAACGCACAGTCTCGCATTAGGCCTAGAAACAAAATTGCCATAGTGCCGCACCAAGTTGCAGACGGAGTTAAAGTTTTCTCCTATTGATTCATGTGATTGGAGATTGATTTTGTAAAGGTGCGGCATCACCATAGCAAAGGTAAAGGAGACATGATTTAGTGGCTTTTAGAGTTTCAGTTAACAATTGATCATTCATGATCTCGCATTGATTCTATTAAGTAAACTAATTTTATATTTTTCTATGTATGATCATTATTATTTGACAATTCGTGTTTTTTTGTTCCAAAAAATCTTATTTTGATGAGTTTATTAAATTTGATAGGATGGAAGAGGAAACTGTGTGGATGGATTTTCCTCTCAAGTCAATGACAACAAATCCTTCATTGATGGCGAAGAAGGTGAGAATTATGAATTTGAGCATAATTGAGAAAAATTAAAAGATGAAATTGAAACAAGTAATAAAAAAGAGATGGATGAGGACATTGAATAACCTAGAGTTGGATTGATTTTTCACTCTGAAAAAGAGGTTGAGACATATTATGCCAACTTTGCTAAGAAAAAGGGTTTTGCTATTTCAAGAAGAACGTCAAAAAATGACATTGATGGGAGGAAGTATTTTACTATATCATGTGCTCGTGCTAGAAAGTTAGTAAGCCAACGAAGCAAACTTTTGAAGCCAAATCTGACAACCAAGACTCAATGCAAGGCTAGACTTAATGCATGTTTGGGTCTAGATGGAAAGGTGAAGATTACTAGTGTTATACTTCAGCACAATCATGAAATGAGTCCCAAATCACGGTTTTTCAGATGTAATAGAAAATAGATTCTCATGTAAGAAAGAAGCTTGAGATTAATGATCAAGCTGGATTAGTATAAACAAAAATTTTCAATCATTTGTTGTTGAAGCTTGGAGGATATGAGAATCTTACCTTTACTCAAAAAGATTATAGAAACTACATTAAGAAAGCTAGAAGTTTAAGATCAGGGAAGGAGATGCTGAAGCCATCCAGGAATATTTTCTTGAATGCAAGAGCAAAATAGCAGCTTTTATTATATGATGGACTTGGATGAAAAATGTCGATTAAGAAATGTTTTTTGGGCAGATGCTAGAAGCAGGGCTGCATATGAATATTTTGGAGATGTTGTGTCATTTGATACCAGTTATTTGACTAACAAGTATGACATGCCTTTTGATCCTTTTGTTGGAGTTAATCATCATGGGCAATCAATACTACTTGGTTGTGCTTTGTTGTCAAATGAGGATACTAGAACTTTTGTGTGGTTATTTAAGACATGGTTAACATGCATGTCTGGAAAGCTCCTAGTGCTATTATTACTAATCAAGACAAAGCAATGCAAAATGCAATTGAGATTGTTTTCCCAGAGGGTCGCCATCGTTGGTGCTTATGGCATGTTATGAAGAAAGTCCCTAGAAGTTAAGAGGATACTCTAACTATGAGTCAATCAATTTGATTTTGCATAGTGCGGTGTACGATTCTTTTACTAGGAAGAATTTACATAGACTTGGAAAATGATTGCAGACTACAATCTTCATGAAAATGAATGGTTGAATGGACTTTACAATGAGAAACATCGTTGGGTACCTGCATATGTGAAGGACACATTTTGGGCTAGAATGCCTACAACACAAAGAAGTGAAAGCATGAATGCATTCTTTGATGGGTATGTTAACCCTAAGACAACCTTGAAGCAATTTATGGAGGAATATGACAATGCTCTAAGGGATAAGATTGAGAAAGAGTGTTTAGCGGATTTTAACTCTTTCAATACATTAATCCCTTGTGTGAGTATGTATGGCATTGAGATTCAATTTCAAAATGTGTACACCAATGCAAAATTCAAGGAGTTTCAAGAGGAGATAGCTTGTGTCATGTATTGTAATGCTTGCTTTCAAAAGCGGGAAGGATCAATTTTAACTTTTTTGGTTGTTGAAACAAAAAAAGTTAATGATAGAATAAAATACAAACCCTTCGTTGTATACTTCGATGAAAAAGAATTTGAAGTAAAATGTGCATGCCATTTGTTTGAGTTTAGAGGCATTTTGTGTTGACATACTCTTTCTGTGCTTAATCATATGAGAAAGAGAAAGTCAATGCCTTCTAAATATGTGTTTTGTCATTGGAGAAAGGATTTGAAACGGAGGTATACATTACTGAAAAGTAACAATAATCATTGCACTACTACTCTTGAAACTCAACGGCTTGATAAGATGTACAATATCTTTCATGAAGTTGCTTGTATGGGGCAGATGGTGAAGAGGAGTTATAAAAGTGATTAATTGCCTTCATGGGTTGAAAAATGAGCTAACTAAAACAAAAGCATCTTCTCAAAGCATTGATGCATCTCAGGACATAATAAACACATCAGCGAATTCTCAAGAACGGACCAAAGTGCTAGATCCTTTAGTAGTTCGTGGTAAAGGGCGCCTCCATCAAAATGGAAGGATTCTAAAGTTGACCAAGTAGTGAAGAAGCTGAAAAAGAAAGGCAGAATGCAACAAAAAGGGAAAAACTATGAAAAAATTGAGAAGGTAATATCCAAATGTTAATTTTTTTTAATATTTCTAAACAAGTTTGCATTTGGTTTTATACTATTATTATTTAACTTTAATCTATATTTTCAATATTTTATAGTTGAATCTTAGTGCAACTAAAGTTGGAATGGATCTTCGTGAAGGCTTCCATGAATTTGAAAATTTTGATGGACATGATACACAAGATAACATTCTTGTTGCTCCTTCAATCCAAATCAAGTGTTAATTTGTGATTAATTATCCAATTTTATGTTGCATGAAATTCCTATGTTAATTTGTGATTATTTTTTATAAAACTTGGTATGTTTATTCTTATACACTTTTTTTTTCTCTTTTAGGAACAACTCCAAAATCAACAATCCACTAAATGCTTCAATAAATGAATCATTGCCTGGTGATTCTAAGTAGTTGAAGTTGATATGATTCTTCTCAATATGCACCAGTTGTACTTTTTGGGGTGTCATCAAAGTAGTTGAATTATAAAATTAGTGTTTTTATTAAAATGTTGATAGATTTCTTTTTAAAATTATAGTTTAGTTATTTTATTGATTTTACTTTAGCAACATGTTATTTGATATTAAGATTCTGTGTAGTTCAATTATTGATTTAGTTTCAATTCCAATTCTAGTTTACAATCTCATTTGCAAAAAATAAATTAATTTGAAAATTTTACAACTTGATTTTCATAAATTCATATAAATATCCAATACAAGGCCATTCCATAACTTTTTTAGTAAAAGAATATTACAAGTTCAAAATATGAAAAGTTATGCAATTTAGTGCTTTAATTCCTACTTCCTGCAAATACTCCTATAGCCTTTGCCTCCATATCTGCTAGCACCCTTCTTGACATGTAAACACAACATCAAGGTCTGAAATCTAAATAGCTCCATTGTGCTATCCGAAGTTGGTGTGTAGCCTCTGTGAGCCAAATCTGCTTACTACTTTGTGAGGTGAAAGCTCTAATAGCCAAAATTGTTATTAATTTGCAAGAGAAATACATGTTAAATTAATATGAACAACTAATCATGAGCCATGCTAATACATGTTAAATAATCTTCATGCCTTGCTGAAATGAAGCTAAAATAATAGCAATGTAGCTAAAAGTATTCAACCCACTTCTACGGCTTATAATTTTTTGTTTCATAAAATATCAAGTGTCTAATTCTAAAACATTGCAACTACAAATAATGCAGTCCTTAGTCCAGGCAATATAAAGATCTGATATGCACATTAAACCAATTTTTCTGGCAGTATTGATTGCCCTGAGAAAGTCCACCAATTCCTTCATTCACTTGTTGCTCCTTTTATTTCTTTGTAATTATTGTTTTGCCAAAGCTAAAGCGAAAGTAAGGAATTTTCATCTTTCATAAGAAAAGTGCAAAATGGAAAAGCCCAAAGTTGAAAACAGAAGAGGCAAAAGTCCTTACAAGCAATTAAGTTTGTTTAGAGTTATAAACTAGACATTGATCATTGATTGATATTAATAATAAACTTGAATTTTCAATGGCAATTGGCAAATCGCTTGACTGTGTTTTGTTGGCTTTAATGGTATATCTTTAGTGGAAGTCACTAGCACACAGATTTTCTCTTTTCGGCTTTTGCCTTTTCTCTTCTCCTTGCATCCTTTCTGAATTTATGGGGAAAATAATATAAGTATTATTTTGGGATTGTCATAATTAGATTATTAAAAACCATTCATTTCACCATACACAATTTAAATTGCTAGTTTAGATCACTGTTTCAAAACAATGTGGGAACATCAGGAAAATAGTAAAGTGAAGAGAGGTACACTATCATGTGATTCTATGGTCACATAAATCAATTATTTGCAAGGCTTGTGGATAATCTCAGATTTTGCAATCTTTCTTGAGGAATCATAACAGAACAAAAGAGGAATTAATTCACCTGAACATCATAAAACTTGATATAGAAGCGTGAGCTATCAATGAATAGCTTAGTTTGAAGGATGTTAGCAATTGTAGAACAGAGTCTTCCGTGGACAGCCAAGGCCCCCAATTAAGATGAGTTCACCATAAGCAGCAGGCTCTTTCAATGCCACCAAATGCAATAGGCACTCCTCTATTCAACAAAATCATCACATTGGAAAACAAATAGTAGCTCATGAAATTAGGCTAAAACGGTTAGAGAAAATGATGATGGTATCAGAGAGTAATTTCATCAAACAAGAGATGGTCAAAATGCATAGCATGGAAAGAAAACAAACAACTTGAATGAGAAAAGGGTAAAAGAAGGGAAGACAGGAAGTTGGCTTACAGATTCTAGTTTTACGATGATTTTAGCAACAACTTTGGTGGCATCCCTAGAATGTCAGAAGCAACAACGGCGTCCAAGCACGTTGTGAATAGGTTCAACGTCGGCATTCCTGCAAAACTCTGGCCGCCCTGCCTGCCTTGTGTCGAAGATTAAGGATAAGCCTGCTCGTCTTCACAAACCAAATGTCTTGTCTTGTGCCATCATACTTCTGATACTTACAAGAGTTCATTTTTCCGAAAACGACGCATTGAAGCGAGAGCATGGGGGTGATGGGGACAGTGCGCTGAAGGAGTTAGAGTTGAGCCAAAGGGAGGTGAGCCGATCGAGGAGGTTGAGCCAGATCGGAATTGGATCACTATGGATGTGGGCGAGTAAGAGCAATGAAGCGATGGAGGGAAATGAGGGAAAATGGGGAAGGTGCCTTAGACTCAGAAGGTTTGATCATGGAAAGGTTGGAAAAAATAAAATAAAATAATGAATGTACAGTACAACTCATGTGCCACGTCATTCGTTCAATGCGCCTCATATGTTCTATATTATATATATTCAGTCAATATAATAAGTATAATGAGTATGAGTATAAAATAAAACATACCAAGTGATAAATTCCAAATTAGAGAAACCCAAGAATTAACAATGGGTAATCCTAAGCCAAATCTCATTTTCTGAAAGCAAAGAAAAGTTAAGAAAGCAAGAACTATAAAAAAAAAGGGGATAGATGTAGAGACTCAATGAAAGCCAGTTGATGGCATTTCCTTTCACGTTAGGAAAGGAATCCTTCCATCAAAAATATATAATGGATATAAAGGAAAGCATATATATACTACTTCAATTAATTAATGAAGACTCCAAATCTCTATTTGTGAATCTCTATATTGTAACACTCTATTAATTAACCAAATACACCTAGGTTGAATTTGATTAATGACTAGACTTTACTCTTTGCTTTAGTTCTTTCATCATATTTTGAAAATACTTAGTGAAATTACGAGCCATTTTTTTTTTAACATAATTGAAATCGTGAGCCGCGCATAACATAAACGATTAAGCGGTAGTAAAATAAGACATTTAAGAATCTAAATATATCATATTGGCTCCATCACATAACATCCATAATGCACATCACAACATATATACAATAACCTCACTCAAAAGGTGAGTTAAGTTCATACATCATATCTTACACCTTCACACCATAGGAAACTATTTATAAGAAAATTCATGCCCCTAAACTAGATAACCTTAAAAGCTGAGGAAGGCTACTCTAAACTGGATGTATAACACTCTTAAGACTACTTAAGAACTCTCTAGGGCCACTGTCTTGGAAACGGGAGAAGAAACCGATCACTGACGAGCTTCCTCAGAAGGGGGCACACGAGATGCACCAGGCTGGGTCGCATGGACAATCTTCTTGCTAACCTCGGCTGAACAACTGTTTCCTCACTACCCTCTCTTACATGTGGGAGAGTAGGAGAAGAGCTCTCAGAATAAGCATGAGTAGGAGGGTCCTCTGAAGGATCAGTTTCAGAATATCTTTCGTGGATTATACTCTGGAAAACCATGGACGGAGATGAGGCGGGATAAGAACATAACATTCTTTCATCAAGTGGACGTGCATGTTCGAAAACCATTTCATCGCCATAGGGAGAAGTAGGAGAAAACGATAACTGGGAGGGATGTGCAAATGGACGACCTACGTAAATAAAACACGAACCGAGCACCTTCCTTCAAAGTGATACGAATGATGCACCGGATCATAGTGGAATTCCAAGTAGGGGTGTTAACGACAGGACGAATGTCGCCATCTGAATCTGAAGACAATGACGGAAATAAAGGAAAGGGAGTGAGAATCTTACTAAAGAATTCTCAGTAGGTATCTCCTTCTACGGTGTCATCATCAAAGTCTCCAGGAATCTGGGGTTATTATAAAATAGTGAACATACGAAGATTAAATTTTAAGTTCAGAAAATACTTTTACCGAGATTCGGCCAATTTTAATTATGCGTCTTATAATGCATCATAATCTTAACATGTCATATTTATAATGAACTTTTCTTTTATCATTACATCATATTCCTCATCATCATCATTAATATAACATGCATAGAAGAACATCATATTTCTCATCATCAACTCATGTATGTTATGCAGAAGAATATCATAATAGCTACACATGGACATGGTGCACATAATTTATTTCTTTAGTACCTTAGGTGACTTTAAAATCTTATCATCCTCATTATTTTCCTTGGGCCACCCTATACTCCACCCTTTTGGGAGTAATCTAGGTTATGAGCTCATACCTTACTAGTCGTCACTAGCATATACTTATCCTTTTTGATAAGTTAAAGTCCTAACTCTACCCTTTTGAGAGAACAGGTTAGGGGGCTAGAATCACCTTTTCACCACCTATAGTTTGATGGGTCCAAGGATCATTTTCTTATAATTTTAAGTCACCAATAAGTCTTTGCATGTTACAACTTGCAATTCATAATAATTCTAACATTTTCTTATTTACAGTCTTATTCTGGAATAATATATACTATAATCATGCATCTGGAGATTCCCAGGAAAGAGAGGTGGGTCACAATGGACACACTTAAATACCAAATCTTTCCTTAGCCAGAATCTTTCCAAATTGCACTCTTACAGGAATACACTTTCTTCCAGGAACAAAATATGTCCTTATTTCATGCATAAGTTTTCATTGTTTGCAACAGCAACTATAACATACAAACCAGGGAATCAATCAATGACACCAAATTCTTAATAAGCATCAAATCACATTTTAAGTACACATAAAATTACTAGCTTCCCATAAAATTCTTACAAAGTTTTAAAACTCTTTTAGAACTAATTCTTTTTGTTAAACTTGAAAGAAGTCATAGGACTTTAGGCCTAACTTAACCATGGGACCGATTTATAACTTGAAAGAATGTTCATAGTTAAATCTTTCACTTAAGATAAAAGGAGCAAGTCTTGAGCTTTAGAGATTTAGGTGACATCTTAGAATTATTACCATGCTATGCAACCTTATTTTAATCTTATCTTTATAAGGTGATAGCTTGGAATTATAAACATGATATGCAATTCCATTTCTTTATCTTTAAGATTTAAGGTGATGACTTGAAAATTAAACATGATGCAAGAACTTGTAATATAAACATGATGCAAGAAACTTGGAGCGCGGGCAGGGACAGGAGAGGAGAAGAGAATCTTAAGCAATTGGAGCGACGTAGTCATAGGACCTGAGGGAGAAGAGAATTACATTTTTTTTAAGCTCCAATTCTCAAGACTTCTTAAAGAATAAATTCTTTAACTCCAATTATCTCATTTCTTCGCTTATGATTCATAGGCAAGTCTTTGAGCTCTAGGATTTTTAGGTGATGACATAAAATAAACATGCCATGCATTGATTCTTTTAGCCATTATAAAATAAAGTGAGAGCATAAAATAAACATGAGATGCAACTTCTTTATTATCTTTAGAGATTAAGTGACAACTTGAAATTTAAACATGAAATGCAAGCTTGAAATTTAAACATGAGATATGCAAGTTCATTTATTTATTCTTGAGAATTTAGTTATGACATAAAATAAATATGGCTGTGCAAGACATAAACTTAAACATGGATGCAAGTTCACTTGATCTCTTTACTAGAGCTCCTTCAAGACTTTAAGAAAATTATGATTTCAACCCAATATATGTATCTTAGCAAGACAAAGTAAAAAAATACATATTTCATATTCAAACCTCAAGATAAAAATATTATTCTTTAAAGTTTTGCATTAAATGGAATGTTCAAGCTTTAGAGGCCTAACTTGTGATGGATTTACAACCCATATTCAAGGTCCTCATCATCAAGCCATCATTTCATTCCTTCCTAGGCCATTTGGCCGAAACCATGAAAGGAAAATAAGGAAAGAAAAACTGAAATTTTAGAAGCTTTGGAAACTAGTGAAACCTTCAAGTTTTAGAGATCTAACTTGTGAAAGCTTTGCAACCAACACTCAAGAATCTCATCATCAAACCATGGTCTCATCATAAGCTAGGCCATATGGCCGAAATACTTTAAAAAGAAAGGAAGAAGAAACTGAAAATGAAAACTTAAAGAAAGCTCATGAAAACATCATTTTTGAGCTAGAAACATAACTTGTCTTAGCATAAAATGAACTTAGAAACACCTCCCTACCTAATTTGATTTGAAAGAAAGGAAGAGAACTTGGTTTCCTTGAGTGAAATGAAGCAAAATATCCTTGAAAAGCTGAAGGGAGAATTCGGCCAAGAGAAAGAAAGAAAGAAAGCTTTTGGTGCTCCTAAGACTAGAATTTGTGTAAGTTATGAACTAAGCATCTAAACTATCTTCAAGCATGCCTATTTATAGAGATTTTGCAGCTCATAAATGGACAAAGGAAGGAAGGAAATCTGACCAAAAATTAGAGAAAAAATAAGGAAGAAAAATCATTTTGTTTGGTGGCTTAAAACATGGAATCATGTTTCCATGTTTTCATGATTCTTTGTTTTCATTCTTTGGATTTTTGTGTAATAATTTTCTGACTTATTACTCAATAATTTCAGCCATTACAGCCTTGTGGAAGAGGATTTTGTGTGTTCCATGTATTATTTAGGTGTAGGCAAGGTATTCATGCAATTTAGAGAATTTACGGTTAAGGGCTTAAGTGAATTACTAAGCAATTTGGGTGTTTTAAGCAATTTTAGGTTCTAATCAATCTAAATAAATAATTTTGACTCTAGATTAGTAATTAGAATTTAATAAGCTTTAATTTGAGCCTAATATTGTTTAGGTTTCGTTAGACAAATCGAAAATCTCAAAATTTGCAAAACTGCACAACGATAGGGAAAAAATGGTAATTTAACCCAAAACAGGACCATCGACTTAACCAAGGCCATTCATAACTTAAAAACACCTTTTAAAGTATTTTAGTGAGGTTCGGACTAAGTCGCAAGCAAATCGGAGTTAAAACGGGTAAGGGCGTTTTGGTCATTTCGCGTCGAAACTCAAAATTGAGATTCTTCTCTCTATTAACACACATAGCACAAACAATCCTTTATTATCCTCAAAACATCCCCTTGAGGATGTGTGGGGCCCACGATCCTCATTTTCTAGTAAAATAACCTCAGGGCATTTTGGTCATTTTACACATACAGAAATTGGTTTACAATACTTGTACGAATTGCTCCTAACTTCTCTTCTAACGTTATATTCCTTTATTGAGAATTGTTTGGTCTCAAATTTTATATAATATTTACCTACGGTAATTTGGTAATTTTTAATGACAGTAAATATTACAGGAAAAATTGGGCGTACATATATCACAATTGAAATATATGAATCAAATCAAGCTCAAAAGCTTGATGAACAAAAAAAAGTCCTTTTTTTCTTATTATTAGTATAGGGCTTTTCATGTCACTTCTTTTGTTGTTGCTGGATTGGTTATAGGACTTGCTTTTATTAGACTTGGGGTTGGTCAAGGCACTAGGGCAAGCAATAGAAGGGATTGCATGATAACTAGAGGGAGAGAAAAATATGGATGGATTCTAAGTAATCATTGTTGTTCATTTTATTCATTATATATATATATGGTTGTAGCTTTTAGATCTTTAAAAAGGGACTATTGATACCATCTATTCTCCAACTTCTCAAGCTTCTTTTGTAGGTAGTAACACTAAATTCATGCCCAATTTTTTGGTTAATAAATCAATATCAAGCTTGAATTTTGAAGGACTTGTTCTCTTTCCTGGCTATGCACAAATGACAGTGAATTCCATAAAAAAAAAGTATTGTTCAATGCAATTAGAACTGATTCTGAGAAAAGAATTGAAAAATAAAATGTATTGACGGTAGTACCTATAAGTCCTAAGTTAGCGAATTCCTTGTCACATTAGTAGCAATCTACATGAATGGTATGACAATTGCCTTGCCTGTCTCCAACATGGACCCAGTGAAATTGAGTTCTTTGTGAAGATGCAGAATACCAATAGCTAGACAATAAGATCCCGTGCACCTTAACTATGGCTTCGCATTTTAGTTCGAATTACTTAAAGGAGCCTATCCAAAAATGGAATATGAATAACTCGCTATTGACCCAGAATCTCATTTAAGATTCTATAAAATTCTATACCAAGTAACCTTTTGCAAACTCATGATCAAAATCCATCAATACTAGTTGAATAACACTCTAGAAATTTCACCAATTTAGGGAATTCCCCAAATGAAAATGACTTTTGTGGTATAGTTGTCTGGACATGGCCTTTCTTTCATTCTTTAGGTTAAGGAGTAAGAAGGAGGTTAACAAAAAGGTGAGTGCCCCTTATGCGTTTTTTATGAGGAAAAAATAAGCTTGGCCCAAGGATGGGCTCTTGGTAACAAAAGGGAATCTATTTTTTTCCCCATCTCATTTTTCCTGAGCTTAGATAGCAACACCATTCTTCTTCATTTCTTGATATATGGAATTCCTTTTACATTTTATGTCCTATTTGGTGTTTGGAATTATGCACGGGATTTGAGTTTGGAATTGGAATTTAACACCCAACCGCAATTCTAATTTTCATATTTGAAGTAACATATAAAATTGAAATTATAGTTTCACAATCCAATTCTATGGAATTAAAAATCAACTAAAATGGACCATTCTTAATTCCTAATCTTTAGCTTATGAATTGTCAATTTCAAAATTTATCAAGTATCTCTGTCATTATAATCTAAATAATTATATCTTCTTCTCATTCTTTTCTCAATAATCATGTTATGATTCTTTTGTAAATCCAAATATAAAATTTAAGATTATAAGTCAAATCCAATTTTTTTAGAATTAGATCTAAAATTAAAAATCCAAATTATAAAATGAGTATATGCAAGGTAAGTATTATGATATTGGCCTTTGCCATCATTTATAAAAGAGTTAATATTTATTTTAATCCCCACTTTAAAATGAGTCAAATTATCCTTACATTGTAAAATGTGAGTCAAGTTAGTCTTTCATCCCACTTCTATCTAATATTTTGTCAATAAAATAATAATGTATAATATTAAGTGATATCTCACATTTTGTGTGAATTTAGACACAAAAATGAGTCATTTTAAACTTAATTTTAGTTTAGATAATATAAGATCAAAATATACTTAACGTTACACATAATCATTTAATTGATAGAATGTTAAATAAAAGTAAGTTGAAGAACTAATATAACTTACATTTTGCAATGTGAGAACTAATTGATTAATTTTGAAAATTGAGACTAAACGACTCAATATAAAGTTATGAACTAAAATAAACATTAATTCTTTATAAAATAAGTACCTGTCTCTTGATATTTCACTCCCATTTGTAAAATGGATATCGATCTCCAGCGTGGGCAATGCTACAAGGCCCTATTTGTGTAAGAATCTTTTTTTAAGGTTTATAAAGCAAACGCAGGATGCAGAGTCATTATTGAAAAGGATGGAGACGATAATCTCTGCCTTTGTATTTCTTAGGTTTTTTAGTTTTTTTTTTTTTTTGGTCTGAAGGTTTCTTAGTTTTGGTCCAATGCCTTTGTCTTTGTGACTGTTTTGGAATTGATTACACAGCCCAAACTATACAAAGCCCAAAGTAAATTTTGGATTTAGCTGTGTTACTCGGCCAGGCACCGAAACCCATAACGATTGGTTTAGACATATATCCTTTGGTCAACTCATGGTTTTGCATGACCAATAAAAAACTGATGGTTCTGCTAAACAAGCCACTATTATGATAAAAAACAAAAAACAGACCTCTATTTCACGACCAAAAATCATAAAACAGGCTACCATTTGCGTTTGAGGCTGGGGCACACTGGATAACTTTCAGATTAGATATGTAAATGCTCTCAAGAGGGGTGTTTTTTATCAAAAAAAACAAAAAACAAAAAGAGGGTGTTCTGCCCTACGAGAAGAATAAGCCAACCTTTTTCTCTTTACTAAATCAAAAAGCTGTTATGCTTTTGAGAGCATCTCACATGGTGATTTTTAGAGCTGATTTCTACTATCTAAAATTCTAAAATGATAATAAATATATAAATTATCCTCTTTAACATCTATGTCTATTAGACATATAAACGAGTTGATTTGGATTGGATTTAAGGGAAAAATTAATAAACCAATCAAATCAATTTGGGTTGGTTTGGATTAAGCCATTGGATCTATTTATTATTTTTTTCAATTTTTACCCAAAAAATCAATAAAAATACTCTAAATTATAAAATATTATATAAGTAAATTCTCATATGTTAAGATGGTATATTCTAATGTGGCATAAGTTTGCAATGATAATGATATGACATTTGTTTGGATCTCAAATTGCATATTAATAATAGTAAATGGTAAATGAATAATGAATATGAGTAAATGCTATAATTAGTAATCAACAACAACAATAATAATAATAAGATTGGTTTGGGTTGATTTTGGGTTGGAGATGCAAATCTGATACTGAACCAATATATGATTGGTAGTAATTGATTAAAGGATTTACTAAATGGCATCAAAAGCGGACCAATATAATTAGATTGGTTTAGATTAATCAAGTTAATTGAATTTGTTCGATCCACTTACACCTTAATATCTATTATTGTCATTTTAGATTTTTTGAATATATTTACAAAACACTACTAATTGTGGCTCCGCTATCAATAGCAACTTTTATTTTATTTTACTAAACAATACTTTTATCTAAGTTTAATTAATCTAAGTCCTATAATTTTACTAAATTTTCAATTAAATTTTTATAATTTAAAAGTTTATAATTGAGTTCCTATATTATATAAATTTTTTCAACCAGGTATTTATCTCTATAAAACATTATAAAAATCTTAAATTAACTAAAATATTCTTTTATTTTAATTTTAAATTAAGAAGAAAAAAAAAACCACCCCAGCTTTCCCGTTCCCTTCGCCTTCCCCGACACCAACCGCTTCCTCGTCATCGTCCAGAACCTCGGCCTCCAGTATGGTGAGAAGGTCCTTCCCTCCATCGGCAACGAGATCCTCAAGGCCGTCATCGCCTAACTCAATGCCGACCAGCTGCTCACCGAGCGTCTCCGCCCTCGTCGGCGAGAGCCTCATCCACCGCGCCAAGGACTTCAACATCGTCCTCGACGACGTCACCACCATCACCCACCTCTCCTACGGTGCTTGAGTTCTCCCACGTCGTCGAGCAGAAGCAGGTGGCGCAGCAGGAGGCCGAGTGGTCCAAGTTCGTTGTGATGAAGGCCAAGCAGGAGTGCCATCCGCGCCGAGGGTGAGAGCAAGGCTGCCAAGCTGATCTCCGGGATGAGGCTGATTGAGCTCAGGAGGGTTGAGGCGGACTCAAGGGAGTTTGCTTCCACTCTCGCCAAGTCCCCCAGCGTGGCTTATCTCCCTGGCGGTAAAGAACTTGCTCATGGCTCTTAATCCTTCTCGTTGATGTCATGTGATGTGAGCAGTCTTGTTCTCTTTGTCTTTTCGTTTTGTGTTGTGTTCGCTTTTGTGAATGTCTTTCTTTGCGTGAATTTGATTGTGCTTTCATTTGGCCGATTTGCTAGTTGTTTGTCCCGATCTGCAAGTGTTTTTTTCCAGACAGTGAAAAAGGAAAAAAAAATAATGAAAAACTAACATTATTTGGGGTGGTGGTGATGGGTGATGAAAAAGGTAATGGTGATGATGGATGATGGATGATGAATGATGATGATTGAAGAACACCAATTGTGGAGGTGGAGAGAGAGAGAGAGAAAGGAAAGAGTGGGTGGGTTTTTTTTTATTTTTAATATAAAATTATAATGAAAAATATTATGTTTAATTTAATATTTTTGTAATATTTTATAAAGATAGAGATTTGATTGAAAAAATTTACATAATATAGGAATTCAATTATAAATTTTTAAATTATAAGAACTTAATTAAAAATTGAATAAAATTATAGAGGTTTTCAGATTAATTAAGCCTTTTTATCTATTATGATTTTGTAATAGCATTTTTTTCTATAGCTCAAAGAATTTAGTAACTCTTAAAAAAACAAATAGCAATACCAAACCAAGTGTTAGTGCCTCTTGTTACTCAACACTGGTTCCATTCCGAGCCAAACCCACCCCCCGCCCCCACTACCCTCTCCCGTCCCCGAGCCCAAAAAAATGCGTCACTATATTTTTTTCTTTGAGAGCTATACATATTATGCTTTGCTGTTCCGTAGCTATTTTTAAGAAAACAAATTGTCCCCGCAATTATGGAAAATAAAAATTTAAGGAAGTCTAATTTGACACTTTAAGTAAACAGTCGTTCACGCAGGAAAAAATAAAGCTTAAAAACTAATGCTTACAAAGTTACTTCAAATATTCCTCCGGATCTCTTAACACATGCTCACCACAGGGATAAATGTTCAATGATTGATGAATTGATTTCTTTGAAGCGATAATAGTGAAATCCATCCAAATGACAGAAACGATGACTTGCTCTCTCTTCTAGCCTCTAATCAACATATTAATGACTTCTTCTTCTTCTTCTTTTTTAATTTTTTAATAGTGGCTATTTGACAATTCAGAAAAAGGAAATGTAAAAAATAAAAATGCTAAATAGTAAGAATTATTGTTCAAATTTATTTTTGGAATGATGCGACATGCATATTAATCTTTAGACAGATAAATAGGTCACATACTTTATTTCATTGAACAGCCACTTTTATTTGGAAAATAATTTATTCTCCTATTATATTCTCCTAAACATCCCCTACATACTATATAAAGTAACAATGCTTTATTTTTAAAAATTCCAAGATATTGATTTTATTATTCTTTTATCTCATTTAGTATCTTTAGGCACACTATTAGGAGGAAACTCTTTTTGTTTTGTTTCAATTCTAGCAATTTGTTTTTGGCAATATAATATTACTTGAAAAATTTAAAAATTAAATCTGCAAAAGTGCAAATTGAAATTGTGGGTGTGAATTAATTAGGACATCGCGTAACTGCAATTGGAAAGAAAAAATCTGCGAGTTGAACATAACAAATGGATTACATATATAGGACATGGAAAATGGGTTTCTTTATTCTCCTTTGAAGAAGATAAAGCAAACGAAAAGCCAAATTGAAAAATGATATAAGTTGCTTTCAATTGGAAAACCTCTTTTATCTGGACAAGGAAAGCACAATGATGACCGGCAAAAAGAAAGGGAAATCAAATCAAATATGTTTCTAAATGCCAGTGATAAGCTCATCAATAAAATGAAGGCAAAGTCAGGTTCACTTTATTGACGAAACAACTTTTGTTATAACATTTATCCAAAACACTAAGAGGAACATGGGTCCCATTCATGTTCCCCGACTTTTAGCCTTTTTTTGTTAATTTTTTTTTTATCTGGTAGGGTTTTGTTGTTATTATTATGATTAATCTTGGATCGTTATTTTTTGAGCATGGGCAGTGCATGTAATATATACATACAGCTATGCTAGTAGGTTGGATGTTAACAATTCATAGTTGTTGATTTATTGTCCAGTACTATAGACACAGGACTACCTGTTTAATTTTTAATAATCTTTTAAACTTCTAATTTTAAAAATAATATTAAAAATATAAAAAAAAATTTGATAATATTTTTATTGATATTATATTTAAACTATATTATTAAAGAGTTTAAATATTATTTTTATAATTTAATAATACATATTATTAAATTTCAATTATGTCAAAGTGAAATCAGTGAAACATGGGCCATGGCCATATCCATTTGTCCTGCATCCACTAATCTTTCCTAATAGAGAGGCCAGCATGATCCACTAAGGGAAGATTTGCTGAGAAAGTTAGCTCATGTATATATTGATAGAATAATAATTGATTTTATTTATGTATATTCTTTATATATGAATCCTGAGATGTGTATCATAGTATGTATATCTTGAAATATGTATCCTTAAATTTAAGAATATTTAAATTAAGAATATGTTAAATATAGTAGGATATGTGGAGTCTGTTAGGATATGAGAAATCTTTTTAGATTTAAATAATTTTTTAAGATCTAAAGAAGAATCTACTAGGATTTAATTTGGAGATAAGGAGTCTTTATAAGACCCTTGATTATAAATAAGATCAATATCCTTGGTGCATGATAATGTGAGAGAACAAGTTAGAGATGTAGACTTTGTTCTTATGAAAGTAGTGTGTACAAGAGGCTTTGGGCCACGTATGGGAATAAAGTGGGAATCTTGTACTCTTTAGTCTCATAGTGAAGGAGCTCATTCTTTGGTGTGGATGTAGGCATGTGATTTGCCGAACCATGTTAAATTCTTGTGTCTCTACACTCATTGTCATCTTATTTATTTTATCCCTTTGTGTTTTTGTGCTTTTATTTGATTTATTGGATTCATACGAGTGTGTTTGTGAGCCCCATTTTCTTGCGCCATCCCCAACAACCGTATCAGAGCTCATTGGGGCTTAGTGTGGTCTAAGAAATATGTTTGGCACAAGGTTAGATTTTGTGGATTTATCGTGGAGGATTTGATGGAAAGGAAAGATTTGGACATTTGGGTTTGAGGAAGGGAAGCTAAAGAAGATAACAGTCTAACGCTACACATGTTCATTGGTGGAATATTTGAATCAATGTGAATGTTAGATGGTGGATTTGGGTTGTGTGTAGCTAGCTAGTATACGTTGAGACCAATGGTTTACAATTTGTACATGACTGGATGGCTTAGATTAAGGTGAAATTGTTAACTGTTTCCATGGTGGTGAGACATTTGCTAAGGTGGAGATTTGTTAGGAAAGTTGGCTCATGTATATATTTTTGAGATAGCGATTGATTTTATTTATATCCTTTAGATGTGTATCCTTAGATTTAAGAATATTTAAATTAAAGATATGTTAAATCTGGAAGGATATGGTAAATCTAATAGATATGTGAAATCTAGTAGAACATGTAAGTCTATTAAGATATGAAAAATCCTTTTAAATTTGAAGAATCAGTGAAGATTTGTAGAATTTGTTAAGATATGACAAAGAATTTGCTAGGATTTGGAGACAAAGAGTCTTGGAGACCCTTGGTTATAAATGAAATCAATGGCCTAGATGCATGGTAGTTTGAGAGAATAAGTTAGAGATCTAAACTCTATTATGAGAATTGGTGCATAAGGGGCTTTAGGCCGGTATGGGATCAAAATGAAAATCTTGTACTGTTTTTATTCTCATAATAAAGGAGTTTATTCTCTAGTGTGGATGTAAGCATATATTTGCGGAACCATGTTAAATTCTTATGCCTCTACACTCATTGTCCTTTTGTTTATTTTATCTCTTAGTGTGTTTTTGTGTTACTTGGTTTATTGGATTTGTACAAGTGTGTTTGTAGGACCAATTGCGCTACACCAGCTCCAACAATGGTATCAAAGCTCATTGGAGCTCAGGACGATCTAAGAAATATGTTTGGCACAAGGTCAGATCTTGTGGATTTACCATGAAAGATTTTATGGAAAGGGAAGCTTTGGACATCCTAGTTTGAGGAAAGGAAGCTAGAGAAGATGATGGTCCGCATGGCTGCACATTTTCATTAGCCGAATATTCGAATCAATGTGAAGCCATGTTAGATGGTAGGTTGTGTGTAACTAGTATGCATTGAGGCCAATAGTTTTCACTTTCCACGTGACTAGGTGGCTTGGATCAAAGTGGAGTTGTTAACAGTTTCCATGATAGTGAGACATTCACCAAGGTGGAAATTTGTTGGGAAAGTTTGCTCGTGTTTATATTAATGGGATAACGATTGATTTTATTTATATATATCCTTTAGATATGTATCATGAGATGTGTATCCTTAGATTTTGAAATATTTGAATTAAAGATATGATAAATTTAGGATATGTGAAATCTAGTAGGATACGTAAAATCTGTTAGGATATGGAAAATCCTTTTAAATTTGAAGAATCTATGAAGATTTAAAGAATTTATTAAGATTTAATAATCTGTAAATAATCTTTAAGATTTGGAGATAAAGAGTCTCAAAGATAAGACCTTTTATTTTAAATAAGATTAATAGCCTAGGTGCATGATAGTATGAGAGAACAAGTTAGATGTGTAGACTTTGTTATGAGGGTATACAAGAAGCTTTGGTCCTGGTATGGAATTAAAATGGGAATCATTTACTATTTTTATTCTTATAGTGAAGGAGTTTATTCTCTGAAGTGGATATAGGTATGTGATTTGTCAAACCACGTTAAATTCTTGTGTCTCTACACTCATTGTCATCTTATTTATTTTATCCTTTTGTATGTTTGTGCTTTTATTTAGGTTATTGGATTCATATGAGTATATTTATGGGATCCATTCCACTATGTAATCTCCAACAGGAAGTGCCATACCAAGTGCACATAGCAATATGACAAAAATGAAACATAGAAATTACACATAGCAAAAATTACATATAGAATTGAAGATTAAAGAGAGGGGAAAAAAGGAAAGAAACCAACTACTTACAGTTAATGGCCCACATCACGTCTCCTTTTTTGTTCTTGGTGAGAGAGAGAAATGATCTAGACGTAATTCCAGCTTGATACCTCTTTTGTTTCACTGTTTTCTTTTGTTGTTCTTTCTTCCTAATCACTTTCTAGTTATCCAAATTCCTTCCAATGTTCAGTCATTTTCTTTGCACTCATAGTTTTGTTATATGTTACCGATTATTACAATTATACTATCAATACATATTCTGTTAGAGTGCTATATACATATTTTTTTCTTAACTAGTGGTCTTGGATCTATGTCCTAGACATTAAGTAACCAAAATTAAAAAAGTGATGCTTCACATTTGTTCTCAAATGCTCGAATTAACATTACTTTAGGTAGGAGGATATTTGAGGAAAAACCAAAACAAATTATTAATTACACTTATACAGATGGTGCTACAAACTTGCATCGACATTTGCACATTAATTAATTGCAACTAGCACTGCCTTTAAATTTACACACATCTAACTCTTTATCGAGGTAGATAGCATGAGAGGCCACATGATTAAGATTTTTTCTTATCAAACTATTCAAGCATATTACTAATTAGATATATGTATTTGCCGCGAAAGAAAGTGAAAAGCATATATCAGTCATTATTACTCAGAAAAAAGCATGCAGGTGTATTAGGTCCAACTTTCTTTTTGTCACTATTTGCTTGCCCTTTTGCTGAGGAGGAGGGGTTATTTTGGTTTTGGCCCTCACGTAAGTGAAGTACCTTTCCAATTTAGAAACCAATACAATGCAACCAAATCCCACTACGACTAACTTTTTGACAAATTCCTCTCCTCGTCTTGTCCCAATCCATTATTTTTGTTTGGATCGGTGGAAACACTATTCTTGACAAATCAAAACCACTCCAAGTGTCATATACTGCAGCCTATTGGCATGAAATTGAGAAGGGAAACGGATATTTTATTGCCATTGTCCTTTTCACTTTTCCATGAGGCGTAAATCAATCGTGTATAAACTATGGAGACGGTGCGGTACTCACTAATGATAAAGTATTCAATATTCATAAGATTTTTAATGAATATCATAATACTGAGAATTAGTATTTAAATTTTAGGAAGATTTTAATTATAAAGTAGAAATAAAAATTTATTATTTTCTCCAACTTTTTTCCTTTCTAAAGTCTAGAAGAAAGGATTTTGATAAGATAGAATGGGTATCAATGTTTAGTCCTTTGGGGAATTATAATTGTATAATGAGGATTTAATAACTAAACTTGTATTTGTGTAATATACAAATACAAGTTTAGTTATTAAATGTTTAGACCCTAAAAGAATAATTTCTATTAACAGAAATGGAGTTCTTGGGTGCATTTTTGTGGTTAAACCAATATAAAATCGTCTGTACAACAAACTTCTCATCTATATCGTCTTTGACTTTTATGTATTTTATTTAATTGTTTTTATTGATTATTTTTTGTTGCCAAAATTTGTATGGTGAACACAGAATTAATTCACATCCTTTTGTTCTATCAAACATAATTTAAAAAAGAAAATAACAAGATCACTCAAAATATAGAAAAAATTTTTAAATTGGTCATTCTTAAATTTTGCATTGGATAAATTGATCTTTTAGAAATAAATACCTAAAAAAATCCATGTCAATTTAAAATGTTGATCAAATTAGCCCCTCTAAACAAAAGATAAGACAATTCCTCAAGAATCATAAAAAATACCGTATTGATTTTTATACGAATGAATTAATTTATTCGATGTTTTAATTGCAGACACTTCTTTGACTTTTTTTAATGGACTGATTTGTTCAATTTTTTTCTTCTAAATCGATTTGATCGACGTAAAATTTAAGAGAGACTAATTTAAAGAGTTATGTCTAAAATATAAATGGAGTAAGAGACTAAAAGTGAATGGTAATGGAGTTGAATAGTTTTTATAAGGACGTAAATTCAAATTTTATACCGCCGGTGTACAGAACATATAAAGCGAGTAAAAACAAGTACAAATATACATGCAATGGGAGTTATTTGCCCTTTTTCCCCCATTTGCTGTGTAAGATTATTAGATTTGATAGCACCACGGCACGTACAATTCAACCAAATAGACCTTGACCCATATTTGTATTCGTTACCACCTAGACCAAATTAACCTAACTGACACGCTATAATGCAAGTATTAACATTGTTCTAGACTCAGAACCCCATATAAAGCTCTTACAAGTCGCACCACACGTTAAGTTGGGATTTTTCTCATCTGAGTTGTACAATATAATGTTGGCTCCGTGTTTGTCATGTGGGGTGGCAAGTGCTGCAGTTGTTTTTGGAGCACCAAATTTGGCTCCTTATTACCCATACATACGGATTGCAAGTGCATTCTTTTAGACCAAATGTCACATCCGATCTAACGTTAATGGATTGTCTGTTTAGTTGGATTCGAAAGGACCAAGAAAGTGGCACTAGTGCATGGGAGGGTTAAGTCGAATTTTCCGTAGTGGGTGTGCTAACTTCTTCCTTTTTGACCCTAATGATTTCATTTGTCAAACTACTTTTCTTAAGCTTTCATTATCGGTCCGAATACCTTGGGATTTGGGGAACCAGACTAGTATTGCATAATTTTCAAAGTTATAATATAATCTGAAAATTATTTTACACAATTTTACAAAATACAGTAAGTTTAACAAATTTATTAGATTTAAAAATAAAATTCTCTCTCATAGATAATCATCCTCCATATTACTTCACCATTACTAAGAAATAATAAATTGCTCACATATTTTTATGTAACCTAACCTTCGATCTAGAGTCAATCAAGTGATCAACAACAAACCTCATTTACACATATGCATATTTGCTTTCTACGTGGATAATGTTATTTGAAGAAACTTTTGTCAAGAGGATAATAAATAGCAGGAAAGGACTTCGTATTCATTGAGTACTGAGCAGCATATAAATTTTATACGCAAAAAAGGACTTAATGTAATTAAAAATTGGTAAACTCTAAAAATAAATTTTATAATTATCGAGAGAATAAAGTAGTAAGACCCATTCCATTATATTTAATCTACTTCATAAATTTCTAACATCAATTCATGAGTCATAATTTCAAAGTCTGTACAATTGTCAAAGATATGATGCCCGTGAACCTCAAGTTAAACACTGTATTTTTTTTATTTATTAAAAAACTTAGTTAGTCCCTAAAATGTTCTAGTTTCTGACGATTTCTAAGGTTTAGTGTTGACCAAACCAAGCAAAATCAAAATATCTCTATCACTTATACATTTCCATCTTATTTTGTTGGAAATTTCAAGTTCAGGGCAGCATCCCAAAAGAGAACGCCCTTGCCATGATTAAAACTAACTCTTCATTGATTAAAAAAAATAAAAAAAGAGAGAGAGGGGGAAAAGAAGGGTTAAACCATACATATAACTCGACATTTTCTGTTCAATCCCACTGTTTCTCACTCTAGCTTCAAAATTTAGGGATGTTCATTGGAAGAAATTCATCCAACCTACCTGAAAATCCTGATCAAGTCAATTAAATAAGTTTGGATTAATCTAGATGATCAATTCAATTTAAGTAAAAATAATTAGTTTGGTTTTGAATTTATAATTTTTCAACCTAATTACTCAAGTACCAATTCGATCGATTATTTTCTTAAGCTTTCAAAGTTTATGGTTAAGTTTTTACTAATAAATTCATTTTTATATTCTTTTTACATTATTGTGAAGTATGTTATAACAAAACCGTATAATATTAGTTGTAATAAAACATAAATTAAAATTTTAAAATATAGTTTTTTTTTAATTTTTGACTTTAACCTGATAACTCCAATCAAACTAACCTAATCTTGAATGGATTGGTTTGATTTGGATTTGTAAAAGAAAATAAAAAACAACCAATACAAAACACATCATATAAGTTTAATTCTTATGTTTTGAACAGTAAAAATTTTTTAATACTATCATCTTAATCATTACCATATTAACAAAAGTGATCAAGTCTCGCACACATTACTTAGAAAATCATTTAAATGGAATGATTTGATTGGATGACAATGTAAATTTTTTTTACATTATTAATACATAGAAATTAAGCTCACATTATATTTGTTTCATTCAAATTTATTTTTCACAAAGATAACAAACTAAACCACTTCAAATTTTCAATTCATCAAAGGCAACCAATTCTTTTAACTCCCAAAAAATTATATTGTTGATAAAATAATCTCCCAAAGAAACTATTTTTTCCTATGATTCTCCAAAAATTTATCATGTTTGACAAATTTACCCAAACATCAACTGACCTTCATTTTTGTTTGCAAAAGTGATTTTTTATTTTATCAAATATATGATCTTTTAGGACTTAAGTGGTGATTTCCTTCCAACCAACTTAATATAAAAAATAGTATTTTGTTAGAGATATGATTTTTTGACAAAAGTGATAGTTCTAATGTGTCAATTTCATTTTGATTATTGAAAATATAAGTCGATTGATATTTGAATAAATTTGTTAAGTAAAATGAATCTTTAAAGCACTAAGATTAAATATAAATTTTTTATAACTATCTTGTCAAAACATAATCTTTAAGTAACCAAAAGGACAGCAATAAAATAGAAAAAAAAAAAAGAAGACTACAAAATGAATTGAATGGACAGTGCAGATACAATTTAATGCTTCCAAATTTGAAAACCCCTAAAAAATTCATTGCCCACAAATTCTGATAATCCTGAGTGCGCCAATCAAATAAAAGTCCTCAAACCGCAAAAAATACATAAGAGATTGAGCTTCTCTCACAAAACTCTTGGCAGCGACATCCAGCACCTGCCCCTTACAATACAATTCATTCCATCCCCTTAACCTTAATATATCGCTCTGTTCTCTCTCTCTCTCTCTGTTGTTATTGCTGCATAATCAATTACACACCCATCATCCTCCTTCTACCACGCCTGCTCAATTTTGTGTACAGCATGCTTACCCTCTCTTTGCACACTCTTTCCTCTTCTCATCATGCCACCAGCTAGCTTTCTCTCTGCCTATTCCCTATTGGCTATTGCTTGAACTCTCTTCTGTTGCACTCTCTGACAGTTCCACTATCTCTTCCCATTTTTTTTTAATTGCTGTTCCCTTGTTTACAACATGCACATGAACAACAATTCAAGTGCAAATTGATTCACCAAAAAAAAAAAAAAAAAGAAAAAAAAGAAAGAAGACACAGTTGACAAGAAAAGTTTGCAACTTTGATACCCTTTTGGCTTCTTCTTGATGGGTCTTGTCCAGTTTCTCTCACAAAGCCTATTCTGGTGTGTTTGAGCTTCACATGAGTTTTCAAAGGCAACAGCTTTGGGGCTTATACAAGTCTCAAAGTGATTGAATTTTGGCAACCCAATTTTGAATTCTTTTAGCAGATTTTTGAAGGGAAAAACTGATGTGAGCTGCAGCAGCTATGGTTGCAGAAGCTTGGATTGTAAAGATGGGTAACCAGGTAAGCTCCAATCTCAAGCATGCCCTTCTTCTAGAAACTTCAGCAAAGAGAAAACAGAATAAGAAAAATTCAGATAGCAAAGAGGTTATAGGCATTCTTTCTTTTGAAGTAGCAAATGTGATGTCCAAAACTGTGCACCTCCACAAGTCACTGTCAGAGCCTGAGATCTCAAAGCTGAGGAATGAGATCTTGACCTTAGAGGGTGTTAGGAACTTGGTTTCATGTGATGAGGCTTATCTCCTTGAGCTTGCTCTAGCAGAGAAGCTTGAGGAGTTGAACCGTATTGCTAGTGTTGTTTCTAGGCTGGGGAAGAAGTGCTCTGAGCCTGCCTTGCAAGGGTTTGAGCATGTGTATGGTGATATAGTTAGTGGTGTCATAGATGTGAAGGAATTGGGGTTCTTGGTTAAGCATATGGAAGGGATGGTGAGGAAAATGGATAGGTATGTGAATGCCACAAGGAACTTGTACAGTGAGATGGAGGGGTTGAATGAATTGGAGCAAGCTGCTAAGAAGTTTCAGAATAATCAGCACGAGGAGTGTAGGAGGGTGTTCGAGCAGAAACTCGTGTGGCAGAAGCAAGATGTGAGGCATCTTAAGGAGGTTTCCCTTTGGAATCAGACCTTTGATAAGGTTGTTGAGTTGTTGGCTAGGACAGTTTGTACCATTTATGTTAGGATCTCAGCAATCTTCGCGAATCTGCTTTGAGGAACAATGGCCTTAGGCTTGGTGGAGGTGGAGGCTCACCGGGTATGCAGAATGAGTGTGGCCTTGTGTCTGGCCATATTACTGTTCAGATGAGTTCTGGGAGGTTGAAACGCAATCAGAGCAAGAAGAATGGATTTCATTCCGGTTCGATTGGGAGTGTGGCTGTGGAGAGAAAGGGGAGAAGGGGAACTACTAGTAAGCCTCAGAGTGACATGAGTAGAGTTCAGTTAGCATCTATTAGACATGAAGACTTTGGTTTCCCGTGTGGAACTAGTCCGGGGAGACTTTTTATGGATTGTCTAAGTTTGAGTAGCTCAGTTTCAAAATTTGATGATGCCGATGATGGTTATGTTATCAGTTGCGACGATCAATGCAGTCAGATATCAGGTTGTCACAGTATTGGGATAGGGAATAATAGCATCAAACATTCTGGTGTTCTAAGTCATACCCAAAGTGGTGTTTCTTTCACTGGAGACTGAGACAAGCCAAGGCTGGTGTTCAAAGTTGCTCAACCTTTGGCCCCAAAAGTAAGTTAGCTGTTTATGCTCTTCCTTTCACTCTTGGAGGCTCTGCTCTAGCACTGCACTATGCTAATATCATAATCGTCATAGAGAAGCTGCTTCGCTACCCGCATTTAGTCGGTGAGGAAGCTAGGGATGATCTATATCAGATGCTACCCATGAGCTTAAGAGTATCTCTTAAGGCCAAACTGAAGTCCTATGTCAAGAATTTAGCCATATATGATGCCCCTCTTGCCCATGATTGGAAGGAGAATGTTGATGGGATACTCAGGTGGCTTGCCCCACTTGCCCATAATATGATCAGATGGCAAAGTGAGCGTAATTTCGAGCAACATCAAATTGTTAGCCGGACAAATGTTCTGCTACTTCAGACATTGTACTTTGCCGACAGGGAAAAGACTGAGGAATGGATTTGTGAGCTTTTAGTTGGGTTGAATTACATCTGTCGTTACGAGCATCAACAGAATGCGCTACTGGATTGTGCAAGCAGTTTTGATTTTGAAGATTGCATGGAATGGCAAATGCAATGTGGAACTTCTTTTCTCAGTTGAGTACATTGTAAATTTTGAAATCCTCGATATGGTGAGCATATTCTTGATTTAAATTACCTTATGAGGATATCATCTCGATACAGTGTGAAATTCTGAACTTTGCTCATTGAGGACTAATATTGTTGAAGACAAAAAGCATAGCTGTATTTAATTGCAATTTGACTTCTGCAGTACATAAGCAGTCATATTTATAAAGGGGCGTATAAGTTCATACTGAACTTGTAAATTTGTTTATGTACAGATTGCTTGTTGCTTCAAGTATGTTTCATTAGAATTATTGTCATGGATAGCACAGAGACTAGTATTGGTGTCATTGTAGTTTAATTGGTATTGGTGTCATTGTAGTTTAGTTGGTATTGATTTATTGGTGCTTGTAGTTCTATTCAATTGTTCTGTATTACGATCATCAGATCATAAGGTCTAGTTTTCTTTGCTGCGATTTATTTCTCCCTTAAAACTTGTTGAGGCAGTTCATAATGCCTAGTCACAGAGTGAGTGCATTGTCATTAGAGGGCATATTCTTGATGCTTGTTAGTAACAGTGAATTACTGTCCCTTTGACAAGAATTTAGCAAGAGACTTACTAGTGTTTGAAATTTGCAGTTGTACTTCTAAAATGTAAGCATTTTACATGGACACGGTTTGTCCATTGGTTATCATACTATTAAATATGATCATTACTGTTATAAATTTTGCAATTTAACAAAAAAGGGTTTAAAGCATCTTTTGATTGTGTTCTTTATTTTCTTGAGAATATGTTATATTTGGATCCCTATAGCTGATATTTTGGTTTGTTTTTTCCAACACTAGCAAGTAGCAATATCATTTTGGGTGCCATTTATAGGCCAGATTGCTGTTGTTCTTTTACTCAAGCTGTATGAAAATTGAATATTGAATTAGCAGTTGCATTTCTCAATAAAGATGACAAAGCAGAAACTCTTCAAAGATTCTATTATTTTCTTTTAGACTAGAATAGAAAAAATAGAAACAAGAAGAAATTAGCACTCAAGGTTGTATGGATCTAGATCTAAATATGCTAGAGGGTTGGCATACATGCTAAATCTATCCAAGCTCTTCAATCTCCTCAACTCTCTAATTTGTTTCCATTGTGGTGCCAGACATGGCTGGCCTGTAATGCTGTAGGGGCCAAAATGGGATTACCATATTGATGTAAAGTGGAACTTTTGGTGTCAATGTACCCTTTAAACTTCTTTACTAACATAGGTAGATCACAGGACTGCATTGACTTAAAGTGACATAGCATAGCCGATCTGCCATTCTGTCATCTTTGACATTCATTTATAGCCAAGTTGAATCTTCATTAACTTCTGCATGATTTTGCTTGTCATCATTCCGGGAACTCCACATATTAATGTCCATGCATTGATATTCATTCAGACCAAAACATTTTCGTTTTGGATTAGTCTACTGTCTTCACTCTTCAGTGTTCACAAAAAGAAAAAGAAGTATTATCTGGTACTCAATTTTAAGTTTTGTGGTAGAACAGTACAAGAACAGTTTTTTGGAAACTTGTAGCCATGGAATAGAGATTTAATAAATAAACTTCTATTTAAGCTTGTATTTGAGTACTGGAATGAGGATTATTGCTTAAACCTTTTTATTTATTTATTTATTTTTTTTGTTTTAGAGTGAGACAAAGTATTTGTTATGCTCTCGATTAATTGACAAATCATTATTGTATTAAAAAATATAGTGAAAGTGAAAGACACTAATGATTTGTAAAATTTATGTGTCAATTAATAAATGAATCAAAATAAATATTTTTTCTTACTATTAGTGTACCTAAGTATTTTTCGTACTTTTCTATCCAAATACGAACAATGCACAACTATGTAATAAAAAATCTTCCTTGATTAACATGATAAAATCAGGGGTCTTGAAAGATTCAGAAAATGCTTATTCCTTCTGTTTCATTTATCTATCCCAAAAATAAAAAACATATATTAACAAAAATATTAAATTAATCTTGATAATAGTATAAAATTATATAAATAGATAAAATTACCCATATTTACTTTTATTTTACAATTAATATACTATAAAAACACACATACTAAGGGAGTAAGGGTATCATTGAAAGATAAAAAATGTAATATTACTTTGATATTAAAAATTTACTGATATTTAAAAATAAAAAAATCTTAAACTTGACAAAGAAATCAAAACGGAGGCATTATGTTTTGAGATGTTGTGGGCATGTGGAATGCGGTGTTTTTTCTTGTTTAAGGCAGAAATGACGGGATCTGAATTAAAATGCTTTTGTTCTTTTAGCTTTTGTCTTAGTGTAAGGCACATTAATATGGGGGCGCTTTCAAATGGCAAACTACTACCTTGTCAGTTGAATTAATTAATTAATTAATAATTACTAAATCCAGCAGGGAAAGTAGGCGTGGTGAAGTGGCATCATATAGGTGGGAAGAAGAGAGCATTCACTTTGCAATTAAAAAGGGCTTCCAAATATTGTGTGAGTAGTTGGGTGTCATCAATCTTCTTGTGGGGGTGTGGTACTAGTGAGAGTTCCCTCCTTTCATGAGGTACCTGTTTTGATGTTGTAGCTCGCAAAATCAAGGTCCACACTCGTTAGTTTAGTTTCTTTTTTCTCAAAAACATTTGCGTTTCTATAAGTACATATACATCAACCAATATACATGTGTATATGCGGGAAAGGATTATTTATTCCAGGAATTATATATTTACTTTATTAAATAATTTTATATAGACCTTCTCTTGATTTGATGAAATTTACTTTAACTCCCCTCTATTTATCTAGGTGACATTAACCTCTCCTGGATACATTATTTATCTTGCAATAGAGCGAGACCGTGTAATGATTTTATAAATTCAAAGGTTAGTTTAATAATTTCACAAACTCAAGGCCTTCTAAGCAAATTTTACAAATAGAGGTAATGCAGCTTAAATTTTGCTAAACTTCAAAGAGGTTAGCGTAATTTACCTAAATTTTATAAATTCAATGTAACATTATCTTAATGATAAAAATTTAAACATACTGAATTTTAAAGGTTAATGATGATTTACATTGTAATAAACCCATAATATTAAAGTAAATTACATTAACTTCAACTGAGATTCAGTACAATTGCACACGATATCCTCTATTTATAAATTTGTCACTAGAGGTCATTTATTAAATTACATTGGTGTTCCCCTATCACCATTGATAAGTTAGTTTAAATTATAAAAAGGACAACATGTGACATGCACATGATTATTAATGATAAAATCATAATATCTTGACAATATTTGATTTATAAATCGATTGAAATACCACTTTTTTTATCATGCAAGGATGAAACTTATAATAATAATTTATGATTAAAAAAGAGTATGTTAGTTTAAATCTTGTCAAAATATTATAATTTTCCATTAATAATTATGTACATGTCATATATTATTTTTTCTCTTTTGTTACTTAACTTAATGGATTAGTGACTTTAAAAAGACCGATGTAATTTTAACAAATCTTAGGAACCTCAAATAATAATTTTGTAAATAGTTGGACCAAACCTTAAGAAAAGTGAATATAATATACCCTGTCTTGTCGTGGTCCTTTGATTTGGGTTCATAATTTGACAAATGAAAAGGTCTTCACCCCTTACATTATTGTAAATTTTTTATAAAACTGTTAAAGATTTTAGTATCATATATAATTAGTATAACAATTTTATATCATTTTTTCGATACATAATATTTTTCTATTATTACTGTAATGAAATGAAGAATATAGGAATTAGTGTACCTAATGATTGTTTCTGGAGATGGATAATGGTAATGGGAACATGAAATTGTGGGATTCCTTAAACTCCAATGTCCAAGGGTTTACATGTGTAGAGACTCTCATTTGAAGTTAAAGAGTATGAGGTGAGCGAGCAGACCAAAAGTAAGTACTTAATTGATCATTCATCCTCATATTTTTTTATGGTTGAATTTTATATGTGTAATTTTACACATAAAAATTAATCAAGAAAAATTTACCCTTATTATTATCCTCCAACCAAATATAGCCTTATAGTGGAGGACCATCATTGTGGATAGTATCATGCATCATTTTTTAGTAAATACCCTTTTGCCTTTCAAGATTTTTGTATCGAACTTTTTGTCCCCAAAATAGAAATTAATCTTGTCCCTAATGATGGACACATTAGTCTCTTTGTTAGTTATCTGTTAGTGGACTTATACATATGACATTGTATAATGATGATATGCTATTAAAATATTGGATGCAAGCAAAATGACATTGCTTTGGAATATAATGCATTTATTTTGGTGTTTAAAATTATATAAAATGAGTCATTTTATGATTTGTAATGAAAATTTAAATGACTCATTTTATAAATTTTAAACATCAAAATGAGTCATTTCAAATACTATTCTACTTTATATGACACACACATCACTTAACATCTTGTTAATGAGTTACTGTACAATTTCATTAGTGTTTAAAGCATCAAATACATACAAAGGAACTAATGTCTTATTATTAAAATTTTTAGGGACCATAAATTTAGTTTCAGTTTTTGAGATATTAAATTGTTTGGCAAAACTTTTTAGAAGACTACATGGGCTATTTATTTATTTTTTGTTTTTGAATATTTTGGTCACAGTGGAATGGGTGGAAATTGCAATCCCAAAGTAGTGGCGCTGGTGTGGGTTCAGGATGGGTTGAGTTTGGTCACAAGTTTTCAGGCTAGCATCTCGGTCCAAGTCACTCATGGGGCAAACCCTGGTCCGTTACAATCACCAAGTTAAGAATTGTCATATTACTAATTGAGTGAATTCTATATAATTATTATGTGATTAAAATTTTCATGATTTAATAAATATAACTGGGAAATAGTATATATATATATATATATATATATATATATATATATATATATATATATATATATATATATATATATATTGCATTCAATAATGTTATAAAAACTAACTTAATATACACGTATAAAAGAATATTTTATTGCACACTTATGCTCACGTTGACACTTGACAGGGTACCAGAAAATTCCCTTGCATATATATGCTTTATATTGAAATTATAAAAGCAACTTCTACTTTTACCAATATGTGACAATTCCTACAAGATAAGGCTAAAGATCGATCTTTCGCAGCAGTTTGTAACCCTGCAATATTTATTCAGGGAATAGATCTCAAACACGAGCAAAGAAATAAAGTCATATCAGCATAAATAAGTTCATTTGGAAAAATATTTATTTCACTTCATAAGCTAATTATCCTGGAGAGAATCCGAGAAAATATATTGCCGACAGAAGTATAATGGTTCAACACAAACATAATGCTAATTCAATAGCAGATTTATTCATCGCCATAGAAACTATCAAATTCTTCTTGATTATATAATTTTTTTTTTTTTGCATCACCAATAATCATCAAGAAAACACTGACAAGTGACAATTACTTTGATGGAGTAGTTGCAAACTTCCAACTGTATTCAGAAAACATGTCAAATTCTCGTGTCCCAGCAACTTCATAAAGAGGGATTGCATCAGAAATTTCCTTCAACTCCTCATCTGTAAGCTCCACAGCCAGAGAGCCAATATTGTTTTCGAGGTTCTTAACTTTAGTAGTCCCTATAGTATCAAACGATAAAATTTTACACTATTAGTACATAGAAATTAAACTCAATATATTGATTTCCTTGTCTACAATATTAACTTATGCACAAGTTATTAGGTACTCTGTCAAATATCAATCAACAAATGGACATTATGTAATGCGCTAGTTAGATAGATGGAAGGAGAAATCTGTTTTGGTAAGAGAAATGACTTTTTAACATAACAATTTAGACATGTAAATCGACATGCGGAAATCATGTATAACCAAGTGAAAATCCTTTTATATATAAAAAAGAAATAAGTAGAGATTTCAACTATATTACTGGTGGAAACCCAACTTATTTAAACATAATTCTCCATATATCGATCTGAGTGTCTAAAATGCTATGCTTGAATAATAATATATAAGGATATGATCAGGAAAACTCAGCAGTGAAAAAGAATTGCATGTATCCCCTGACCCCCTTTTCCCCATATAAGAAACAAGGTTACAAAAACTCGTCACAAATGTTATATAGTCTTCAAAGTGAAACAAAGACATTACCAGGGATAGGAATTATGTCATTGCCTTGATGGAGAAGCCATGCTAAGGCTAATTGAGATGGAGTACATGCATGTTTAGAAGCCAAGTCAGCAATTCGGTTATAATAAGGCTTATTCCTTTCCAAATTTTCTCCACTGAACCTGGGATGTGCAGCCTGTTGCAAAACATTAAATTTTAGTATGCAATAAAGACAGGATCCTTTATATATAAATAATAATAATAATAATAATGACAGGATCCTGAACTAATAATATAATGTTACATAAAGAAGCATCCCCGGGATGTTACATGTTTATGCAAACTTGAAATTGTATTACTGGTCACTACATGCATACCAAAACACTTTCACTAGGCAAAGTCTCTGCCACTGCCTTCCCTGCAAAAAAGCCACGACCAAGGGGACTATATGCCACAATTCCAATTCCTAGTCCTCTGCAAGTGAAAACTCATCTTACTTAGAATATTAACAATGTGTTTCAAATATTTTGAAAATAATATAATTTCAAAGCATATCTAAGAGAGTGAGTAACATATCAAACTACAACATGAGACTCAAGCATAATTGTGTCACTCAACAATATAAACAATAGAAGTAGTTATCCCATTTTCAAAACCTGCATAGTGGAATTATCTCTTCTTCAATATCACGAGTCCATAAAGAATACTCCATCTGCAAAGCAGTGATAGGATGAACAGCATGTGCTCTCTTTACAGTGTCAGGACTAGCCTCTGATAACCCAATATACTTTATCTTTCCTTCTTCTACCAGCTTTTTGAGTTCTCCCATCTTCATTACATAGACCAATCTTAATAACCATCTATAGCTTAGAAAAGGGGTTAAAAAAGATTGCATAACAAATAAATTAAGAAGAGAAATGTTACATCATTCTAATTAGTGTGCCTGTAAATCCTCCTAATTTTATATCTCGCTCATACATTCAATAGTCCTTAGATGTAGTGTAAGTTGCAACTCAGGCCATTATGAGTGAAATTTTGAATTAGGAGGACTTTTAGGTTGATTATTAGGAGGATATATCAAGTCTCGATTAAGAAAGCCATTGAAAGCTTACAGTGTCTTCAATTGGCACAGTAGTGTCAACTCGGTGTTGATAGTACAAATCAATATAACTGACACCAAGCCTCTTAAGACTAGCTTCACAACACTCTCGAACGTATTCAGGGTTCCCTTTGACCCCTACAGGCATCCCATTGGAAAAAATAATGCCAAATTTTGTAGCCAATTGAACTTTTTCACGAGGAAGTTCTTTTAAAGCCTAATGACAGAAGCAGACACATCGTTAAGTACATGAAGCATGAAGTTTACACTATTTTTCTTCCCCAACAAATGATTGGCTAAAACAATTCTTTATGGGAAAATTACACTAACCTCTGTTAAGGCTTAGTGAAAATCGCCTTGACTCTCCTTTATTTTTAAAATTTGCTAAGAAGATACTAGAGTTCATGAAATCATTATACCGCTCTCTCCTCAGTTTGTAAAATCATTATAGTGTTAAAGGAGGTCAGTGTTGCGTGGATAAATAGAAAGAAGTCGAATGAATTTCACCAAACTTAAGGAGAGGTGAGTGTAATATAATTTACCCAATCTTTATTTATGTTATGATATAATGAATTCCTTGAGATAGAGATGCATGTCATTTTCATTTCTGAAAATTGATGGGCATTCCCCAAACTAGGCAAGCAATCCATAGTCGTACTGTATAGTCGGAACTTATAATTAAACAGAATGATTATGTATTTGGATGGTACAGTACCTTACCAACCATGATTTCATTATCATGATTCTGTCCATAAACATCTGATGTGTCAAAAAAGGTGATACCCTTATTAAATGCTTCCCTAATAACTAAACCTCCATCTTCATGGGACAGAGGAGCATTATAGAATCCAGATAGTCCTCCACATCCAAAGCCTAAACTTGAAACCTGCACTCCACCAAAGGTTATATGCTCATGAAAATAGAAGAGAGGTAAAAAAGAAGGTAAAATTTAGAAAATGGTGTTAGAAACTTGATGTATGTAACCCTTATTTGTATATGCTCATGCAAAACAGAAATAACTTTGCATGAAATATTTAATTGATGGCATCATCAGGTCGGAGATTTGTGATCAATGGCCAATGAGTAACTAACACCACAATTGCATGGGAAAATTTCATTTTATCCCCGAAGTATAGCTCATGTGCACTTTAGGGTTTAAACTTTTTAAATATGTGCAAATTGACTTCTTAAACTTTCACATATATGCATTTTAATCAAAATAAGTGTACTACACTCATAAACTTTGGAACATTTGCAAATTGACCCCTAAACTTGCAACTTAATACCCTAAATTTTCTCAAATTTGTGATATTTTTGTTAATAAATAATGAAAAAATTAACGGAAGGATCAATTTGTATATTTAACAAAGTCTTGCGGTAGAACTGCAAATTTTTTATATTTGGGTCTAAAGCGCATACAGGAGGTAAAGTGCATTGCACATACCTCTCTGAACGAAATTAATCCAACGCCATTGATAAGCCTGTTGGCTTAATCATTTGACACTTAACAACGTCTGCTTCTTAAAACCAAAATCTAAATTCTAATAGTAAAAGCTATTTATTGAATCCTGCAAGTATCAACATACGCTAAATGCATGGCAATTTCTCTTGCGAAGTAAGGCAATTAGTCACATTGCCGTAAATACTAAAATTGGAAGAGTCTTAAAAAAAAGAGCATATTTGATTGTACATCAGATTAGCAAACGCATATTGTCTTGTGAAATGAGTAGTGCCGGTGTATAAAAATTATACAAGACTCGATCGTTCGATTAAATGTTATTGAAATTTAAATCTGTGACTGTGAACATGAGAATAATGTGTTTCAAGCAAAATAAATAAAGTTGATGATGATGTAAACAAAGACCCTTTCTTCAACAAAATCATTAAATACATAGATGGACTACAATAAGCAAAAATCAAAGAGCTTTGATGATATAGTGAATATATATATGGTTGATGTCTGTAATTGTCCACTGCAAACAGCAGCTTATTAGACGAAGAACTGGTTCAAGGACAGCAGTAGCTAGATAGAGCTAGATCATAAGAAGCTAGGATGACAACACATGAAACAACCCACAAAACTCTTTGATTGATAGAATAACGTGAAGTGAAAAGGTTGAAGCTTACCTCTAAGCCTTGACTACCAAGTTTGACCCTTGGGACATGCACTTGGGTGGCCTTCTCCATTTTCAATGCTCAGAGAGTTTTCGTGGTGCTGAAGAGTGTGGATGCCAGGGTGAAGTGATAATCGTTAAGACAAGACTTAGTGCCCACCAGTCATCATCAGTGGGCCCAATTTTTACAACCACAATAGTATTTTATTTTTCTTTTAGTTTAGATATTATCGTTTTCTATTTGGGTTTCTTGTTTGAACTCTAACATTGTGCCGAATGAATATGAGCATAAGTTCATCAGATATATAATATGAACATTAATAATAAAGAAATAAAAGTTAGCAGGTCTGTCACTTTTCCTTAACACTCACTATTTTTATTTTTATATTTTTAGTTTAATTTTGATCCTTATTTAAAAGATTTTATGTTGTCATCTATGTGAATATTCTTCTATCTATAATCACTATGACTTGTTAAGTAACCACTATAAGAGTTAATCGTTATTACTTATCTAACAAAATATGATTGAATCTCAAGAGTGGATATCATCCTATTCTCTGGCCCTGGTGGGATGGAGCCAGGAGTGCTCGATCCTCTGCATTGGGTGGCGGGCTTGGAGGTTTGGGTGGTGGGGGAACCTCCTGTATGTCTTACCCATGCCCTTTCCTAAACCTGGCATATTTGGAAAAAAAAAAAAAACTTGCAAATAAACGCAAACCCATATATATGTGTGTCATTGTCGCATTCGAAATCGTGATGGCACAGCAAAAAATATAGATTAAAATTAGAATCTTTATCAAGGTTTATTTAAATTGAAAAAAACATAGAAAAGTCATTATTTTAAAAGAAATAATCTTTAAAATCAGATTTGAATTCAGGAATCAATTATATATAAGGAAGGACAAAGTGTTTATTTTTGTAGCCGTATTGCTATGGTTACCTTAATTGATTGTTCTAATTATTAATAGCCTTCAAAATATTTATTTTACCATTTTTATTACTAAAAAGAAATTATAAAAAGCAGACCAACACCCTTCTTTTAAATCAAACATAAAATGAAAACTTTGAAGCATTAAGTTACCGCAACTTAGAGGCCCAAAATATTTAATTAACGGTTAAATTAACATCTTTATTCAAAACAAAATATTCAACAATTTAATCACTAACTCAAATTAAATATAATGAAATGAAAACTCTTCTAAAAAAACAAGTATTTACAATGTGAATACCATATTTTGTCCAAATACTTCTATTTATTTATTATCTTTATTGGGTTAAAGAAAAGGATAGGAAGAAGCACCATCAGTTCTTTTTTTATTTCAGTCCGAGTCTCATTCATCCTGGTCCAAAAAAAAAAATCAGCCCTTTTGTCTAGCCCATATATTCTCGCTGGCCCATTACCACTCAGCCAACATGATCTCCTTCTCACGTTTCAGACAATGAACAAAGGGAAATAAGAGAAAAGGGAAAGAATGCGAGATTATCGGGATCGGAGATTGCATCATTTATCATCAAAATCACATCAGAATCAAATCTCTCCAATTCCCTGAATCACGACAAATTGAGATAATCCCTCAATCAGATCGTAAGCGTTCTAGTCATGTGAAAAAAAAAAAAAAAAGTCAATCAGGGATCAAAAGTTAATTGGCAAGCGTGCATGTATATATACATGAACTTTTTATCAAAGAGAGAAAAAAAAAAAATTGACAATAGAACACACACAGGTACAAAAATCAGTGAAAGATAGAGAAGGAAAATACAGAGGATGGCGTTTGTTCTTGCAGGTCTGGGCACTCTCTCAATAGCATCGTGTTACTTTTCCCATGTAGATCATACATTAGCTTACCAAACCACCATTAAGTTCATCACTACCACCCAACAACCTCCATCAACCTTGCTGCCACGTTCCTTCCCAGCGCCACCACCATTATCATATGCGAGGCGTGGCTGATGCCGTGCCGTTGCCGCCTTAGCCCGGCGTCGTCGCATCATCGCACCCTCACCCAGCAACCATTGCGGCACGCAGCACTGCAGAACCCATTAGCAGCGGAGCTCCACCACAGACGTCTCCCCAGCCTAGCGCCGTCGCGCCTTTGCACAGCAGCCGCGGAGCGGACCAGGACCTCCACCTCCTAGATGCGAAACCCCGCCCTTTCGTGCAGCAGCAACCGCTGACAGCCCTTCCGCCCTGCCCCTTCGGTCTCGCCGTTGCGAAGCACCGCCACTGCGAAGCCACCCGCGGTCTCCCTTTCTCGCGTAGCTACTGCCTCCATCCTGCCTTTGCTTCCTTTGTCTTGCAGCTATGTGGGGAGATTGGGGAAATTGGGGATTTA
The DNA here is from genome assembly GCA_030441495.1 of Dalbergia oliveri. Lineage (NCBI taxonomy): Eukaryota > Viridiplantae > Streptophyta > Magnoliopsida > Fabales > Fabaceae > Dalbergia > Dalbergia oliveri. Next base: position 11,903,591 of record JAMLFY010000013.1, on the reverse strand, counting down.
GCCCCCTTTTTTCATTTTTTTTTTGGGTCAAAGTTTGCTTGCTTTTGGTTCCTGGTCAGTCTTTTTTCTTTATTTTTTTTTGTTGGGTCAAGTTATGTTTGGATTTTTTTTGGGTCTGGGTTTTATTTTGTATTTGTTGTGTTTGGGTTAGTTTACTTTGGGCTATTCTTTTTCTTTTATGTTTAGGGTATACGGGCCAATTTTTTTTTATTCTTTTTGGTGCTTTATCGTATTGGGCTAGTGTCTAGTTTTTACATTGTTTGTGGGCTGTTTGTTTGTTTTGGTTTTTTTTTTCTAGGATTTCAGTGAGTCTTTTTTTATTAAAAAAATGTTTCAAAAAATGTTTTTCTTTCATCATGCAACAATCAACAAATGTGATAAAACCAATGCTTCCTTCATAAGTGTTGCAATTGTAAAGATTTATTAAGTGGCCTAGCGCCTTTAAATCCTGCATAAGTGGATTATCTACTCAAATAATTTGATAGTCAGAATATTTTTTACAAATAAAATCAATCAATATATACTTTAACTCTTTTATTTTTAATTAAAATTCATCAACATAAAATCATTTTCTACAAGAATGACGCTTTAAGTTCTTCACACACCAAAGGATAAGTCGGTGTACCAACAACTATCAAGCCAAAATCTTTTTTTATAAAATTTGTTCTTTAATTTTTGTTTTAATTTTGGCCTTATTTCTTTGTAAATATGTAATTGCTATTATTTTTGGGGAAAATAAATGTTTTAAAGTTATAAATAAATTTGCATAACGAGCTTTAGGGTAACTGTATTTATACGGATGTATTAGAGGTGCAGTGGATTAAGTTTCCATCTTCCCTAATTATAATTATACTCCTGAACCTCATATATTTTTTAAAAGACCAGTTTGCAATCAAAAGGTTTTCCAATTTTAGTCAGAATTAAAATTGGTGGCGACTCCTTTTTTTAAAGTGGTTGTCATTCTCGTCAGTATATCCTGGGTACGTTGTGACATACAAGTAAGACAAAAATAATGAAAATTTAATTTTGGCTTGACATGGGTGCCTGCTCCTACATATTATGTGGTACAATGAGAAATTCAAAGTCACGTAGTTCTTTATAAAACATTTGTTGGTTAATTTTATTAAAAAAGTTTCAAGAACATCAAGCTATCACAATTAAGATATTCTTTGAATATAGAATTAATAAGACGTTACGGCTAAACTAACTCTATTCTCAAAAAGGAGAATCATTGGTTACTTACATTTTTTTTTACATTAAAAATACCAAAACGATTTTTCAAGACATAGAGAAAAAAAGTTTGACCCAAACTAATAAAGGAAAAGGAGAAGATTAACTCAACCCAAAATAAAAAACAATGATAATAACCTAATAAGCCCTAAAAGCCTAAACAGAAATAAAAGCCACAGTCCCAAAAAAAAAGCACAAAAAAAAAATAACGCAAGCACAACCCAAACACTCAGCATTTAGTTTTTTTTTTAGACTAAAACAACCCAAATAGCAAATCTTCCAAAAAACACTAACCAGAATGCAAAGACAAACATAAAAACATTTCATAAAAAAAGAAAGATAAATGAAGTAATCATAAAAAGCATAGACTCGATACAAAAAGGGGAAGAAAATCCTGATTCAAAATGGGGGACTTCACACATTGAAGCAAGAAGAGGTATAGGTGGCAGCCAAATCGTGATGATCATGGAGCAATCAGGTGCACAACCATGGAGCCAGTTTGGCTGATCTACGCACGATAGTGTATACGGAGTTTACCAAAAGGCGCGATGGCGAAGAAAAGGAACAAAGGGCTTCGCGGTTTTAGGGGCGCGATGGTTGAGATAGAGGGATTGAGACACGAAAGCGGAAGTCATCGTAGGTGGCATGGAGGCCACCTATAATACCTAGTGTGTATGTATCAGGTAGACAAGTTCGATACAAGCTTTAGGGTCCCTCGAGACCACCTGCGTTCCTGGAATGCCCAGAGGTATAATGGTGAAGGTAACACCAAACGTTATGGGGAAAGGGTATTTTGGTGCTCTGAGACTGCTATAGTAGTCATGTGTTGATCGTGGGGTGTGCCTGGATGCCCTAACCTACAGTGGTCATGGTGCCCCCAATGACTTGAATAGAACTAAACGTTACCGTTTCGCTTAAGTGAACCCTCATCCTTTTAAATACTCCTATCTCGGGATTTTTCACCTGATCTCAAATCCCTAACACTCTTGCCCACATTTTCTTCTTTTCCTCTCAATCCTACACCATTCCTTCTCCTTCCAAGATCAAGGTAAGTGATTGTTGTTAGATTATGTTAATTTCATCTATGTTCTTCCTTCCCCATGTTATGGGTGTCTTTGTTTCCCATTGCTCAAGTGGGTGTGCTCTTCCAATATTATTAGTTGATCTAGAGCAACTGGAGATTTTTAGAGATTAATCTAGAGTTTATAATTGTTATGGTAGACATTGGTGTCATCCCTTTTCCCTGGAGCTTCGTTGGTGTTGACACCATCCTTTCCTCCCTCCAAGTGAGTGAGTTCAATCCTATGACCTTTATTTTGGTCATTAGAGCTATTTTCCTTACATCGTGGCATTATTGCATGATTTTAGAAACTATTCTAAAGAGATTAGAAATTATCATTGGTTTGTCTAGTTTATGCAATTATGATTTTCAAAGAGCATGAATTATATATGTTTTAAGAGACTCATGGGACAAGCTATTGTTAAAATGATTTTTGATATAGAGTTAGACTGTGAATATGATGCTATTTAGAGATTTTGTGATTTACCATGACGATTTCGAGAGTAAGGTGTATATATATATATATGATAAAGTTTAAACCTAGAGAAAGTTTAAACCTAGAATAGAGCTTCAAGAGAAATAATGAGATTTATGATTTAGAGACTAGACGTAGCTATAAGGAAACATACAACAAGTTAACGGTTTTCAATAATTATATTTATAAATGATTATTGTTAAGTGTGAAGTTAGAGATAAAGTATGATATTAAAATTATATAGTTATGAAAAATATATATTAGCTAAATATATGGTTTATAAATTCAGGCATAAAGGATTTTTAGAGTACGAATCTTCATGTGATTCATGATAGTTGGTGGCATCATACTCTGTAGGCTTTGGAAATAATAAATGTCTATAACGGGTGATCCTTTGGACACGATTTCATAGCCACAATTATGCTAAGGTCAAGCTAGAGTTACATGGATTCAGAGCTCTAGCATACTACGAGTTTATTGTTGAGTTTACCCGTTACATTTAAGTTGTATGTGATGATGTTTATTAGACTAGAATTACAATTCATGTTTAGAAAGTAGTTAACCTTGGTATATCTAACTCCAAGGAGGTGATGTACCAAGCGGCCATGGAGGCAAACCCCTTGAACAACCATGGAGGCAAATCCCTAAACGGCCATGGAGGAAATCTTTTAGAGATCGGAGAAGTGTAGCGCCTAATAAGGTGACCAGAGAACAAAGATAATTATGGTCAGTATAACCATTCTTATATATATATATATAGCTATGTCACGACCCGATTTGGGAACATGACGGCACGTGATGAGAAATCTCATCCTCATGTAAGCCTCGTGATCGTTGAATCTCTATATACATAATTTATCATAATATAATACTTAAAATATGGTTTTCTTTTGAATCAACAACCAATTCTCTATTTAAAACATAATATTTAAACTCATGAAATAGGAAGTATTTAAAATACATAACTCTGAAAGCGTCTGGATCAAATCCAATGTTCATAAAAGGGTAAACTATTCCATCTTCTAATCTTGATCATAAATTGAAAATCGATTTAAATTCTTAGAAGCTAAAACATACGTACATTTTCGATTTGCTACATAAATCTCTATGCATAGCCTTAATTTCGAAATACATACTTGAACCTTGAAAACATATAGGAAAATGCATAATCTCTGAAAATAAATATAATATCTCAAAATAATGCATGACTCGGATCCTACCTAAATGTCTCCTGAGCATTCTAATACTAACATAAATCTAAACTAAGTCTTACTTCAAAATAAAGCTCACCACTGGAGCAACTGTGCCTACAAAGCTAGAGCGGAAAACCCCTGTACTTGCAATTATGAGAGGAAAGGAGAAGGTTGAGTCAACAGATTCAGTGAGTGAATCCTCGTCCATCACCTACATGGGACATGAAGAAAAATGCATAAATAGTAAATATGCAACATTCACCAAAACTATTTTATTTATTTTATGTAAATATCTATAAAATCATCATTTAATGGAAGCATTAAAACCACACACACACATACACACACACATACACATATTGGCATTACAAAGAGAACATATTATCCATACTAAATGGCAGTACTTAGTCCTTGGCAAACATGAGTCCATAGCTAAAATCTTAAAGTCGTTGGTGAATCGTGCCCTGGCAACTGATATAAAATAAGGATAACTTGCCCTGGCGGGCCTTGGTATATCAAGGTTAATGGAATAACCCGTTAACTCACAGTTCTGTTCCTCTTAGTAATTCCCTAGTCTAAATCAACTGAAGTCATACAAAGGGGAGTTCTATATTTCTAAGTTCAATATGTCTAGTTCCATAATAAATATAGAGCCTTAAACTTCATTTCATCAGTCATAGCTAATCCCAATTTTGTAGTCAATTCAAATCATGAATTAAATCATACAACACTTTTATAAAGCCAAATGGTCCATACATTTTCTAAAATCATAATTTCGTATATAAGTTCGAATGGAGCATTTATAGCTAAAGCATATTTTTTCAAAAACTAGAAAACTCAATGTCATACTTTAAAACCAATAGGATTCAAAATCATGAAAACTCAATCATACTTCAAAAACTAAAGCATACTTTGTTCAACATTTCCCCAAAATATATCAACTGATACTCAAAAAACATAATAGGGAATTCTAAGTTTAGCAAACTTGGCAATATCTTAAATCCATAAAAGCGTAGTTGTCAGTTTTGATAAACTTGCAAAACTACATATTTTTCCAAAATTGTTTCTTGAACATTTTTCATGGCACATAACATTTCAAATCATGGTCTTATGATTTTCTAAAATACATTTTTATGCTAAAATCAAGAGATTCATAACTCTTTCAAATTGAGTATGTTTGCAAAATCATATTTGTATCATATCTCTACTTGTAAATTCATCTCCATACATATCTTCATCTCTAATTTCATAATTAACAATAATTATGCATAAAACTTACTTATAATGACTGAAAATAAGGTCATGAGTTTAAACCCACTCATCGTTTGGAGTCGGGAGTATGTGAGCACCACCAACTTGACCTCGAAAGCTTGGAAAAGCACTAACAACTACATAGCAACAAAGACTCGTGATCAAACTCTAATCACATTTAGATAACTCTAAAACAACTCTAACAACATTAAGTGATTACCCTCACTTGACAACAATGGAGCATAACAACAATTCAAACCATATGACATGAAAGGGAGAAGAGAAAGGAAGCATAAACCGTAAACACAACTCACCTTGAAGCTTGGAGGAAGCAAGATTGATGGAGGATAAGAGTGAGGAGGGAAGAGAGCTCCTTTGGGGGTTAGGGTTCGGGTTTCATGGTTTGGGGCCAATAGGGTTGAGTATTTATAGAGAAAGGGGGTGTTTAGTAAAACTACATCGTTTTGGACGTTTGTCAGATTTTAGTGTACTCGCTGTAGTGAGCCAACTAAAGCAGCCACTCCCAAGAGTTCCTCTGTAAAATTCTGTAGAACTTGTACCACAACATGGTTTCTTGCATTCAGGGCTTTCCGGCTACATGGGTGGGTCCTGGGACCCTAAGGCCATACTAGACTTGTCTAAGGATACGTGTACCTAGGGTATTACAAGCTACATATATGTTTATCAAAAAGTACTAGCTATGACACAAAAAAGTTTAGGGTTTTGTTTTAAATTGTTTATATATATATATATATATATATATATATATATATATATATATATATATACACACACACACACACACACATATGCTTGGAATTGCTTTAGAGCCGGTGTTAATATTATTATTATCATTATTATCATGATTTTGTGCATCGTGGTTATCATCCCATGAAAAGGATTACAAGTGAGAATTCACTCACTTAGTTTTATGATAAAACTCACTCATCTTCTTTTTCCTTCCAGATACAAGTGCCTGCCTGGATCCTTTACCTCCTACTCTTTACAGCATTTGTTTCCTAGCTTTGGTGAGCTTCACATTGTCGTGAAGTGTTAGTCTTTGCAGAGTGCTCAGAGATGATGCGAGGGTCCCAGACCACACACATGTGTATTTTGGTTGACATGATTAGATTGTATTTAAATGATATAGCATTCATGATTCTTTTTTTGTAAATGAGCAACTCAATACGATTTATATTATAGCTACAGTTAAAATTTAAATTATGAAGAATGGCTATTTATGATTATTATGAATTGTTTATGCAAAGTGAACTATGTTTTGAAATGATTTTATAAATAAAAATATGCATATAGTACGACTTAGCGATCACAAGGCTTACGTGGGGATATGATTCTTCACGTACCAAGTCACGATCTAGGTCAAGTCGTGACGCCATCACCGACGAAGGCATAATGAATGTGCGACGCAACGGCCCGACGGTCAAAGGTGGGACGGTTTGAATCGGCATTCTTGGTTTGTGATGGTGGTAGAAGAGAGGTTCACGATGGTTTTGTAGAGGTTCAAAGGTCAGGGCGATGGGCTCATGGCTAAGGAAGGGAACAAGGAAAATGATTAGGTTTCGTGGCTTGGCGGGACGGTGGAGCATAGTGGGATTCACGGCGGTGTAACTACTATGAAGGGAACCACCATCCTTCTTTCCATTTCTCACATTTTTGCTTTATCTGCATTTTGGAGATGACTATGAACTGTTGGACTCTTCTATTGTGTTTGGCTGTGGATGATTAGGTTTTGTATGGTTAGATTTTTCTAGTTTATTTATTTTCGCTAGGAATGATGTGATTGAATATGGTTTTAATGATTATTTCTATTGGTCCTTTGGCTGTGTTTTGATTTTTTTGTTATGGAAGGAGAGTGTTATGTTACGGTTTACTAACAGAAGGCATTGTGTGTGCATTTTGTGATCTAAGAATGGGAGAGCTGTGGTGTGTGTATGTGATTTGTGATATTAGAATGGGAGACCTGCTGCGTGTGTGTGTGTGTGTGTGTGTGTGTGATCTGTGATATAGAATGGGGAAGATAAAAACTAGATAACGCAAACAAGGGTGCTGGACTATACCACACGACTCCTTTATTTTGTTTTTCATTTTTAACTCTCCCTTCACCAAGCCCTTTTCTCTCTATTTATTCACCCTTCTCTCCTCCATTACTTACTAGATTTCCTTGGAAAGCATCTTGCAGAAAAATTTTCTTTTCTCAAACTTTTTATGCCCTATCAATGTATGATATCTCCTTTTTCTACTTTTGTGATGTTGCTTGGTTAGATCTTCTAGCTATCCCTTCCAATCTCTGCATTTGGAAAATTTTCCTTGCTTCCCATAAGCTTAACCTTGAGATGCAGCAAGTGTAATTAGGGCAGTATACAAGACAATATTGTGTACAATGCCATCAAATTTTAAAACACAAGTTCCTTTTTTTTTAGTTAGATCCAAAGAGGTTTTGAGAAGAGTTGGTGAGCCTAAAAAGGGGTTGGTAATAATGGGCTCTTAAAATAAAAATAAAATAAAATTAAGAAATGAGCTTAGAAAAGGAATAAGTTAAAAATAGCAACCAAAAAAAAAAAAAGTAATGGGCTGCAACAAAGACAATAGTAAGAGGTTCTTCTTTTTTTCTTTTTTTTCATGGGAAGTAAAAGGAAGTGTAGCAACATTTATAAGTAATGGGTATACATATATGACTTAGATAAAATATGGTGTTTACAGTTATCTTTATCACATCATCCTCAAATATATCCTCTTTTCATCCTCTATGGTACCATCTCTTAGATTCTTTGTTCTCATCAATTGATCAATAGAAAAATCAACTATGTCAACCTCCCTTGAATTAGATCGTAGGCTAGGTGGTATTTTCGTATTAACAACCTCACATGAAAGGATTGGATTATTCACTTGATAAGTATCATCAAATAGTTCCCCAACCTCCGAGTGTGCACACACCCTACCCATAAAGGTGTCTTTCCAACGTCTAGTATAGACAAAAAAATCTTTTTGCCTTTGGATTAGGAACCTTGACAGAAGGTTTGTAATGTCACAAGCCAACTTGGGAAAATGACCGCTACGTGAGGAATCCCATCCAATGTAAGCCTCATGACCTTTGAGTCTCTCTATATGCATAAAATAACATACTTTTCATTCTGAAAACATAATTGCATGTAAATCTTTATTCAAAACTTGATATCTGGAAACATAGGACTAAAATGCTTTAATATACAAGGCTTTAAAAACATCTCAATCATACTCTGAAAATCAACTTAACACTTGAACTGAATCATAAATTCATCTCTAGCTTGTTTCAGAATTTTAATCAAAATCTACAATTTCAAATTCGTACTTGAAATCTCTAAAAATATACATAGATATTTCTAACTCTGAAATTTAATACATAATATGAAAATACATGCATGGCTTGGATCCTGCCTACACATCTCCTGAAACACTCTACTCTAATATGAATCTAAACTAAACCTTCCTTTAAAAGGCTCACCACGGGAATAGTTGCGTCTCTGAATAGGAGTTCTGGACAACATCTATACTTGTATCTATGAGAGGGAATGGAGAGGGGTGAGTCAATAGACTTAGTGTGTGAGTTCTCACCCATCACCCACATGGGACAACAACAACCATACAATATATATATATATATATATATATATATATATATATATATATATATATATATATATATTCTCTGAGTATGCATGTCAATTGTCACATAATAGTTTCTCTGCTTGTGATCCCTCAAGGATCTAAATTGGACACCTAACTAGGCTCCATCTCTGCTTTGTGAGATTGCCCCTCAGGAAAACTTGGTACAAGGTTAATGATAGTTTTTAACGTTAACTCACTGTCTATTTCTCTATAGCTATCGTCTAGTCTCTAATTCATAAAAACTAATTGTTTCTCTAAGACTCTTCTAAGCTCTTCTCTGGGTTTAAAACCCCATCATATAATTACTCAACTCTTGAAATCATAATTTCTCTAGATATATATAATAATTTAAATATGAAAACTCTTAAAACTCTGAAAATTCTGGACTCATATGACTCTAACAGTTTAACTTTAGCATAACTTGACTATGAAATCATGCCCAAGGATCACCCATTTGCAAGCATTTCGATTTCCAACCCACATAATATGTATCTGGCAATTGCTACGAATCATCCTGAATTCTATACTCTTGAGTATCATAAAACTGGAGTTGTAAATTCATATCTTAAGCTAATGTATTTTCATATACTTGATAACTCTAATGTCATAGTTCAAAACACTAGGGTTCATAATCATGGAACTTGAAAATCATATAACATATTTATATGTAAAGCTGGGTCATACTCTTGTTTCATATTTTTCCAACATATATAAATATTAACTGAATATTCTAAAACGTAGTATGAAATTCCAAATCCTGAGAACATGGTAGTTTCATAAATCTAGAGGACATATCTAAAACTTACATGAACATTGCTAAATCATGTAATTTCCAATAGATCTCTTCGTGAGCACATAAAAGCATTTTCATCATATATAACATATCAATCATGGTTCCATAGTTTTCTAAAATACATTTTCATGTTATATTCAAAATTATATTCTTTGCTATAAATTACAAAATCGTATTCATGTATATATATATATATATTATATTTTCATTTCTAATTTTACACTTGACAAACATCATGCATCAAAGATAATCATAATGGCAAAATAAGATCATGAGCTTGAACCTACTCACTATTAGGAGTCGAGAGTATGTGGGCACCACTAACTTTAACCTTGAGAGCTTAGAATGACACCACCAACTACCATAGAGTAACATAGACTCATGATCAATCTATGGGTATCTCCAAATAACCCTAGATCAACTTTAACAATATTGGGGGAGCACCCATTTGATAACAATAGAGAATAAAAACTCAAACCATAGAACATGAAATGGAGAGAAAAAAGATAGCAAAAACTAACAAAACCTTTACAATTGATCTTGGAAGAAGAAGGATTTGGGGTTGAATTGAGAGAGGAAAAGAGAAAATGAGTTTGGATGTAAGGGTTTTTGAAAATAGGGAAGAAATCCCGAGTTAGGCGTTTATATAGGGGTAGGGTATTACTTAAACCAAACTGCATTGTTTTGCACGTTCACACATCTGGCCACTGTAATAGTGGTTTATGACGCTATAGCAATTGATAGGACGTCAAAACTTGCCAGCCCCACATTGTGACTGCTATAGCAATTCTGGACTGCTATAGCGATAACAGTTCACCTATTTTGCATATTAAAAGGTCTTTTATGCTTCAGCCTTCTGGGCAATGCAGGTGGGTCTTGGGGACCTTAAGGCCTAATCAAACCTAACTATGGATACATGTTCCTGGGCATTACACGTAATTAACATTAAATTGAGGACCAACCACATCATAAATCATTTCCTCATATCATCTAGAGTTGTTCTCCCAAGTCATATTTCTGGTGTCATGGTCACCTATATGAACCCCACTTGAACTACCTCCAACATAGCTATCAACACAGCATATTAAAAATCTTGTGTGGCGACTTCGCCATGCTTAGTTCAAACTCAATAATTTCCCATGAAGTCATCGTTGTATAAGTGATATATAATGGTCTCAATATCATAGTATGCCTACAACTACACTTAGCATAGGGACACCTAGCTCTCTTTTCATTCAAAAACTGTTGTGATTGAGAGGCAAAAACTAGAAACTCGTAAAATCTTGCATAGAATTTCGATTTAACCCTCATTGACCATGGTGCAACCTTTCATATGTCCATAGTCTGTTTGTAAGAAATATGGTCACTAATTGCCAACCTTAACCTAAACAAGTAATTAATAATTATCAAAAACTAAAATTTTATAAGTCTCTATAAAATTTTATTTCACAAGAAATTAATTTAATAGAGTCTCCTTTTTAAATTAGGAATATCTTCTTTTAGTTAAAAAAAAAAGTCTCGGTGGAATTTCCCAAAAATTAGAACATCCCAAAAAATTCATATAAATTATTACATGATTCAATTCAAATCAATCTATTCAATTAAACAAACAATTCATTCTATCCTAAAACTATTCTAGAGTACACCCCCTTAACTCCACATCATGCATAAACCACAATCTTTACAAACACAATCAAACTCCATAGCAAATAATGAGAAGAAACTCTAAGCTTCCAGAGAGCATGCAATTTCCAACCCTATAACTCTATCCTAAAAACTATAAGTCACTAAATTAACATTAAAATTTAATTAGTAAATATAGGACAATAGGTACTAACCTACACCAAGTCCAAAAATCTAATAGATGCCTCTTCAACGAAGAAAGTCATCCCCAAGAATGCTCTCCATTACACCTAAACATAGTTAGATAAGATATAGCATAACAAAATGATAATTATTACACCTATTTTGTTAAGTGCAAATCAAAGAATAAGACCCTATATTTTGTTCTCTCTAACAAATCTCCAAATCTCAACAACGAACAAATACATTTATGAATTTCATGTTCATACATAGAACACATGCATAAAATATATATCCACATCACACATTAAAAAAAAGTTCACTAAAATTCTCCATTCTCTCCCATAACCATCAAAGTAGAATTCATTGTGCTTGTAATCCACTTTTATCAAAAGCCATACAAAAACAAGCCTTCCAACAAAACACAGAGCTAAAACTCCTACTCAAACACATCAATCAGAAAAAACAATAGAAACCCATCACCATCATCCAAACCCCAAACAATAAAGATTTAAAATTAGACTCATAAAACAAAATACAAATAATGATAACAACAAAATAGTACCGCATCAAAGGCAGTCGTGCACCAAAGACAAAAAATGGAAGGGTCTTATTGAAACAAGGTTGGGGTGCAGCGGTGGTGTAGTGAAGGAAAGGCGACGCGAGGCAATGCAAACCTTAGATAGAGAGAGTTACAATTTTGAAACAAAAAAGCAACACATAAAAAACTAAACCGATTATTTTGTAGAGAGAAGATGGAGGCTCACAATGGTGGTCTTGGGAGGGCCAACAATAGTGGCATATCAGCAAAGAGTTTGCAGGATGAGGAAGGAAAAATGCGGGTTGAACAATTAAGTTCAATAGTTACCTAGGGAAAATCCCTCGATAACATGATGATGAAACACATCGTTTCATTAAAACATTGATATTTGAATTGCGTCACAGCCCCCAACTCAAATTCAAATAACTAATGAAAATCCCTCGGTAATTTTTTTGATGAAATTAATTTTTCCTTTTAATTATCAAGGGCTACATTCTCTAGGGATATTAATTGATTTTTTTTTTCTTTTAATTTTTCACCCATATTTATTGAGAGAATATTTCTCGGTAAATTTAAGACCTAAAATGGCACCATGTGGCACAAATGTTATAGAAGGAAAAGTCATCAGTAGTGTCACGACCTGATTTGGGAATGTGGGCACCTGAGGAATCTCGTCCCTAGGTAAGCCTTCTAGGTGACGTGTCTCTAAATGCATATAATAATATAATATTATACTTAAAACATCATTTTATTCTAAATCAATATCAATTCCTTTATTCAAAACATAATATTCAAATTCATGAAAACTAAAGTATTTAATATTCAAGCTCTAAAAACCCTTTTAACCAAATCTGCTAATTATGAAATCATAACGTCTTCATCATATAATCTAAATTTTTAAATTTGAAAATCAACTTAACACTTTAAGACTGAATCATAAATGCATATCTAATTGGCTACATAAATCTTTAACCATAGGTTGTATTTCAAATGCATACTTGAGCTTTGAAAATATATACATAAATTATTCAAATTTTGAAATTTAATACATAATCTTAAAAAAATATATGGTCGGATCCTACCTACATCTATTGGAGGACTTTAATACTAACATGCACCTAACTAAGCCTTATTTCAAAACAAGGTTCACCAAAACAACTGCTGCTATTGAATAGGGGCAGAATGATATCTATACCTATGTGAAAGGAAGGGGAAGAGTGAGTCAACAAACTCGTGAGTGGATTCTCATTCATCACCCACATGGGACAACCAAGGAATATGCATAATGCAGTATATATGCAACAATCATAAACCATTTGATATTTACATATATATAGCTAGCTAGGAAAACATATTTCATTCCATAGGTTCATAAAGAAGTATTTCTAAAATCATAACCAAGCATGAAATCATTTTAACTGAGGTGCAGTGAGCATCGGGAAATAGTATTCGCTGAACATGATAAATACATTTATAATAACAAAAATTGTAAAATCATAAATTGTAAGGTGGTGCTTAGTCCTTGCCGAATCAGAGCACCTCCTGAAATCAAATAGTCCCTATTGGACAAGCTGTGGGTACTTATCTACGTCCCATTTTTGTATATGATGGGGGCGATATTGTCCTCTGACGGACAACTCAGTACCAAGGTTAACGAACTCATCGCGCCGTAACTAAATGTCTATTTTCTTATCTCTACCAGTTAAACTAGTTTGTCAAAATCCATAATTGAAGGGTGGGTGCTTAGTCCTTGGCGAACAAGAGCCCCTAATTGAAATCTTAAAACACTTAAATTCCTATTATTCTCAGAGTTTTGGACTCATATAACTCTAACAATTTGAATTCAGTAGAATTGTAGCTATGAACATCGAGCCCAATGGATCACTCGCTTGTAAGCATTCCAATTTCAAGCCCATAGAATATGTATCTGGCAGTTGCTATGAATCATACTGAATTCCATACTTCTTTGTACCATAAGCTAAAGTTTTAGGTTCATATCTTAAACTAACATATTTTTCTATATACTTAAAATATCTAATATCATAGTTCAAAATCTGGGTTCATAATCGTAAAGCTCTGAAATCATAACCACATATTTCTTCATAAAACTAAATCATACTTATTCAACATGGCTTGACTTAATATTCCAATAAAACGATTTCTAAAATTCCAAGTCTTAAAGCATGGCAATAGCATAAATCTATAATACATATTTGACAACTTTCATAAATATCTTTAAATCATACATTTTTCTCAACGATCATTCCATGAGCATATAAAACATTTCTATAATATGCATCGGTCCAATTCATGATCTCATGGTTTTCTAAAATACGCTTTCATGCCAAAAATCAAAATCATAAACTTTGCTAGTTTTGTCATCACTTGTAAATACATATCTATATCATATTTTCATCTCAAATTTCTCATATTTGACAATCATCATGCAAGAAACATATTCATAATGAGGAAACTAAGGCCATAAGATCAAACCTACTCACTTAGAGGGGAGGAAAGAATAATGTCAACACTAACTGAGCTCCGTGAAGTATGGATGGCACCAATGTCTGCCATAGAGCAACATAGACTCATGATTAAACTCTAATCATAACTCTAAAACACTTTTAACAACATTGGGGAGTACTTCCACTTGATAACAATAAGAGAAATAAAAATACCTATCAGGAAAGGAGGAAGAAGGAAGAATCTATCGTAAACCATCAATAAACATACCTTGAAGCTTGGATGGAAGCTAGATTGGGAGATGAGAGTGAGGAAGGAGGAGAGCTCCTTTGGGGGGTTAGGGTTCGTGTTTCACGGTTGGGGCCGATGGGGTTGATAAATTTATAGAGAAAATGGGTGTTTTAGTGAAACTATATCATTTTGGACGTCTATCAGATTTCGAGGTCCTTGCAGCGAGCCTATTGCTGCTCTCACTCGCTGTAGCAAACTCTTCTGGCACACAATGGTCAGATGGGTTGGCTTGTTCGTTCAGCGAACCTGTTTGCATAATTCTCCAGAACCTAAGGCAGCATGGTTTCTATAATACGAGGCCTTAGTTACACGAGTGGGTCTCGGGGGACCCCAGGGCCATCCTGAACTTGTCTATAGACACGTGTCTAAGGCATCACAAGTAGCTCCCACCATCTATGGCACCATTTGGCGCCAAAGGGATTTTGCCTTGGTAATAACATAATCCAAAAAATAAAATGTTCTATTTTTTGTCATTTGTAGAAAATTTGGCTAGTAATAGCGAGGGAAAATCCCTCGGTAATTATCTCCACATCCTACACATTTCTAGGTGTAACCTAATTAAGATAAACCATAATAAAGTTAATGATAATATGGTAAAATGATAAAATTGATTTTTTGAATAGGGTTGTCAAAATGGGTCAAACTTGTTGGGTTAACCCATATACTTGCCAAAGTTAGGTGGACCATGCATAAAAAGCCTCGACCCATTTAAATTAACCTATTTTAAACCTGATTCATTACACTGGCTAACGAGCTAACCCACATAACCCATCGAGTTGACTTGTTTACCCATTTATTTATTTACTAGATAGCACTCTATTGCTTTATAAATTCCAGCATTTAAACTCAATATCCACTTTTTTCCATTTATTTTTGTAATTTTTTACTAAAAAAACTTAAATATATATAACCTTTTTCATTATTTTTATTTTTAAAAAATTATTTAAAAAAATCTTAAACGGATCAATCATTTTGAATCCACTAGTCAATCTTAAACAAGTTGGGCCTAAACAAGCTGAGCTAACTTGTTTGACAGCTTAGATTTGAGGTCGAATTTCAAAATATTAAGACTAAATTCAACTAAAATCATAAGACTAAATTCAAGTAAAAAAAAAATCTTTTTATGACCAAGCTATTGTCAACTAAAAATAAGATACTTATAAAAAAAGGCGTATTTTTAACCAATGTCCTAAAAATATAAGTTAAAGAAATAAAATTGATATTTTTTTATTAAAGAGTGAGATTTTAAATTTTTAATATACTAAATACAATAAAAAGTTAAAAAAATTGCAATTTTTAATTCTTTAATGATCAATTAAAAAAGAGTAAATTTACACTTTAGTCATTGAAATGTTTTCATTTTAATGCTTTAGTCCTTAAAAGATTAAATGCATAGACTTTAGAACTAAAATATATTATTTAGTCCTTTTAAAACTAAATATGTTATAATGAAAATACTTTATGGATCAAAATGTAAATTTTTCCTTGATAAAAAGAGTAAAAATTCATTTTGGTCATTGAAATTATATATGTGCTTTACTTTAGTTACTTAAATTAAGAAATTATCAATTTAGTCATTGAAATTATAAAAAGTGATTCAAATTGGCTCTTAATTAAAGTTAGTCCCCGTACACATTATCTTATGAACTAACTTGAATTATTTTTTGAAATTTTATTGACTAAATTGATAATTTTTTAATTTCAATGATTAAAGTGAAATACCAAAATGAACCTAAAAAAGAAAAAAAAAATGTCTATATAGACTCGAGTTTATGGTGAATTATAACATAGCACGTACGATATCAACTAATACTTTTATAATAATATTAGGCCTTGTTTGGTGCATTGCATATGATAAGGCTTGATAGTATTAGATAAGATAATACAAGTTCTCAGGATAATATAAGAAATTCATTATATAAATTTTTATCATATCCCGTGTTTAGTGCGGCACAAGTATCAATGTTATTTATATGGATGAAAAATGGCTCATTTTTCGAACGACGGCAGACAACCACTTGTAGGCACACAGCGGCGATTGGAGGCGAGCATATGAGCGGTGGCCAGAGGCAAGCTAGCATCAACCAAAGGGGGGCAAGTGGGTGGAGGCATGTAGATTGGCGGCCAAGCAGGCAGCCACACCACATGCAGGAAATAACAGTGACACAAAAGTGTACAATGAGGTTAATTTGGAATTGGATAATAAAAATAATAAGTATTAATGAACCTATTGATATATGATAACTTAATCTTATAATAATAGTATAAAAGTGATTTGACGGTATAACATTATACTATCATAGTTGACATAAAACATGTGATAAAAATGAGATTTATAGTATTAGCTAATACAATTGAGTCTTATTCTATGTATAAAATGGAGCCCTAGGCTTTAATTTTTATGCACTAACGGTTCCATCCAATTAGGTGTTGACATATTAGTAAAGGTATTACTTGAAATGTTATCTAAAAGGATAATTTGTTCAAATGACTGTGAAAATTTTTTTTGCTAATGTATTAAAATTAAACTAATATTATATATATATATATATGATATTATATATTATATATGTTATGATTTAATTTTATTTTTAATTTTTATTGAATCATAATGTATTGTCACATAAGCCATGATGATAATTGACATACTATTTGAAAAACCATCTAAATGAAAGATTTTGATTGAATGACAATATAAAATAAGGAGTTTCTTCAATATCCTATAAAATTTAAGAGTCCTTGTACCTTTAGTTATTTGTGATAAAAAAAGCTTCTAGCTAACCTAAGTTTTTTGAAATTTATCAAACTATAACCGTTGATTACACGAAAGGTATGACTATCCAATGGGTATTGAAATAAAAATCATAAAATAATTTTATGTTATTATATATTAAAATTAAATACTTTTTAAATTTTCTTTTGATGTACGTGTGTGTATATATATTTGGAGAAGTTTCTAACATAAGGCACGACAAACATAAGATTTCAGATACGACGCCGTACGGATGTGCTTCTCAATTCTGCTAGTTGAGTCACGAACCCATTCCAGTTTACACACTGCTCATCCATCCATCGCATCACTTTCTCGCATAACAGACGAAATTTTCTCAACAGTTCTCGCACTTTTGCTCTGCTTGGCACCCAAACGCGATCTTGTATTGTACATCACCAATTCTCTGAGATCTGGCTGTTCCTCGCGAGCAATGAGTTACAGAAGGTTCGTTTCTCGGAAACAGCCCTTTATTTTCGTCCATGTGTCCTTTCTCTCTCAATCTCATTTTTACGCTATTCTCTAGCGCACTGTGAAATGCATGACCTTGGCGATCTTGCATTTTTATGTCGTGGTTTGTGATTCGTGCCTATTTCGTTTTCCTTTGCCAATCTCATTGGCTGCAGCTCGTTCTTTTTCTTTTTTTAATCTCTTTTTCTTGGAATTTTGGGAATGGAGTGGTGCTGTTCTTAGATTTGAAGGATGATTTGGATTTTGGGTTGTTTCTCGTGATGTTTGAACATTTTATTGCTGGGAGTGCATGTGCATTATTCGTTAGCTATTTTGTAACAAGGTGAATTCATGAGGGTTAGAGAGTTTACAAATATTTGATGATGGGTTTTTGTTTCATGGGAGTGTTTGGTTTGTTCTTTTTTGGAATTCAATTCTTTTAAGAAATTGAATTGAATTCTATGCTTTGAAGTAACTTAAGTGAAGGAATTGAATTCTCATAAATTGAAATCCAACAAAACTAAGAATTGAAATTGATCCAGAAGGGGTGTGATTTGGTGTGGGAATTGAATTCCAACAAAAAATCCAAAAATAAGGTTACTGAATATAATGTTTTGTTTAGACTATTAATGAAGGATAAAATAGTAAAAATAATTAAATTAATTCATTTTGACTTATTCAAATAAGAGAATTAAATTCAATTCTTTAATTCCTAACTATTCCAAACATAAGAATTCAATTCAATTCCATCTCATTAAAGTTTCCAAATGCTCACTGCTCTATCTATTTGTAAAGTTTGTTAGAAGATTACTAAGTCTGTGAAATCACCACATTAATGTCCCCCTGAATTTGTAAAATCATTATCCCCTCCCTTCCATTGCACGCTGAACACTACGTTTATAGGAGGTAAGTGTCATGAACAAATAAAGGAGAGGATGGTAATTTTATCAAATCTCATGAGAGGTAAGTGTCATCCCCCCCCCAAAAAAAAAAACCCAATTTAGCATGTCTTAGGACAGGATATAATGATATCTTACTCATCCATGTAACCCACCTGCTTAGTTTGTTTTTTATTTTGAGTAAGTATTGCTTGTGAGAGGACTAGTTTGATCTATGTAGTGGATCCCTAGGTGTGAAAATACTTTGGTATTATAGTTTTTATTGTAGAATGTTTTCATAATAATTTATAAATATATAACGTGATTTTTATTGAGTTTAATTTTGATGTATTTAGAGTGTAAAAGAGTTTTACACATCCAATAAAATCTCTCTATTTATATGACTTTTTAATTAGTAGGATGAAAACTAATCATATTTACTAGTATGACATTATATGATTGGATGATTATGTAAAATATTTTTATACCTTCAATATATCAAAATTAAATCCATTTTTATTTTCTTTCTTACTTTTATCGTTTTATAAAGGAAATGGTGAAAATAATATTTTCTTACCAAAACACCTGACATTTTAATTATTACGTATGAAAAAATATCATCTGAAAATGGGAAAGGAAAATGCCAAAGACCCTCTAATTTTTTTGAGAAGGGAGAACAAAGTGTGAGGCAAAATGGTATTGTCTTTGTGATGAAGAAAGATCTTAACCACATGCTAACTGGTTAGTTGTTGTTTTACAGTTTATGGTCTAAAAAGAAAAGAAATAGAAGATTTTAACAGTGGCAAGTTTCACAAAACTTGAGGTTTTTTGTTTATTGCTTGATGTTATCTTAAATTTTGCGTGTGTGTGTGTGTGTGTGTGTGTTTTTTTTTTTCCTTTTCCTATCTTGTTTATGAATGAGATATGTCTTTCAGACTGTCTCTGTTTCTTCCCCTCTGAGCTGATATCTGTACTAAATGTTTTCTAGAAAGGAGATTATTAGAACCGGTGCTGAAAAAAATAGGGATTTTGATTTATTGGAGAGCAGGGAGCTTGAGGCTGTAATGTAATCTTTTTGTTTATGTCTTGAAGTTAGTTTCAATGGGTTTCTTGTCATTCAGTTTTCAAAATATCTAATATCTTGTAATTTTTGCTCTGTTTTCAAACCTTGTTAGTAGATACCGACTCTAATAATTCTAAAATGATATTAAAAATATACCCAAAAATGTTTTACATGGAAAATGATCAAAGTGCATATTACACTTTTATATTCAGTTTGTTATATTTTGGTTCCTCTGGTGTATTAAGTGCATACAACTTTATATTCAGTTTTTTTATGTTTTGGTTCCTCCCTTTCATTTTTTTTCTTTTTTGTTGAATTATTTCACATTTCATTTTGTCACTGGTTGTTTTACATACACTCCGCTGCAAGATTTGTAAACTGTGTGTAAACATGATGTATGCCATCATGTGCCATGTAGAGAGTGTTGTGAATAACTTGTGGCCTATATTGAGACTATTCTGTATGATTATTTTCAGTTTCCTATTTCCCCCAAGAGGACCTTGCATTTGCTAGGATTTTCTTTTAGTACAGCATCTTTCTTTTTCCTGCTAATTTTTCTCTTACAAATGTAGAATTCACCATGATTCACAATTTCACAATGATTCTCATGATTGTTGTTTGATTTATACAGTAAGCCGTCAGTTTTATTTATGTTAATCAGTAATAATTAATTTATTTTTTCATTCAAAGCCACCACAAGCATGATTGACTATTGAAATCTGACTAGTATCTTGTTTTTGAATTCAAGCAATTGAGAACCAACCGTTGAGTTACAGTTATGTGGAACGTTTGATGTCATGGTACAGCTAATGTTTATCTTCTTCTAGTTGGCTTTGCCATATGTTAGAAGATTTCATTATGTTGCTCTAGCGTTTTTGCTAATAATGGCAATCTCTTGTACATTAACTCTCATAACTGTTTAATTTTCAAATACAGAGATAGTCGCTCCTCCAGATCGTCTCTTTTAGATGGGCTTGATAGTCTGGAGGAGGGTGGTATAAGGGCTTCTTCGTCATACTCACGCGAAATAAGTGAGCATGATAGAGCAATGGAAAGTTTGCATGACAGGGTTAATTTTTTAAAGCGAGTAAGTTTTGTCTTTTAGTACTATTTAATATTTGAAGTATCAATTAAATCATCTCTTAAATCATTTTGCTGTGATATTTGGAAAAGTTTTGTTAATGCTAAAATTATTACTTGCCATGGTTTTACTATTGTAGGCTGGTTATATTTCATGCATATATGTTGTTTGACTTGTTTCTAGTTGACCACTTACCATTATGAATATCTTGCTGAAATATTGCAAAACTTGTTTGCCCTGTTTCAAATTTGCTCAACTGTAAAAACAAAAATGTTTGTATTTTTAATTGGCAACAATGTATTTGTAAATAAAGGATCAACAAAAGGGATCTTGAATCTATGTTTACTGTAAGTATGCTTGTGATATCAAGATTTTGTGTGGGTACGGTTTGTTAATTTGCTAATTGCGTACCGTTTGTTAATTTGCTAATTGCTGGCGATATCTCATGATTCTCATCCATTTTAACAGAAGTTTGCTTCACTTTTTCGTATGGGATTTGTTTTGATTATAGGAATTCAAAATATTGAGCTATTTTGTAACTAGTGTGCTACTTACAAATACATGCTAAGCATGCACATGCACATGAAATATTGGTCCATTCTATTTTAAGTTGTCATTTTAGAAATTATGTAGCTTATTGGTTTGAGTTACATAATGTTCAAATTATTTGCGTACTTTTTTCTCATTATGACAATGAAATGATCTACTAATCTTTATTTTCTTGAAGAATGTTTAACAATTACTTGACCAACAGTTAACAGGTGATATACATGAGGAGGTTGAGAGTCATAACCAGTTGCTTGATCGGGTGGTATGTAAGCAACATATTTTGCCTGTTTTTGTAAGAAATGTTTTTTCTTCCACTGTAATTGAATTTTTCATTGCAAATCAGGGTAATAAAATGGATGGATCTAGGGGTATGATGTTGGGAACCATGGATCGATTCAAGAAGGTGGCATTTTTCCCCATTAATGTGCCTCATTTTATCTTCCTGTAATTTCCACATTATGGAAAATGATTTAGTAGATAGAAACCAAATTTTGTAGGTTTTTGAGAAGAAATCAACGAGGAAAACATGCTCACTTGTGGCTTATTTCACAGTTGCCTTCGTATTCATATACTATCTTATAAGGTAAAATGATTTCGTGCTTCTTTCAGTGCTCTGACATGACTGAAATGATAGCAATATAGACAAAAATCTTACCCTTTTTAGATCCTATCTGCAATAATATTAGAGCATGCATATACACTTTGGTGGGTTATGATAGAAACCCAAGATTGCCAAGTTCTCTGCAAGAAGAAACCTTAGTGGGTCTGACCCAATAGGGACAATGGGGGAAGCATGAGTGCTTATGCTGAATGCTAAATTGGCAAGTGGAGAGAGAATGGAGAGGATTCTGTTGGATTTGTCATTGTGACATACTCCTACCTTGTCAATCCATCTGTGTAAAATCTTAAGAACACATAGATTAAGAAAATAATAAATATATCTTGATAACGGTAAAAAGATGTATAAGTAGACCATATTATCCTTGTTAAAATATAAATTTGTATGATCATCATGTTGTTGAAAAGCAAACACAATAACATTAGGGATAGTATTGGAAACAAAAATTTTAATGTTTCTTGATATAAGAAATGGACAGATATTTTGCAATAAAAAAATTGAAATGAAAAGGACAGATGGAATGAAAAGGAGGGAGTACTTTATAGAGAGAGATAGCGAGGGAGGGAGGGAGGGGGTTAAGCAGCAAATTGGTTATGCATTTGGGACAGTCCTAAGCCTCTCTAAAGCTCAACGATATACCACTTTTCTGGTTTTTTCAGTTCTGATGTCAGTTCTTTCAGTAATGCAAGTACATGTCATACAGTTCCTCATCTCTTGAAACCAGTTTCTATCAGTTTATAAACAAGGTAAGAAGATAAATTGAACTATCAAAGCCACTGTTTCTTTTTGTAATTACGGTCTAGCAGAAGAACTTCTGAGTTTTGTACTGAAAATATGCAGTCACTGAATATAGCTGTTGTCTCATCTCTGCAAACATTAACTAATCAATTAGTTTTTGTTGGACACTGGAAAGTCTGGTTGGAATGTGTCCTCTGGTGCGCCTGTAGTGAATGAATAATAGCATAGGAAAGATGTTTACAATCCACTGATGCAAACTAGCATTTGCTTTGCAGGATGCTTGGTTATTTTACACTTGGATAGAGCATGTTTACTCAAAGCCCATGTATTTGGTTTCGTGATGGATGTTTGGAAGAAAATTCTTGTGGTCCTGTACTGTAAGATGTGTTTGAACCATTTTCCATCTGGCAAGGAGATGGTTTGGAAGTCACTTTGGGATCTCTGAACTAATTGGATACATGAAGCTTGACAGAAGCTGTTGTTTACTTCCCTCTCTTGACTTGGTCCTGTGTCCATTTTTTCAGACAATAGTCTTGAATTCATTTTTGGTGTAAATCTCAGTAACATGAAATGAATTTGTTGATTTAGCGGCAGTTGTAAGCGCTGTTTGGCATTCATCTTGGAAGCAAACATTCCCACACGCATCACTGCTATATGTCTCACATCAGTTGGGATCAAATGTACATTTACATTCATATTTTTGTATTTAAAAGTATACATATTTTTTAAAGCCGGAGTGCAGATAATTACGATGAATTTTTAAATCTATATATCAAGCCTTAAAACTCTTTATTTTTGGGTTGCTAGAAAGATAGCATTCACATTCATCGTTGGTTTATTTGCGTTGTAAATTTGGGGCAAAAAAAAAACAAAAAAAGAAAAAGAAAGGATTAATGGCATGAAGAGGATATGCCGAAAGGTCAACAGATTTTTTTCTTGGGTGAAGAGAAAAGGAGATGGATGAATTTTATTTCATCTAATTCTATCATTTTTTTCTTCTCTCAATTTTTTTTGGAGGGATAGAATGTAAAATGGTTTTTCTTTACCCATCAAATGAGGGGGATGAAATGAAAACTGGTGATGTATTTTTTTTAATTTTATAAAATTATAATTTAGCCATATGTTACTAATATTTTACTATGGGTATGATAGAAATAAAAAGTTTATAATTATAAGAATTATGTTTTATTTCATCGACACATCTAAATAATGAATTGAAATATTTCTCTATTCAATCATTATGTTATCCAAACAAAAATAATGGATTAGAATGATTATATCACTTCACTCAACTCTCTTCGATTTCATTTTATATCACTTCACTTTACTACTTGACAAGAGAAAAGAAGAAAGAAAATATAAAGAAAGAATTAAAAAGGAGAGAAAAGAAAATAGAATGAAAAATGAGTTTTCTTTTCTATTGATCAGATGAAGTGAAAATAAAAGAAAGAAAATGAGAGTTTTTTCCCCTCTTGATTGAAGCATAAGAAGAAAGAAAATGCGATTATATTAAATAACTTTTTTATCCAATACATTATGTTGTAATTAATTTTTTATATTTTATATTTTTTAATTCATTTATAAATTAGAAATATTTGATCCGACTATATATATATATATATTCCTACATTTTATATTTTTATTTATTTATAGATTAGTGATAATAAATTAGTGGTGCGTTTGGATAAGAATTTTTTTGGGTCAAAATCACTTTTTCATTGCATTTTTTTCACCTCTTATGAAGAAAAAAAATTTATGGGTCCCACCACCTATTCTTTCTTTCTTATTTGTTTTATCTTATCATCCAAATAGTCGAAATCAAAAAATCCCTATATTTTCTCTCACTAATTTCTATCTTTCCTTTTTCTCTTGAAACAAGTAAAGGGTTAGATGTTGCTTCTGTCAATTGAAAAGGGAAAAAGAAAATAGGGAGAAAAAAATATGGAGAAATTGTGGTTTTCTTCTACTTGGATATGAGAAGAAAATAGAAAAGAAAGAAAACATTGATAGTGAAATTGAAAAAATGACCATTATACCCTTCTATGTATTAATGTTTAGGCAAAATTTTCCATATTTATATTTCTACATTTTATCATAACAATACTTAATATTAATTTTTGTTATTATATTTATTTTCATGTATAGGATACTGAAATTTTCCAAATTTATAATTCTAATATAAAAATGATCTTATAGCTAAATATCTTATTTTAAATTAATTGGGTGTTAATTTTGTTATGTTTGTTGTAAAATTAATTTATTATATCTAATTTTTTTGGGCTATTATTATGTCAAATTAATAATAAATTAGAAATATAAAAAGATAAGAAAATATTTACATTATCCTATTAAGGATAGTATTATTATATCTTCTTTTTTCTTGCTTTTTTCTTTAACTTTCGTCTTTTCATCTAAGCAATAAAAGAGAACATAATAAACTTTTCTCTACATTTTCTCTCTCTTCATTTTCTTTCTTCTTATTTTCTATGTTCTCATCTTCTTTCTCCATCCAAGCAAAAAGTCAAAGTTTGTTCTGAAAGTTTTGAGGTGGGATGATGGCGCAAGGGCATAGGATGAAGTTGAAATTCTTAAAGGTGAATAGTAGCGCATTGAATGTGAATGAGAAGAAAAAATCAGGAAAATTGGGAAAAAAATGTGTATAGTATCACTTTGATCCTTTACCTGAACCAATAGAAGATTAGGTTGGTTGGTTAAACTCAAACTAATCTGATTATCAATCCAACCCAAAAATTTACTACTAAGTTGGATTAGGTTGGTCAAGTCTTTGGATTTACTTGAATTCGTGAACACTCTTAAAGACAATAAGAAAAGGAGAGATATTAAAGAATTTTATGTTGCTTTTGTTTTCAAGTGTAAAATAGATAGGGGAAAGGAAATTAACAGACTATAAGCATCTCATGTGGTAAGTCTCACTTTGGTTCCCATTGTTTGTCACATCAGTAATGTATTATAAAATTGGATTAGAAGTGAGATCTTCTCCCTAGTGGAAGATCCCAACTTTGGTCCCATTTTTTGTCCAATATTTTTTTTAATTTAAAAGGATATCTAAATGTCGACATTTAAATTAGAAATACAATTGACACTTAAATTAAAGATACTTTGCCTTAATTTTCTCTATGAGCTTAGCATGAATTGACCATTGTTCTTTGGTCATTGTAGATGTGTTTGCATAAACGATTTGCATGAGTGTTTCCATTTTCTTAAAACACCTTGTTTTTGCTTCGAAGGCCCCTGAATAGGTCCTAGGCCTCCTCTAACCTTTCACTAGCTTAGAATTGACCTTTCAAAGGGCATCCAGTCTTGAGGTGTTATATACTACCCCCATAAAGGAAATTTGGTCCCCAAATTTAAAATGACGTACCTTGAGAAATGAAAAGGTATGAATACTTGATCTTCATGGCTTCCTCAACTGTGCAAGTTGTTTCCTCTCCAAAGTGGTTCCTCAAGATGACTTTCACTAAGGCCACCTCCTTCGAGCAACCTTCTTGATCTATCTATCCATAGTAGCAACTGGTTCCTCTTCATAAGAAACACTTTCATCTAGATGGTGCAGTGCTAGGACATGAGACTGATCAAGCATGTATTTCCTAAGCATTGATGGATGACGAATGCGTGGATTGTTTATAAACTTGGAGGTACTACCAACCTATATGTCATTGCTCTAACTCTCTCTAGGATCTTGAAAGAACCTATGTAATAGGGACTTATCTTTCCTCATCTATTGAACCTCACTACTATTTTCATGTGGGACACCCAAAGGAACACGTGATCATGCACCGCAAACTCAAGATGGCACCTATGATTATCTGTGTAGGACTTTTGCCCGGGTGTGTGGCTAGCAAGCTCTCTCTGATTAGTTGTACCTTCTCCATGGTCTCCTGCACTAGATTTGGGCACCAAGACTTTGCTTTCCCTAGCTAAAACCAACTGATGGGGGACTTGCAACATTTTCCACAACATCTCAAATAGTGCCATTTGGATAATAGCCTGATAATTGTTCCTGTTTCAGATCTCGATCAACGGTAAGTCGCACCAACCACCCTCAAAATCCAACATACAAGACTTCATCATGTCTTCCAAAGTGTGAATCATTCTCTTTGATTGCCCATCCGCCTATGGCCGAAAAGCCGTAGTCAAATCTAGCAACATACTAGGGGCTTCCTAGAAAGATCTCCAAAATCTTGAAGTGAATTGTGTCCTTTTGTTTGAAATAATCAACATTGGAACCCTATAGAGTCTGACTATCTCATTGATGTATAACCTAGCATACAAGGCTCACTGAACATCGTCTTAAATGGTAGGAAGTGTGCTAAATTAGTTATTCAATCAATCATCATATAGAATCATAACTAGGGATGGAAACAATTAATCCAGGCCAGGCTAGGCCACACATTAAATAGTCCAAGCTTGTAACAAGAATAGTGGGCTTGAACCTTGTTATAGGCTTTATTTTGGCTTGGCCTAGCCTTCTTAGCTTGAAGCCTACTTCCAAGTCTGTTTTTAAAATCCATTCAAACAAAAGAAAAAAAACATATTGCAATTTGCAAATCCATAGCAACATATATCTATGTCTAATTGGTCGGTACATGGACAAAATCTCAATAACAAATAAAAAATTAATTTAAGATATCAAAATAAAATCTAAATTATTATTGATCAATAGTCAATATTAGAACAAAATCTAAGAATAATCTGGCTAAATTACATAACACATCAGAAAAAAATATTAGTAAATAGGCAAAATTCCAAATGAATCAAAGAAAAAAATGAAGCAAAGCAATAACAACAACAAAATGGAGGTAGTCATGGTCACAAACTTGTAGAACAATGCTTGAAGAACAATACTTGTAGAACAACTAGGGAAGAGGTGTGAGAATTAGATCAAATCTTATAGTTCCAGACTTCATCTCATTCTGCTAGTCAAATATGAGGATGACGGTGGTAGGCTGAGGGCGAAGTTCACGCGGTGGCTTCTTGACGATAGTGATTCTCAGGATGGGTGGAAGGTGAAGTTCGTGAGGCTGAAGAGTGAGGATGGTGGTGCGCGTGTGAGGCCATGGTGAGGTGTGTGGTGGCATGCGATAGTGCTTGGGGTGGGGCTAGTAGGGTAGCGACTCAGAGTGAGAGAGGAGAAGGTTTCTAAATTAGGTTTAGGGTTTGTAAATTGTAATGTGAGTTGAGTTGTTTGTAATACACTAATCCTGATATAATGTCTTTTGAGTTCTAATACTAAATTTTTTTATAATTTTTAATCAGTTTATTTTTAAAAATAAATGTAAATATATTAGTTGGTAGCTTAATATCAAACAAGTAAGCTAGTGTAGTGGTGTACAATATTCTCAAAATGTTAAGGTCCTTAGTTCAAATCCTTCAAACACCTAAATTTTTACGTATATTTAAGTATATACATAAATAGGCCAACCAACTAGGCGTAATAGGCTTCCTGAAGAGCCTAGGCCTGGCCTCTTTTTCTAAATAGGCTTTAATTTTTTAATGGCCTGAAGCTAGCTTAATTGTTAAAAAAAGCTAGGCCAGGCTAACAATAGGCTAGGCCCAGAGCCTAACAAGCCACTTGCTTATTCTCATCCCTAATCATAACCCTCGTGGTTTAGGGTAACCCAATCACAAAATCCATTGTCACCTTTTCCCTCTTTCACTCTGAATCTTATTTTACTACAACAACTCTTTGAACTTCATGTTCAGCTTTGACTTGTTGGCACACTAGACACCATGGCACGAAGACACCAACATCTTTCTTCATACCTTCCTACCAAAAAAACTATCTAGATCATGGTATATCTTGGTTGAACTTGGATGCACAGAATACATAGAACTATGTTACTTTTCTAAGATCTTCCTTAAGCCAAGAAAAACTACTAGAAAAAAATGCTATTATTGACGAATTTTATCGATAGATTTTTCCTATTCCTAGGAAAATTTCATTTCCAATGGATTTTTCAACGGATTTTGACCACTTGTAATAACGGAGTTGGAAATCATTATCGACGGAAAAAATCGATCGATAAAAGTTCCGACGGAATTAGACATATTTTTTCTTCAAAAATCCATCGGTAATGAGCTGAACAATTCATCAGCAAATTTGTCAGGGATTAATGATTACCAACTGAATTTATATTATTACCGACATAAAATTTTTTTTAATTTAATTTGTAATTTTTTAAGATCTGAGTTTTATCGACGGAAAAACCCATCAATAATTATTGAATTTTACAAATTTTTTAATTTTTATTTTCCGACGGATTATTTCGTCGGTAATTATTGAATTTTATAATTTCTTTATTTTTGTTTGTAGTTTACCGACGGAAAAAATCTGTTGGTAATCGTTAAATTTTTTTTCCTTTATTTTACCAACAAAAAAATCTGTCAATAATTATTTCTTTTAAATAAATATTCTGTAATTTGTGTTACCTAATCATTTAAGAGTTTATTTTATAAATATATTTAATGATGAAAAATGATAAAAAAAATTCCTAATAAATAATAAACACAAAAAATTTATGTTCAAAATGTAAAATAAATAAAAATATTAGAAAGTGTCCAAGACACAAATATAAAAAGTTCAACATATAAGAAAGAAAGAAAAAACAAGAATCCAATGAGTATGGCTTTATGTTCATTGCTTGAAGACCATGTTCTTCACTTCTCGCTTAACAAATTCAAAGAGCACGATAGATAACGCTTTCCAAAGCTCGGGAAGACCACCTATGAATCCAATGAGCATGTTAGTCAGGAGTATGGTAATATATAATAATCTTAATGATATTGAAACGTGTAAGCTCTTCGATAACAAGTAAGAAACCAAGATATTACTTCAAAAGAATCAAATAAGAAATATTATTACTTATTACAGAGCTACAAGTAGTACTAGTAGCAACCACAAGTTATAATCAACAAATCAAAACCTAACCAAGGTCATATTCAAAGGGAAAGAAAAGTACACGAAGAGATTATGTTGCATTTCCATAATTAATAAGACTACAATACAAGCATAGAATGTGTTAATATCTAGAAAATATATATATTTTTCAATCCCAACATTACAGTTATTAATCAATAAAAATTATAGTTAGAGTTACCAATTGGATCTAAGTCAAGGAAATGACATGAAGTCAGTCAAGTCACAATTTTTATTTTGTTTTTAAATTGTACTCACCTCATATATTTTTCTCAAGATATGCCTCTAGTCCCTTCTTAGAAGCTTTCTTGATTTTGCGCTCAACAATATCTTTAGGCACATCAAATTCCTTGGCTTTCTCAAGTCCAGTAGCCAACAATGGATTTGATGTTACATTTGGACCACTTTCTTTACACTGTTAATATCATTCAACATGTTGAAAGTCATGCACAATATGTTTACTCACTCAAAAATGAAAAAACAAGACGTCTAACTAGCTGCTCTAGTTGGAATCATGGAATCAATACAAATTCAGAATAGATTGTGATTAAATTTGTTAAAATCAAGAATCAATCAAAGAAAAATCCGAAGAAGACAAAACGATGAACAGATGATCAACGGGTGGCATGCATGGCCTATTAAAAGCTACTACCAAGTACCCACGTACCTTTGGCCTATTAAAAGCTACTACTAGTTAGTTAGAGAATGACTTACATGGACACAACCTCCTCTCTCCAATCCTTGAGTACAATTTTGCCTTCTTTGCATCTTGAGCTTCATATTCGAGGCAAATACATACAAAAACTTTATTTCTCAACAGAAATATGAATCTTAACAATTAGAAAACTTGTACATACCAAACTACAACCCAACTTAAAGCTATGGAAGAAGCTCATTACAGTTGTAATAATGAGAAATAGCATTTGAAGTAATGCATAATTGAGATCAAAATTTTATCAACAGGTGGCATGCATGGCCAACAAAGTGAAAAAACAAATAAATAATGGAAGGATTTTGATTGTTCATGTGATTAGAGCTTGACTAGCACAAAATCACCTACAAGCAAATTGTGCTTCTTTTTTTCTTCTATTTCCTTGAGTCTTCATATATTCATGTGAAATCTCAGTTAAAGCTTTTTGTTTGTGTGAATAACTAACTAACTAACTAACTAAATATATATATATATATATATATATATATATATATATATATATCAATTTATATTTTATTCTTGACTAAATTTGTGATAATTTGATGACTAAATTAAATCTACCCAATCCTGAAAAAAAAAACACGCTCGAGCCCTTCGTGATAATTCAAGCAAAAAACAACATATCAATCTTAACAACCAGTATGGATAATGCATGAGAATATATAGAATGAATCAAAGACTAAAAAGGTGTAAGGTTCATATCTCACCTTAAGTGGATGCAAGCTCCTTAGCGATTCGGCGCGGCTTCTGAGAGAGAATACTTCGAATGGAGAGTTGAGCGGCAAGTGGCGTTCGAAGGGCGGGGGGGTCGGTGGACGGGGAGTTCCTTCGCGTGGCAAGACTTTTCCTGAGAGGCGCGTCGAGAGATTGGACGGGCGGTGCTTTTCGCGGCGCGGGAGAAGAGTTAGATGAGGAGAGAGAGAGAGCGCGCCAGGGGAGGCAGGGTGAGTGATCGGACGAGAGAGGGAGAGAGAGAGAGAGAGAGGGGGATGATGGGGGGGGCGGGTGCGCGGAGAGCTGAGAGAGAGAGAGAGAGAGAGGGAGAGTCGATGGGTTTTTTCGCAGTTAGCCTCCATGGTCAGGCGGTGATGAAAAGTAATCAGAAAATCAGATTTCATGTGGTTTTTTCTTTTTTGAAAAAAAATCCATCGCTAAAATTATTTTTGGTAAAAAAATAATTCAAAAAATGACGGAAAAATCCATCGGTAGAATATTTCAATTTCGGAGTTTATCAACGAAAAAATTAGTTCCTGATGGAAAAATCCATCGGTACGGTAATGATTGAAAGACCCTAAAATTTTTTAGATTTGACATATGTTTGGGTAGTAAATTCATTGACAAAAAAATCCTTAAACCCAAATCACGTGTCTTCTTGACATTAATGAACCCAAAAACCTAGCCCAAAATGTGAAACAGGATCATTGACTAAAATCTCCTTCTTTTCGAACATCCTTGCCACCCAATGAATCCAAGAGTAAAAATTCAAGTTGAGGACCATATAATTGGTTTTCCTCAAAATCTTAAACTACCCAAAAATCTCGATTTCACTTTGTGCTCTTGGAGTAGATTATGAATCTGAAACTTGAATAGGAATGGCTTGAACACTTACTAAGATTGAGTAATGGGACATCGACATATTTATATAGAACACATCATAACTTGAACCTTGTACACATTAAAATAAAAGACATGTTGTTAGGCCTAGACCTATTTAAAATTAAAACCAGGCTAAGGCATCAATTTGAATAGGCCAGGCCTAGAATTTGTGTGAAGCCAGAAGGCCTTCAACTTATATAGATAAATATGTTTCACTATTAAAAATTGTATGACATAGGGTTCAAACAAAGGCTGACATAGGCAATTACCAGTATCCACTTGACCACTAAGCCACCATGTCTTTTTGTAATCTTCCTGAACATGTTTATAATTATTATATAGTTGGTGCTCACTTTCATTTAAATTTTGAATGAACCATATTTAACTATATGTTTGACATTAGAACCCTAAAGGCTTAAGACACTCGTTTAGTCTCAACCAAAATATATTTAAGAAGGAGGTGAAAGACATTTCAAAACCAAAGTCAGAAGCTTTAGAATGCAAATTAAGCTCGCAGACTCCAGAGCCCTGTTCCAGCCATCGCCGAGCATTCATTCATCACGATGAGAGGCTCTATTCCATCTGCAACTTGTCACATGAGAGCCCCATAGCGTTCAGCCCTGTTGAACGAGACCCCGTCTCGTGAGATCCGTCACGTCGTAGTGAGAGCTCCATCGAGCCTCGTCGCCATCGTAGCCCCTTAGCATCAGGCGAGAGCCCTGTTCGTCTACAACCCTTCGCCGTCGCAGCCCTGTCACCGTTGTAGCTCTAGGTAAGACTCTCCAAACTCAAGTCTGCGAGTATAGTTTAGTCTAAGCCAAAACTGGAAAAAGAAATATCACATTCCTCACTAGTTTTGCTTTCATCTTAAGTGTAGACTACTTTGGCCCGTCGCATACCTAACCCGCAGTGGAGTCATCCTCATCTCCTTCGTGACCCCTTGGCAGATCTCCCTCCGCCATGACCCCTTGGCTAGGTCTCCTAAGCCTATAAGGGTGAAGGATGGAGGGCTAAAACTGAAATACTAAAAGGTACTAATATTTTGGCTTTTCTTTGTATGTGTGAACCAAGTAGATGCTTGAGATTGCTTTTACTAGTTATGTTGTCTTGATAATCCTTTTATTCAATAGTGTGTCTGACAACACTTCCTGTGTATTATGGTAAGAAATGATAAATCATTAAATCTTGAACTTAAGCATGATCAAGAACCCCAAAAAAGCCTAATAAGCATATTATCCTGATGATGGCACATTGAAAATGACTCTTAAGATCAAAAGCTCTTTGACTGATTATGAAGCTGTCAAAATATGCATTAATAACATACTTATGTAGTCTAGAATTTTTTTTAAAACAACATACTTGTTTAATCTACTATATGACATGTTTATTCAATGGCTTCTCCATTTGATAGTGATGAGACAATGTCATTATGGTACATCCCTGGCCCTATTGAAAGAGTAATTGATGAGTTTCGTTCGAGATTGAATGAAGCATCTATTACAACCCTTAGTTATGGCGAGGATTGGCTACACAATAAGTATAATCTGAAGAAGAAGCAAATGGTATGAATATTATATACTACAATGTTATCTTTTATAGTAGTAGTTAATTTATGGCATAATCTAACTATAAATAATTTCCTATTTTCAAGCTACTTGAGTTTGAAGAAGAGGAAGAGATCATTTTGAAGATTTGATTTTTTGTTGGTTTGTTAGGTTTATTTGAAGATTATGTTTTATTAGTTATGTAATATTTAACTGAGCCTATTTAGGCCTACATAAAGGCCTAGGCCATAAGGCCTATTATGTAAATTACAACAGATTTTTTTATTTGTTTAAATGAATTTTAAAAACGGGCTTTATAAATAAGCTTTAGGTTAAACCAGGACCTCTCAGTAGGCTAGGCCAGGCAAAAATAAAGCTTATAACAGGTAATAGGCCAGGTTTAGGCTTAGTGTTCTTGTTATAGGCCTGGCATATTTAGGACATAGCCTGACTTAGCCTGGCCTCCAGCTCCTAGCCTGGCCTAGCCTTAATCTTAACTGATGATAACTGGGGCTAGGCAGAAAGTCGATCTTGGAGAAACAAATCGTCCCAGAGGTTGGTCAAAAAAATAATTAATTTGGGGCAAAAGGTATTGGCTCTTCACTTTCACCTGTTAGCTTTCTTGTAGCTAGTGCACTCACATCCTCATGGAACAATCATTCTTCTTGGCAAATAAACTGGCAAAATTATCCTGGTGTAACTTTACGTATAGTTTCACCATTTGCATAATTTTCTATAAAATAATTTTTTGTCGATCCAATCACCCAATTGTTGAATTGCACTTATCTATCATAAAAATCGTTTGTGCCAAATTTCATAAAAGTTGACCATCAATAAGAATATAATCATATAGTTCTTATTCTTGTTATATATATTTATATATATATATATATATATATATATATATATATATAATATTTGTTTTTATGTACATTGAAATTATTATGTCAAATGATTTTAGATTAATTTTAAATTTTATAGATATGGTCTATATGCCATGGAGTCCTAATCCAATGATGAGTTTTGTAAAATATTATATCAATAAAAAGTGATTTAATGGTGTAACAACTACTTAAAGTTATACCAGTATAATTTGATCCTAACTCACATATGTGTGTGTATACATATGTATGTGTGTGTGTGTGTATATATATATTATGCATTATGTATTTATTGTTATATATTGTGGTGTGTTGGTTATGATCAATGACGATGACTTAATAATTATTTTGAATTATGTGTATAGTATGTAAATTCTTTTGAAAACAAGTTATGTGCTTATGGCAAAATATTCTAGCTTGTTAAACTCAAAAGTTCAATTGATATTTATACTAAGCTAGCTCACTGAGCTTCGAGTTGGCTAGCTCATAGCTTTAGGTAAGTTGAGCTTGAGTCTAGATTTTAGGCTTGTTTATTAACGAATTTGAATTTAAGCTCAATGAACAACCTTCACATCCAACCCTAGCATTAGAACAACTTTCTCCTATAAGCTAACTTTTGGGCTTTGGAATTAGGTCTACTCAATTATAATAGTATGAAAGCTTGGATATTTCCACAAGTAGGTTATTCCTAATGCGATATGAATGTCTATGCAATATTTCATCCCACATGGAACATGCATCATTAACGGGTCAATCCTACCATTGGATTGTTGATAGAATACTAGTTAGATTGTTTTCATATTTAGGATTCACAGCTAAGTTAAACTTTTATCTAAAATAACACTTAATTATTGGCTGTGTAGGAGTGAAGGCTTTGGTACAATAAGTGAAGTATGGTGTATCACACACCAAACATTTAACCACATTTACAAAGTGTGGCTATTTAAAAGAGTACTAAATGAGTTTAGCCATACATACATTCTTTTACATTAGCCACATTTACAAATGAGACTAAATTGCTAGTGTATGGTAGACCATACTTAGGTCTAATTTGATACATAGTAGAAGACCTAATTGTATTAGCTAATACCATAATGTCAATTTTTATTTCATATTTGGTGTTATATATGATAGTATAGTGTTAAACGATCAAACCAATTTTATCTTATGACCATAGAATTAAGTTATTATGTCCTAAGAAACCTGATAATACTTGATAGTATTATTTTTAGTAGCCAATTCCAAATTAACTATAGCTTACTATTCTATATCAATGGCTGCCATTCATTGGTTGCCGCCGCTACCTGTTGGTCGCAACCACTGTCACTCTCCATTCGTTCCCTTGTCCACATGCTAATGCAGTGTCAATCATGTGGCACACCAAATAATGGATATGATAAAAAATTATACAATAGATTTCTTGTACTATACTAGCTATCAGACCTTATCCAATATGAAACACCAAATAGGGCTTTAATGTGCTACACAACCGTATGTAGAACACAATCCAATTGATACTTCATAAGCAAATAGTAATTTCTCCAAATTGGAAAAAGTCTCCGCCAGATCTATTTCTTCATTCGCGCTAACCTACTACCACTAATTAATCTGCAGCTGGATTTATGCCTTTTTTAGCAATAACCTACTACCACTAATTAATCTGCAGCTGGAGTTATTGCCTTTTTTAGCAATCATATGTCTATATTCTTTTTCTTGGGTAATTATATCTCTATAGTCTTTAAAAACAAGAGCTTATCTTCTTTTTTTTCCAAACAATTTTCACCGGAAGCTAATTATACACACAGTGATAATTATTTATACCTAAACAGAATTATCCATAACGTTGAGGATGTATATTTTTTTATTTCGGTTGCTTAGATTTCAAAATCCCAACTTAAACTAGGGTAACTTTTTTCTCCTTGTTTGGTTCAATAGTTCAAATGCATAATTTATTACTTTTATTTTACAAATATTTTCTCAATTATAATCAATATAATGGATGAAAATCTTCTATCCCCAAATAATGACTTCTTTTCTATTCATCAACCATTTATTGTCAAATGAAAAAATAAAAATCAAAACAGATTTAAAAATTTATAAATTATCAAATATACAATATATACATATCATACACATGTCAAGAACTTATTGAAAAAAAGGAAAAAAAATACTATTTAAAAACAGAAAATTTTCATCCCAATATAATAATCTATGATGTGATACCAAGGTAAAAGTAATGGATAATGGAAGTTCAGTTACTAAGGTCACAAAACAACAGTACAACTTAGTGACTTTACTCTCATACCACCGGCGAATGGATTAATTATTTTTGATAGAGTGGCAATAAATGTATCGAAGAAATAGTACATCGACATATTCTTTTTTTTTTTCAAAATAAAAAGATTAGGGTTACTTCACATGTAGTGAAATCAAGATTCGAATTTCAGTTAGGACAAGCTTCCATATTCAACACTTAACTGTAGTGCGAATTGAATTGTCTTCCATGGAAGATATATGTGAAAAAAGAAGTTTCATAACTTCACAAAAAATAAAGCTCTCTCTCTCTCTCTCTCTTGGTAACAAGTACCACTCTACCTCCTTAAAGTGTGAAAGAATATTAACCCGGAGCTACTAACTTTTTTTTTTCTCCCAAAAGAAAAAGGTTCTACAGACTCAAGTTTTGAAATATTTTTACAACTTAGCTTGTAGTAGTGTTGTTTGGAGTGATGATGGTTGTAGCTGAATTGCTAAGAGGTTTTCCAACATGGTTTCTTATTCTTCTTGCTCTACCCATCTCGCACTCTCTCTCAAATGGTATGTTGATGTGTACACATATTGGGGCCCGAGAAAAGGACGTGCTCCCCACCCAGCCACTTGCACGCGACCCCACAAAACCCTAATTTCCGAGACCCTCTAAAAGAAGAGCTTGTTGTTGGCATATTGTTGAAATTTGAAAATGTTTGGTTTGGTCCACATCTAGATTTCACATTCGTTTTGCCTATTAATAATGACTTTTATATTGATCCATGCACTAATAGTAATACTTTTTATATTATCAATTAAATATAAGTTATTATACATATATAATGTAATTTTGATGTATTGTCGCATAAAATATTTTATATAGACATATAATTATATATTTTTACGTTAACAAAAGTGTTTGATGCAATTTTTTATTATTTTAAAAGTTTTATAAATAGAAACATTTGAATAGATGTCGTGTAAATTTTTTTATAGTATTAATGCAAAAAAATGTATCCCATATTTAAAATAGTTATTATACAAATCAAATATATATATATATATATATATATATATATATATATATATATATATATATATATATATATATATTATCTTGGAGTATCTCTCATCCAATTGATAAGAGACTAATCTATTGAAATATGATCAAATACTTGAGTGGACCCCTCCAAACAATATTTTTTCCGTACACATAAAATTTGATATTGAAACTAAGACAACACACTTAAGAGATTTAAACCTATTCAGGCCAATACCTTATAGGTAAAAATAAATGCATCTTTTAAATGGATTGATCATGAAATAAACTTAAAACATAGGCGTCGATATAAAATGGACTTATTATATAATAACATCAACAAGAAACATAGAAAAAGAACATCTATATAGTCAAAGAGTAAACAATTATATCCATTAAGAAATAAAAACAAAAACAAAACTTCAAGTTGGTCTCTGTTAAATTTTGTGTCACACAAATTGGTCATGTTAGAAAAAATGAACAAATCCATTTCTTAGAAGAAAACACCTAAAGAAGTAGGTGTCAATTAAAATGTCAGACAAGTTAGTTCCTCTATATTGCAATCAATTTGAACTCTTTATGATTACTTAGTCCTTTTTTACGGGTAGAACTAATTTGTTCAATATTTTTAATTCATAGGCGCTTCTTTGTCTATTTTTTCTAAATGAAGCAAATTATTTGACACAAAATTTAAGAGAAACCAATTTATGAGATTTAGAAAAGAAAAAAATTTAGCTCCCCTAGTCACAGCATAGCTCACTCCTAGAACACAATTAATTCATTTATCCTCAATTCTTTTCAAACAGTTTGGTTTTGTTGTTCTATATTTTTATAGCCTAATAATAACTTATATTCTGTCCTTTGCTTTTGTTAACCTTCTCTCTCTGCCTCCTTTCCTGTGCTCTCTCATGATTTCTTTTTGTGATTGATTCTGTGTAAGGTTTTGCATCTGTTCCATGTATTGTCCACTGAGATCACTTCATGATGTAAGTAGCCAATAATAATAATAACAAAGAAATAATAATAACAATTAACAATAATAATAAGGTTTTTCCTTTGGTATCCTATGAGTACCGATATTTTTGCGTAAGCAACGGTTATAATTCAATTATTGATTTAATAGGTTTTAAAAGCTTGGTTTAGTGAGATATATTACCCATATTTAACTACAAATAATTAAAAGATATCGATATTTTAAATTTTATAGGGTAAAAAATCTAATAATAATAAATAAATAAAACAGAGACACTTCTTGATCGTCTGATCTACAATCATCCCCGCATCATCATCTTCTGATGAAAATAGCTCTTTTAATTAATCTTTCTCTTTCTTACCCTTTCCTTGATTCCCTCAAGTCGTTGAATCTAATTCTTCTCCTCTAAGCACCCCCCTTTCCTTTCCTCTTTCTCTCTCTCTCTCAATCTGTAGTTTCTCCCATCCGTAAGACTGAGAGTGAAAGAGCAACTATGAGTTCATATGTCAGGTCATAGAGACAAGAGCCCGCCCTTGTTTCATGTTGTGAGCTGTGAAGGTTTGACTTTTCTCATCTCCTCTTAGACAGAAAAGAAGAACCCCAAAACCAACAATCTGCTATACTGATGTAGCCTTGCAAGTTGCGACAAGCTAGCTATAATTTCCACTACTCTCCAGTTGGTCAATTGCGTTATTTGGATAAAGGCAAACCTTGTGGGTCATCATATATCATCATCACCATCTTACCCCCTAGTATTCTTGTTCTTAACTACTGTTTCTTATTTAGTTCCTCTTCACCTGAAAAAGAGAGTGAAGAAAAAAAGGAAGAAAAAGAAAAAAAAGAGTCTGTGTGTTCAGCAACAACAGCAACACAAAAACAGCAAATCTGGCTAATCCTTGGTGGACAGGTCAGGTGGGGTTGACTGGGGTAGACCACCCTGGAGCCAATTCCTCCTCACCTGGCGGCATGAACAAAAGAGGCTATCACACAGCAGACCTTTCCATAAACGAGAGCAGCAGCAGAAGCGGTGGCAACAGAGAAGATGATGAGGAGAGGGACAACTGTGATGAGCCAAAAGAGGGTGCAGTTGTTGAGGTTGGCACAAGAAGGCCAAGAGGGAGACCCCAGGTTCCAAGAACAAGCCCAAACCACCAATCTTTGTCACTAGGGACAGCCCAAACGCTCTCAGGAGCCATGTCATGGAGGTAGCTGGAGGCGCCGATGTTGCCGAAAGCGTGGCGCAGTTTGCAAGGAGGCGCCAGCGTGGGGTCTGTGTCCTCAGTGGGAGTGGATCCGTGGCTAATGTTACCCTCAGGCAACCTGCTGCGCCAGGAGCAGTTGTGGCGCTCCATGGCAGGTTCGAGATCCTGTCCCTAACTGGGGCGTTCCTACCTGGTCCTCCCCTCCAGGGTCCACTGGTCTCACAGTATACCTTGCTGGTGGGCAGGGCCAGGTGGTCGGCGGGAGTGTTGTTGGGTCATTGGTTGCTGCAGGGCCAGTTATGGTCATTGCAGCAACTTTTGCTAATGCTACTTATGAGAGACTGCCCCTTGAGGATGAGGATGAGGGTGGCAGTGGTGGTGGCCAAGGTGGTGGTGGTGGTGCTGTGGGAGGGTCTCCCCCGAATCGGAAGCAGTAGTGGGGGGCAGTTGCAGGCTGGGATTCCAGATCCTTCTTCTTTGCCTTTGTATAATCTGCCACCAAACTTGATCCCCAATGGAGGCCAAGTGGGGCATGAAGCGTTTGCTTGGGCTCATGGAAGACCTCCTTATGGATAATTATAGACAGCCTGTATGTGGGATATGTACATCATGTGGCTGCTAGTTGTGATGAGGTAGGAAATTGAATTTGAAATGATTGAAGATTTAATGGATATATGATGTGTTATATCTGTTGTGGAAGATATGAATTGGAGAAAGAATTAAAATGTTTTTAGAGTGCTGAAGTTAGTAGTCGAGGACCGATGAGAATAGGAGGCATGTTTTATTTATCTCTGTATATGAGTTATGAACTCTCTTGTGTGTCTTTGTCTCTTTTATTTCTGTGTTTCAAATAAAAAAGATGATCATGGTCGTATTTTTAATATATTTCTAAATAGTTTAACAGTTATTCTTCTTCATCTGGCATCTCTCTCCCTTTATAATTTTGTGGGTTGCGTTTTTATTTGGGCTCTTTGTTTTATTTTATTATTATTTTACAGATGCACTTCGTGGCTGTTGGGTACATGATAGGATCACTGATTAGACTTGCAAGATGTGAGTAGATTTGTGTATTTTTCTGTCTGTAGGAGACGGGCAAAAGATCTAGCGCCATCTCATATGGGATGGATATTAATGGTGCTTTTCCAAACCTTACACCTCAATGCACTAATAATGGATTTCCTTTTTTTTTTAATAAACTAATAATGGATTTCCTAGTACTTATACTGATAGATATCAGCTAACTATTCTTTTCACCCTAAGCTTTGAAGAAAGTGAATCATTGTTAGGGTTAGATTGGTACATCCCACAATGGTATGAAATGTTATGAGTTCCTAATACAATTTTAACCAAACTGATTCTTGATTATGGTTTATTAACTTCAATTTCTGCATCTGCAATTTTCCTTCTATAACTTCAAATCCAAAAGGGAAGTCAATATTACTATAACTTAAAATAACATTTTTTATTTTGAAATCTCCTTATCAATTACAGTTTTAGTGTGACTGTCTTTCTGTATAGATTATTAGGTCTCTCCATGTTCTTTGACCAATTTGTTACATTTTACAGAGTATTTTCTTATAGCGATCCTAGAATTTAGAAGTGGATGTTGGAGGGCTTTGGGATCCAGTTTAATTCAGATACTACTAGTTTGGATAAACAAACATATTTATAGGAGTATCAACTCATTCCATTGAATTTTTTACTAAAATTCTAACTGTCTGAGAGTTGATATTCATTATATGATCAAACTGATCCCCACAAAATGGGTTTATTATGAATTCAATTTTGTTGATGACATCGATAGGTCATTTATAAAAGGAAAATGCAATACAACAAAAAGTTTATTTAGAATTTTATAATTATATCCATAATGATGTTAGATAATTATTAGTATTTAAATGAATTGGTGAATCATATCATTTTATTTCATTCAATAATTATAATGATTTCTGTACATATTTTTCTGAATGTGTAGCATTACTTTTTATAAAATCACTATAAATTCTCATTCAAAGTTTGTGACTAAAATGCAACAATCTAATTCTCTCTAAATAACTTTTTCACCAAACAGATTGATAATATACTTTTTTATATATAATATTCATGTATAATTTTTATATCATCAATCAATCATAAACTTTCGTATGTGTGACACTTGAAATAATTATATTATAAGGGCATATTTGGTTAGGAGGTAAAAATGGGGTAAATTTTTCATAATTGAGCTCTATGTGTAATCTAATACATATGGAGTTTTACTATAAAAATTTATCTTTATTTTTACTCACTAACTAAATATACCCTAAGAGATTTTCAATGACATATCAATACCCAGTTGAAAGATAGTATAAACCCTTTTACATTAATCATACATCAAAGTTCAATCCATATGCATTTTAGTTTTTCCCACTACATGGTTGAATTAGACAATAATTTGATTTAATAGATTCAATTCTTATGCTCCAAAAAAGTGGTTGGTTATAATAGAAGCGAACTATGATTTAGATATGACACTTATCATTCAAAACAATATAATATGAATTTTATAAACAAGTGTCACTAAAAAGTAGAGTTTTTACCTTTTAATATGTATATTAAATAATATTTTTGCCAATTCAAGCATAGTTATATAGATATATTAAAAGGTAAAAACTCTACATTTTAGTGACACCTGTTTAATCCTAAACATATGCCCTAAAGATAATTGTAATTAGCTAAACTTAAATAATATTAAGAAAAGTTTATTGGGACTTGTATGATGCCCTAACCACAAACTGATGGTAACCTTTTTTCTTAAACTTCCTCTGGAACGCAAATGTCAGGCAGCAGACATTTGTGACTGCAAAAAAGGAGCTCAACACATGCATTTGTATGAGTTCTAAAAAGGTTTAAATAAATATTCTTTACTTTTCTTTAGGGCACATTCCGAAACATTCGCTTTGTCGCATGTACACCTCAGAATTTGCATAAATTATAGATGTTTGCAACCGCTGCCTGGGGCATCTTACATACTTTCCAGTTTGTTCTAGTCCAGTATGGCTCTCTTCTTTGTATGTCGATTTGATCAAATTGCAGGCACTTTTGTCATCCCCCCACGTGTTATGGATAATGACTCAAAAAATGAGTCTCACGAAGGTACTTGTAAAGTTCATTTTGGCAGAATGGAGGATCTTCTGTCCATGCCTATATGTGCAGTAATACTGCTGCAGAAAATGACTGACTCTTTGTCCATGAAGGGTCTTAGACTATTAGTATAGTACATGAATTGTGTTATTTGACTTATTTTATTTGAAAAATCGTTTCGTTTCATCTATTATCATTAAAAATTATCACAAAATATTAAATCCAAAAAATTTATCATTTCAATATTATATAATAGATGAGTTGGCACAATATAACGTTCCAGGTAAAATAGGCACGTACACCAAACATTTCTCTTAATACATTGATTGAAAACATTGGTTCTTCCAAAAGACACAGACAGAGAGATAGAGCTAAGCCGTTGGCAGTATGTGCCTTGTGCAAAGTCTCTTTGACATTAAAATATGGTTCCAATTATTTCTTCATGGCTCATCTTCATTAAATAATATTATGAATGCTACTTTTGTCCTTCTTATCTCTTCAGTACATTAAAGGTCGTTACTAAATAATAAAATCATGTAAAAACATGGGATGATGGGTATGTTGGAGTGACAGAGAAACCGTCAATACATTGACCCTTATTTTCTTTTCTAGCCATATTGGGTTTTGTGATCTTACAA
The DNA here is from genome assembly GCA_030441495.1 of Dalbergia oliveri. Classification (NCBI taxonomy): domain Eukaryota; kingdom Viridiplantae; phylum Streptophyta; class Magnoliopsida; order Fabales; family Fabaceae; genus Dalbergia; species Dalbergia oliveri. The sequence continues at coordinate 11,859,788 of JAMLFY010000013.1, read as the reverse complement.
TAGAAATCAAATTAAATGTCCTTTTTTAAAGTAATATATACAGGACAAGACTTCTCTTTTGGGAGAGATCTCCCACTTACCATAAGAGGGTGAGTCTTAATGCAAATATAAGGTTGTTGTTTTACGATCTAGAAGTTATGGATTCAAATTATGAAAACAATATCTATTTAAAGTGGAGGTAAAATTGGATACATCTATTATCCTCAAACCCTATCAAATAAAAGCTTTATACACTAGGTCATCCTTATTTTTATCCCCTAGTTACCCATAAGTTAAAGCAATGAGGAAGAGAGGGGTAGCCTGCTATTGGTGCCCAATTGCCCGTATATATAAAAAGAGGGGTTCCCAATTACAATTAAAATATACTCTAAATTTTATGTACTATTTGTGAGTCATCATAGATTAATAATTTGGAACCATATTCACTATTCGGCTGAAATGAATAGGGATGAGGCTTAGGGAATATGAAGGAAAAGAGAGCGTGGTTTCAAATTTAGGACTGAATGGTATGATGTGGCTGTAATATTGCAATTGTGATCATCGCCACAACTGTGCATAACACATTCACATAAATTATTTGAAACACAACCATATTAAAATCACAACGAGTCAAATCAGGGTCGTAACGAATCACATCAGGTCATAGCATACTTTACTTTGATTTATGAAATTAAAAAAAATCATGCTAGAATAGATGCAATAGGCCGGTGCAACAATTGCAATATGATTAGAATTCAACCAAGACTAATAATGTTCAAGCTCAATTACAAAGTGCGGATGACCCAATAACAAGAGCTAGAGCGAAAAAGCTAAAAGAAGCTTTGAAAGGCCTAGTCATGGAAGCAAAGGGCAAGAGCAATCTGGTTGAGCATGAGCTCCTCCCAAAATGGACCACTCTTATTCATTTTGAAGAATACCCAAGTCCAACTAAAGAACTTGAAGACCCAAGATCGATGAAGTCCAATTCGAGTGATCAAGTTGTAAACAGATTGGGTTAGAATAATTAGTTTTAATTAGGTGTATACTGTTTTATTTTCTTGTAATTTTCATGTACCTTCTAATGTCTCCAATTTTGCAAGCTTTTAATTGTTTTCAAAGTTAGTTTCAAGTGTTTTAAGAGTTCATAGGCAATTATGATAGATACGGATGAATTACTTGTGTTTTCAATTATAGTGGGACTTTAATGCTTAGTGGATTATGTAGAGGCTGCAACTCAATGTTTTTGCAGTCCACTTAAGATTATAAATAGGAACTTAATGTAAAACACAAGGCAAATTATGAATAGACTTCTTTTTTAGTTTTCTCCCATTGTGAGAACTTCCCTTTTCTTTTTGGGCGAAGAACTAAATCTACTCTTATTAAGGTAACTTGTGGCCATCTAGCTAATACTAACCACTCACCTTTTCATCTTTTTATTAAGTGTGGCATCAATATTTTTCTGATTAAACACAAACAAACTCAAACACAACCCTAAACTACAACCTAAAAGTGCAAGATGATCCTGATTTATGCTAGTTGATTCAAGCCATTCAACTCAAACAAAGTTGAATCATATCACAATACCTGCAATTACAATAGTTCATAATTGTAATAGCAATTTAAAAGCTTGCAAGGGAAGGGAGAGAAGCCCTAGCTAACAGGTCCTGTTGCATCTATGTCCATCATATAGTTGTTTCAATATACCTAAAAAATAACTGTCGCGTTATATTGTAATAGTTACAAAGTTCTAACTAATTAATATTGGTTCAATATATTAGTATCAAATTATATAAACTAAACTATTGAGTTCGATTTATTCTAATAGAGAATTTCGGTAATGGGATATATGTAACTCATCAAAGCTTACGGCATATTCTAATATTAAGGGCATGTTTTGTTGGAGGATAAAATAAGGGTAAGTTTTCCTTTATTGAGTTCTATATGTAAAAATTACATATGTAGTTTAATCATGGAAAATTTACCTCAATTTCTATTCCACAATCAAACAAGCCCTAAGGGATATTTGGTTGGGGAATAAAAATATGGATAAATTTCTGGAAGTGGCTATTGCCACTCCTATATGACTATTGTCACATCCACTTGCATTAATTGTTATTTAGTTTTACCAAATTACCGCTCTTCTATTTTAACCAAAAGTATGCCTAATATAAGAAAATTCATAATATTATCAAAAGTTATTATTATAAATTTAATTAAAAATTAGTTTCACTACATAAAAGTATTTATTATTATCTTATTTTTAATATTCACGTAATTGCTAGATATTATAAGTATTAATAATTTATTTATTATAATGATTTAATTCAAATATTAAATTGCTTTAAATTTTGTATAAAAAAAATCTAAATAATATAATGTTGAATATTTTTAAGAAAATAATAGATAAAAATGAGTAATAACAAAGACATGATAATAAATTGTGGTACATAATTACTTGCATATTTTGAACATTCAACATTTATATAAATAAAAAACTAGTAAATTAATAAAATGATACCATAGTTTATTTCTATTGGATTGGCAATTAATTTTTATTATAGTTTTTATTTATTCATATTATTAAAAATGGAGATAATTTTATAATTTAAATTAATTACTTAGTTGCATCAAAAAGAGTTTAAAAGGGTTAATTTTTTTTATATGTGAGTAATATAAAGGTTATATTATTTGTTTTCTATTAGATAACATATATATATATATATATATATATATATATATATATATATATATATATATATATATATATAGCCATTAAAAGCAAGTGATTGTAAAAAAATCTTAATAAAATAAGTTTATTTAATACTTTTCAAATTACATAAATATTGAACATTGAAATTAAATAATAGCATATGCATTGTATAGTTTGATTCAGTATTTATCTTTTTTTATCACTCATTATTCATTATTTTTCTTTTTTATAAAATATTTAGGTAATTATTACATTAAGAAAGTTTTAAAGGAAATAATTCAATATATAAAATGTTACTTATTACATCAAATAAGTTAATGTAAAATACTTGTAACTAAACTAATGAAAATAATATGAAATATTTTAATAATTAAATTATTTTGAATTAAATTAACAATGATAAATTTTGATATCATTATAATGACTAATAAACAATAAATATCAATTATGTATTAGTTTTATTTGATTATTTTCTTTAGGTAATGTGAGGGGAAAAAAAAAGTCAAATTAAATAGAGAGATGCACTCATATTTTATGGTATAAATGTGTTTGTTATGCCATGTTAATAACATTTAGAATTAGACATTATATTATAATCATTGCATATATTCATTTTATTTGATTAAAATAAAAGAAGGATAATTTAGTACAATTAAATAATAATTAATACAAGTGGGAGTGATAATAGTCATTTAGAAGTGACAACCACTCCCTAAGTTTCTATGTATAACTTTACACTTGGGGCTTATCCATAAAAATTTAACCTTCATTTTTACCTCAACAAAGACATCCTAAAATGAAACATTTGCCCTAAATTATAATTTCTGAAAAAAAAAACTATCATTTGTAATTACCATGAATTTTTAATGGCAGTGTCGAAATCTTCACAACAAAGATTGAAGATTAATGCATACACTATTCCTAATAGTTAATCGCCTTCTATTTAATATTCATGGACCTCCCTAAATAGTTCTTCGGGTAAATTTTTGTTATTAGTTCTTGTATAAGTCGGGTGAATGGTGTTTATCATGCATTGGAGTCACATGCAATAATGTCGTACCTTATCATTCCATTTAAGCACATTTTTCCCTCGAACTTAAGCCTAATCTGCCAGTAGTGGGACCAAAATACACAATTTGAAGTATGTATATGCCTATATAAATTAATAGTGCGTTTGGATGAAATACTTTGGAGAGTAATGTATTTTGTTTATAAAGAAATTTAATTGATTAAGTACATATTTTTTGGCTGAATACTAAAACAGAGTAATTTAAAAATTTCAAGTATTTTTTATGACGTATTTATTTTCAAACTTCCAAAAGAGTGGACTTGATCTATTTCCACATTCATAGAACAAGTTTTTATCATTCATCGTTCGCCACCTTCCAATGGCCAAAAAATTGTCTGCGTCGATCGACTGCCTAATGTCGGTGGCCGCATACCAATAGCCGTTGCCCGTCACGGTTGTTGGCCATCATGGCTCTTGTCCAAACAAAATACTTTGTAAGTGAAGTAATATGATTACTTACCCTTCTATATATAAACACAAAAGAAAAATGAAGAGAATTCAATTTTAGCATTTAAATTTCCTAGCATTTTAAATCCTCTGCAATTAGAAATATTGCATTAAAAAAATCTAAGGTATTAATTTTGATGCATTGTTAATGTAAAAGAGTTTAATACTCTCTTTATGAGACGTTTTCACTTGTAATAATTTTAAGATGATGGGTGGTTGAGTCAACATTTTTGCTTCAATGGTACTATATTTCTTTATAAAATTTTTTTATATTGATAGCGTATCAAGATAAAATTCATAAATTAAAACTATAAATTTCTTTTATATATATATGATGAGATTTCTCTAGTATTTTTATAAAATTTAAGGATAGGTACCTTGTAGTTATTTGCGACTAATATTGTATCATGTGTCCCACTAATTTATTTTATTAAAATATAGAAAATAAATATTCAATTACAACCAGTGAAAATAAGAAGGTACCAAGTACCCTATGGGTATTGATGGAAAAATCTATATACACACACACATGGAATTTAATTGAGATATAAAAAAGTGTTGCACAGACTTCCAATAATGTATTACCACAAAAATAAAAATATTATCCACTATCATAAAAGTCATATAAATAGAAGCATATGATTGGCTAATAATATAAAACTTTTTTATACTAATAGTATATTAAAAATAATCTTTATGTGTGTGTATATATATTAGCTCTGAAAAAAAAAACATTACAACTGATGATATATGAAAATAAGCCAAAACGGATCCCTGAATTAATTTCCATCATATAATAAAAAGGGTCAAGTCGATGCAGGGATGAAGGAAGCAGATAGCCAATAATCCAATGAATGATTGCCCCTTCAATTCCTGAAGAGCTAAAGGGAAAATCAATTAAAATCCTAAAATCCCAAAAGTCTTTCTGTAAGTCTCCTAAGCTCCTCTCAATCCTTATCACATGAGAAATTGGAGTGTTCTGTATAAATCAACAAGGTTGTCAAACTTGCGGGTTTATCAAAACTCGTAGAGCAGAGTTAAACTCGAATAGTAAAGTTGGCTTGTAAATTCATAAGCGAGTTTGCTTGTTTTAAAAATATTATTATTAAAAGATATTTATAACATGCATGCATGTAATTATAATAAAATAACTTTATGATAAAACAAAAATATATAAAAAATTCAATTGCAACACATCATAATGAAGTAAATACAAGTAAAAAAATATAAAATACAAATTAAAATCTTTAGAAATATAACAGACAAATACTTTAGAGTGTGAAAAATATAATAAGTAAATACACCATAACGTCAATTTTAGAATGTCTAATTACGAGTACATATTGTGAAATTCCATGTTTTATTATTTAAAAGACCAAATTCTAACAAAAAATATATAACTTGAGTTTACCTAAGTTTATAAGAATTTACCCCCATTCACCTGAGTTTACTTAAGTTCAAGTTTTCAGCGAGTTAACTCAAGAGTCTAATAACTATGTGAACCAACATTCAATGTTAGATTTCTAAACTATCATGTATGAGAGATATTATATGCATTTACTGATGACTAGGGTGTCCATGGGTCGGGTTGAATGAGTTTGGGAAGGTTTTTGGGCCAGACCAACTCATCCAATTAGTGGGTTGGATTGAGCAATTTTTTTCTTTCAACCTCATAACCACGTTATCGACACGTGAGAAATCACATTCTCACGTAAGCCTAATGAATTGTATCATTTCTATATGCATAAAAAAGATTCATAATATAATTTTATTCTTTCTATATATCAATCACCTGCTCTGATGTCTTAATTATAAAAATAAACTCTCATAGTCCGTTGCAAAGTATAATGGTATATTATCAAGAAATATGCAGAAAGTCCTTTATATTCAAAGTGTCTACGAAAAGTAAAAGACTTATATAGTCCAAAATAACATTCTAATATACACAACTATACAGGACAACATGCTCTAAAATCTCGAATCCTACTTGCATCACCGGAGCACGTCTAGGCAAAATACTAGAGACCTCACCTAATGGGCTTGACAACTGAAATTTAACGCTCTGGGAGGAAGATGGCGTGAAGTATCCACAGCAGCTGCTACATCTATAAATAGAGAAAAAGGAAAGGAGGGGGTAAGTTTTGCTACCAAAACCCAATGAGTGAGTCCTCACCTGGAACCCACTCGATGGACATCAAAGGGTATGCAGAAAATTACAATAATATAAATAATGCTCAACCAGTTCATATAGTTATAGGAATATAAGTATATACAAGAGTACCAAAAACGCTTTGTCTTATAAAACAATCCAACAGGACCTCAATAGAGAAACGGTAATTGTACTCTGGTTACATTTGGGCTTTATATATCAGTCCCTAGTGTGACAATAATGGGTACCTAATTAGGTCCCTTCTTTGAATACTCTAGCCCTGGGCTACTTGGTACCAAGGTTAGTGAATTGACCACTAACACACAACCTATTTCTCTATAGCTACTATTCAGTCAATCAAAGAACACAGTATCATCTCTAAACTTTAAAAACAAAGGCATCTATCCTAGGGTTTGAACTTAGTCAAGTAGAATTCATAACTCTAGAGATTATACAATCATAAACAACTCATATTCTCATAATTCCGCTTTATCAAAAACACCTTTTATCAACAATGGTCCCATGGGTTTATCAAATATGTGTATGCTCTTAAATCAACAGTCAAACCATAGAAATCAGTAGTAATCTTATATTCTTTATGCAGAAGTCTCTAAAATCATGGTATGGGTTATAATTTCATGAAAATAGTTATAATGCTCAACATAGAAGTCACAGATGTGAACCCACTCACCTGGAGTGGCAGAAGACACATGAATAGCACCACCAAAGTTCTGGAAGAGGATTGACACTCGTATCTATCATTACAACAATAAACTTATAGATTAACCTCTAAATACTCAAATCTAACTTCAATCATACTAAAGAACACTATAACACCTCTATGATAAACACCCCCTTAAATTCCCAAGAATAAGAAGAAATTGAAGGGGAAAAGGGTAAAATTAGAATAACAACATACCTTAAAGCCTTAGGAGTGAAAGATTGAAGTTAGAATTGGAAGAAATGGAAGAAAATGGAGATTTGGGGGTGAAAATGGGTTGGGAGCGAAGTTTCTTGCGTTTTGGGCAGCGAAAAGTCGTGTTTTTTGATGTCTGAATGTTCTAGACCCCGAAATGGGTATTTATGTTTTCTATTGAGCATTGCAACACTCACCAGATAGCAAAAAATCATCCATGTACCACCTTACTATTCCCTTAACTCCAGCACTCTCCAAAATATTTACATTTCTTAATTTTAAGTTAAATTCCTATTAACTTTAAAACATAAATGTAAATAAGGAAATACCCCCATTTGGATTCAAATAAAATATCAAAAAAATTAAAATACCAACAAATCAAAATCTAATTTTTGGGTTTTAGTTCAAATTAAGAATTTCAAAGATTTTATAAACTTTTGGGCTAAAAATGAAAGGTTTAAAGATTTCATAAAATTAATTAAAAATTACTCTTTAACTTATTTTTATCTAGGGAACAATTACTAGGACTTTTGATCCTAAGAAAATGGATTTATTATATAGCCCTCTAAGGGCGTGTAGGTCAAGAACTTAGTGAAATTAAGGACCTGAAATGACAAATGAAGGTAATTGGCACCTTTTCTAATTCAAAAGAATTTCCTAGCCCCATTTATTTAAACTAGGGTATTATACAACCCTACCCAACCCAGCCCCACTATAAGATTTTAAGGAACACAGATGGATTTTTTATTAATTACAAATAGATTTTAACATTATAGATAGGTTTACAGAGGCAAGGCATTGTCTATTATTTTCACATCTATAAATAATACAACGATTTAAAAATCCGTCTATAATTTATGGACGGCACTACAAACATATTTGTTTGCCCATTTGTAATTAGATGAAAAAAGTCGTTCAAAATTAGCCCATTATAGATGGATTTTACTCTATAATTTCAGGATAGTAAAATCCATCTATAATGGGTCAACAAATAGTGCAATAATTTCCCATAAAAAGACGAATTTTACCATTTATAAAATTATAGACGATAAAATCTATTTGTAATTAGTTGAAAAATAAAAAAATACAAAATACAAAACTTTTTTGTTTGTTAATCCGTCTATAATATTTGGGAAAAACAAAAAATTGCATTATTTTCCATTTGAAAATCTGTTTGTATCTTATTTTTTTTAGGTTGTAGACCTTAATTATTAATAATTAGAGCTTACTATTACTAACTATCATAACAATTGATAAACATAGGGAAATATATGAAATAAAAGTTTCAATTTCTAAATACCATTTAATAAATACACAATAATAAATAAAGTAAAATGTCATAATAATAATAATAATAATATCAAACATAAAAGAACAAACTCTAGAGATTAGGACATAAATGATCATAAGTACTAAGTGTTATGAATATCTGGCTCCCATCGTTGGTACCGTCATCATCATCGTTATTGTCATCATCATCATTAGAGGAGGAGGAATCCTGCATCACCCCAAAAATTGGTAGTGTTGGAGCTCGTGGGAGAGGAGGAAGAGCCATTATCATGACCCAAATCGAAAACATCACCGCATATGAGGAATCATATCCCCACGTAAGCCTCGTGATAGCTCAGTCACTCTATATGCATATTTTTAATTATAGAAAACCATTGAAAACATAAATTCATTTTTCACATACAAATCACCTATTCTTTAAAGTCAATATAACTGTACCAGATATTTCATAAATTAAACTCTAAAGTCTGTAAATCATGATACAAAACGTATATATAGAGTTGCTCTGATACAAAATAACCATGAATGCTAAATCATTAAATACAAATCAAGAATATATTATCATGGTATGCAAAATGCAAAATATGCTCTATGGTTCGAGCCTCCTACCTGCAACGATATTAGAGCACTCTAATCTATTAAAGAAAAAGATGCTTCACTCGAGTAAAGCTCACAAACTGGAACTTAATGCCTGGAAGAAGGTGGTGAGAAAGACCCACAACAGTTTGTATCTGGAAATAGGAGAAAGGAGAGGATTGAGTTTTATTTAAAACTCAGGAAGTGAATCCTCACCTTAACCCCTTTCATGCAACACCAAGGAAAGATGCATAAAATAATAATAATAATAATAATAATAATAATCATAAAGATCTAAAACATTTCATATTTACATGCATGAAATCAAGATAATTATTTTCCATAAATGGAAACAACAGTACTCTAATAGAGAAATATAGATATTCGGTTATGCACAAATCATGTGGCATAACAAAATCTCTAGTTGTGTATGTTGCTCATGGCATAACATATTCTCTAATCTCTGTAGTTTCCAAAGGAGCTGAATTAGACATCTAACTAGGTTCCGTCTATACTCTATGAGATTGTCCCTTGGGGACAATTTGGTACCAAAGTCAACAATCATTTTCCAGCCTTAACTTACTATCTATTTCTTTATAGCTACTGTCTAGTCCAAGTCATGAAACTAATCCTTTTCTTTTAAACTCTATATTGTGCTATACTCTAGGTTTAAATCTCTTTCATTCATTCATAATACTCTTAAAAACATTACAATGTCCATAAAATCTCTAAATGCAATCATATTCATATTTAAACTCTACATAAAATCATATTTAGCAACAATGGTCTTATGGTTTTACATAAAAACATATAGTTCATGCTATTCTGAAAACCATATTTTCATAAATCAACAGAAGTCTCCAATCTCTTTGTAGTATTCTCTAAAATCATGTATTAAGACACATTTTGATGAAGATATCTCTAATGACCAATATAGAGATCAGGATTGAATCCACTCACTTGGAGGGGTGGACAAGGAGGGATCAACACCAAGGTAGCATTTGGTATAGGGATAAGGATAGAAATACAGGGACAATAGATATAGTGGAGACAGAGGCATAAATAATAAATTATTGGAAGAAAAAATATTAAATTTTTGTCTCTGTATCTTGTCTCTACTTTTTGAAGGTGCATGGATTTTGTGTTTTTCTATCCCCTATTCCTGTCTCCACCACCAAACATATTTGTCTCTCTAGTGTTTTCGTAGTTCTGTCCCTTATCACTAACTAAACACTACCCAACAGAACTTTGGAAAGCAGGAATGACACTAATGTTTGCCATAACAACCACAATATTCTAGATTAATCTCTAATAATCTCTAGATAACAACAATCTAACTCTAACCTCAATGGGAGTGCACCAACACTTGCCATTATTGAAAGAACAATAATGCTAACTTAAAGGAAAAGGAAGCAAAACCAATAACTAAACTTACCTTTGAGCTTTGGGAATGAAGATTGGAATATGGTTAGGAGCAACGAAGGAAAGAGAAGGAAATGGGGTATAATGGCTAGGTTTTTCAGGTTCTTGAAGTGAAGAGCCGAAAGGGGGTTTAAAAGGGTAAAGGGTCTAGAGTCCAAATCTGTGTCATTTTCTACTATGCTGTCATTGACCTGCATTATACGAGCCCTATTTGAAACAGAATGGCTCACTTGCTCATTGCAGTGAGCTTTTCTACATAATTCTATGGGCAACACCAATCCTCATCCCTTGGCCCTTCACGCATCCTGGGCCTTCCCAACAACACGGGTTGGTCCCTAGGACACGTGTATTCGAGGTATTACAGGCATAGATTTGCTCCCTCTCATAAGCTCGAAGTATGCATGCATTTGCTGCATCTGAATGTATTGCCGCTACATCTATTGCTGCACTCCCTCTCATCCTTGATGCCACTATTTCTCAACCTTTTCTCTATCTTCTTGTCCTACTTATTCTTCTATGCGGTTTCTTTGTTCTTCTACATCTCCTTATTTTGCTTTTGCAACTCCTTATTTAGGGCATGGACTTGACCACCTCAGGCACAAAAGAATAAGCATTCCAGGTCACAAATGTAAGGGACATCGATTCTGAAAGCAACCCCCCATGCCATAAATGCGACCTTTATAAAGGCTGCCCACCATTTTTGACCACAAAGCTTCCTCATCAACGGACTTTGGGTAGTCAGTGGAGGTAGCCTCCAGCCTGAACATATTCACCTTATAATTTAATCTAGAAAACTACTAATTGTAAATATTTTTTAAGTGCTTAATCAGAAAATGTAATTAGTAGCTATACTCATATATGCGGTCTCGAACCATGGATCAACCTACAATGATATTTCTTGTGGGTGTGTGTCTCCTTAAACGCTTCCCCCTATGTAGGTGGTCTCTTCAGTGTTTTTCCTACAATTCCAATTAATAAACTAATCAAATTCAATTGATAAATTACATAACAAAAAAATTAAAATCATTTGTTGATCACTAACCAAATTGGCCTAATGCCGGCCAATGTCGTGGAGCTACTAGTATGAATAAGCCACCTTTGGTGGATGCCCTATTTGCCTTATTCTTCAATGAGAGGTTTTGAAACTCTGCGTATGCCAGCATTCTTGCAAGACACGCAGGAAGTAGGGTGCTATCCAATTTGCAACCCTGAACATCTCATAAAATATATAAACAAAAGATTTCCATGTTAGGAGAATCTCTATTTATTATTTTTTTTAGTTAATAAGTCCATAATTATTATAATTTATATTTTAATTATAATTTAGATTATTTTAGAATCTATTTTATTGTTTGTATATCAGCCGTAATCGCCTTGGTGCGGCTCTTATAGTCCTTGAATATCATCTTCTCATCCTAGGAGGAATGGAGAAGTGGCTCTACATGGATAGAAATTAGTTAATACATGTAAAACATTTGAGTTCAAAAAAGATTTCAAATGAATCAATTGACTTTTATTATCTTCCAATCTTTGTACCACTCCTTTGTTTTCTTAGGCACCTTATGAAAAGTGAGATAAGGCATATCATACATTTTTTTTAATGGTATCCAACACCTGGTGGATATCTTCTAGGGTGGATACCAACTCACACATGAAGATATATTATATAGAAGATAATGACAACATATAATAAGAAAATTATAAGTTAACATTCACATGAAATAAATTCAAATAGCTTATTTCATAAATCTCTTAATAATTGGATCCATCCCATCTCAGAGTAGGCAATGGTCTCATGGGTGCCTGTGTTTATAACTATTGCTCAGAAGGATGTAGCAGTAATGGCATTATCCCTTGTGCACTGTGTAGGGATAGTGTGGGTATATTCACTGGCGTAGGATGTGGAGCATGCTATACTGGGTAGGAGGCATATACCTAGGGTTGGGCACTATGATGTACTTGTAAGTAGAAATAGCATAGGGGGGAATTTGCTTTTAACTTCTTTTTAGTTTCTAAAACACTAAACAAAATCTATCAAGTTTACCACTTGAAGGCGGAAATAAGAGTTAGTGTACTTCAGAAAGTAACTATAAACAAACAAGCTTTAGAATCTAATTTAAAATGTTTTTAGAAAGTACACAACACCAACAGAATAAATATTGAAGTATAAAGAAATAAGGATAGAAAGATGTTAGTAAAAAATTTTATATTAGTTCGACCAAATACTCCTATCCAGTTCTTAGCAAACTTGTTAAGTTCCACTTATAAACACTTTCTCAACCTTAGAAAGTAAGATATTCTTTGAATAGCCTTGTCAAGCCATTCCCAGTGGGTAGTGATTCCAATTTACTCTCACTTACAAGTAGTCTTTGTCCTAGCCTTTTCAAGCTAACCTCACTTGATCACCTTGGACAAGGGTATAAGATATGATTTGGGTTAGTACACTCCAACAAAGAACACTCAAGTTTTCCTTAGAATAATAGTGCTTGAACTAAAAAATTGAGAGACTTCTTTCTAAATTCTTCCTAAGAAGAAAATGTTAGCCAATGATTACAGGAAAGAAAATTTTCTATACAAAAATTGATTTATGAGAAAATGATGAACTTTAGAAAATATTAAAAGATTTTTAGGGCTCAAGATCAGAAGTTACTTCTCATATGAAGGTTTCATCCTTTTATACTTGGATTTTGAATTGGACTTGTTGTCCTTTGATTTCACCTCCTTTTGATATGCATTGATCTTCTTTTTGTGTCCTATGAACTATCCTTTAGAGTAGTAGCTAAGCTATGTCAGATTGTCCTTGCAGAGACGTTGACAATGTGGTTTCTAGACAAGCTTCACAAATAACTTTTACTTTCTGAATTGTGGTTTTTGAACTTTTCTTCTAGAATACCAGGAATTTGTCCAAGTACAAGATGATGTGTCATTGTCAGTATTTTTCTAGGCATTGACTATTTGAAATTTAAATTTTCTTTTAGTTTCTGTTGACTGGGTGCGTTTTTGAAGTAAACATCCTTTCTGAAGTGATTTCACACATTCTAATCTTTACGTTGATCTCCTGAACTTAATTCTAAGCTTGATAAAGATCTTTTAAATATGTAGGGATTCTTTAGAGATGATTGCCAAGGTGATTGAAGATTATGATGATGATATAGTCATGCGAAATTGATTTCTTCATGAATATCTCACTTTTTGAGTGCGTGAATCACTTTATGAAAATCCATTCTTGGCTTCTGATACTCCATATTGCTTTCTCTTGTTTTTCACATGCCTCAGTTCACTTTTTGAAGTATTTTTCACATCATTAAGACTCTAAATTTCTTTGAATGAAATTTTAATCATGTTAAAACATGATATTGTAAAAAATATGTCATGAGTTGAACTTATAGATTATGAGAATTAACCTATTAATGGCTATGAAAACTTAACCGAAATATTAGTCTTTTCTTCAAAACATTTTAACAAAATTTTCTTTGTTGTCACTCAAAACATAAGCTACAATAGCTTTTTGAAGGGTTTTGGAGCTAACAATCTTCCCTACTTGATGATAACAAACCAAATTTTAAGAAATACTTTGGAGAACTCTTGAAAAGAATTTTTTTTAAGGTCATAACATTAATGAAATCTTCTTTCAGAAACTTAATAAAACTTTGTCTTGCAACTTAGCCTTTCAGATAATAGCTTTCTTAAGGTCTATAATTATGAGTTAAAGTTTTAATTAAGTTTCTCAACAGGCTTTAACAACATGTATTAGAGCTATTTGAATATCAAAAGCTAAACATAAAGATATCATATTTAAAATATGTTGTTATGCTGATCTTGTATAAGAATTTATAATTCAGCACAATTATTCCAATTATTTTAGAACTAACACTTGCAGTAGAGAGTCAATATTACTTTTCATGAATGCATGAAACATAATTAAAACAATGTTTTGGAAACTTAGTCAATAAAATAAAAAATAAAATGATATGCATGTATGCTTAAAAAGCTTCTTGAAGCTCCCCTCATGACTTGTGCAAAAGATTTTATCTTTTTTCTTTTTCCCTATTTTGTCATCAACAAAAGAGGTTTGCACTAGGTCAACCCATCATTAACCTCCTTTTCTCAACTCATGCAGAATTTGTAATAGCAACTCTTCATGTCTCCTTAATTGGGCTCTAAGCTCTCATTTGAGGGTTCCACCCTATCAAGTCTTGCAGCCGCATCACTCCGATTATGCATCAGGAATTGAGTCTTAGTGAGATGTGGTGGAGACCTTGGTTAAGGTTGAGGTTGTGTAGGTAGATGGATAGTTGGTGTAAGAGCAGCTTTTGGTGCAACTTGGTCTTTAGAGATCTCAAGAGGATAGTATCCCAGATTCTTGAAATTTTGGAGCTTCTTCTGGCTCAGCTTTCAGCATTATCAACAACAACATCAGTGGTATTAGTAGGAGCAGTGGCAGTGACAATGGTAATAGCAGTAGCAAGAGCATCATTTTGATGAGAGCTAGTTTTTGAAGCCTCATCATCCTCTTCCAAGGATGTAACTCTGATGGATGATAGAGGTTGAGCTAGGTCTTCAGAATAAGAGCAGTGGGTGGTGCAGTAGGTTCTTCTTCTTTTGGATCCTCAATAATTGGTTCTAGGGCTGTTGAAAGCTCATTCATATAAAGCCTTAGTTCTTTAGTCTTTTCCCCTTAGAATGAGATTCTTTTTCCATGCTCTTAGAAATAGTCTTGAGAATTTGTCTTAGAGACGTTTCGTCTTCAATAATCTCAGGAGCATTTTCTAAAACAACTCTCTCATCTTTTTCAGGAACCACTCTCTCAATTCTTTAGAAGTTGCTTTCTCCGGCTCCAAGGATTGTTCAATACCCTTTTCAATTATAGAACTTATCTCAAGTGTATTTTCCGGAGCATTTGTTGACTTGTAATAGAACTAGTTTTTGAGGGTGGTTGGGAGGCTGGGATAGCAAGAGAGATAGGAAAAGAAGTGTATCCAAATTATTGAGTCATGGGTCTTGATGGTTGGTCTTGGATTACCACAAAGGGTTTAAGGACTGGTACCCTTGTGCTTTCTACTTGAGCTCTGAATACCCTTGGCCTCCTACTCTATGAGTTTCCTCTATTTTCTCTTTTCTTGGAGAATCTTGTTCTCCTTAAGAATTTATTTGGCCTTTTCATCCTCAAAGAAGTCCTTATCATCAACAACATGTTGTGCTTGCTCAACATCAAATATATCTCTCAAGATCAGAGCACTTCTAGGAACATCTTTGGGTAAGTTTCTATACTTATGCTCAATATCTTGTCTCCTGATACAAAGCTTGTTAGGCCTCCTTCTAGGTCCTTCACTTTCTGAGGATTCCACTTTAATTTCTGAAGGTTTCGAGGGCTCTAGTTTTTGCCTATTATCTTCCTTGTGATTTATCTTCCTCTTAAGATTGATGATAGGTATGTTGTTTGACTTAATACCTTCAAAATCATCATCATCATCATCACTTTCTAGGAGAAGGACTAGGTTTCTCTTCATCTTCCCTTTTTCTTCTTCTTCACTTTTTCCTTGTGGCTTTTGGGCTTTTCTTTTTCTTCTCTTTTGCTTGGGGCTAGCTTTCTTAGAGCTCACTTTCTGACAGCTCTTTTATTCTTCTTGTAGTTTTGAATGAGTTCAAAGCGAACTCAGTCCTAATGATTTATTCATACCACTCTTCAACAAAAAGGTAACCCATGTATTGGAACATTCTAGTCAAAAACATACCATAAGGAACAGAGCAATCCTTTTTTTTGCCTTAGCAATGGCACCCATCATCTAGTCCATTATCATCCTAGGTAGATTCATCTTTTTCTTGGATAGGACAATACAACAACATGCAATCTATCCCTATTAGTATATTGTGCTACCTAGTTTAGGTGGGATAGTGAATTGAATAATAGTAAACACTTTCCTAGCCCTAACACTAAGCATTGTGGTGGTAATCACACTAGGTTTGTGTAATAAAGAATCAATGAGATGCCTTGAAACATCTTCTTCATTGACTCCCAAGGAGTGAGTCCAGTTGTTATGGGGTACACACATGATTCCATCATAAGGTGCATTGATAATCCTTGCTAGTTCAGATCCATGGAGTCTCTGATCATGGTTTTGAGGGGAGTTTCTAATTTGCCCTCAAGTTGGGAGTGGAAGGTTGTCACTATCCCAAGGAAAACCTTTCTGAAATATTTAGAAAGTTCTCTCATCCTTGGAATTAGAAAACTTCTTTTAAGATAGGAACTTCATTGAGGAGTTCCCGTTTTTGAGTCTTCACAGGGCAAATTTTCTAGAGAAAAGTTCTAA
Source organism: Dalbergia oliveri (assembly GCA_030441495.1). Classification (NCBI taxonomy): domain Eukaryota; kingdom Viridiplantae; phylum Streptophyta; class Magnoliopsida; order Fabales; family Fabaceae; genus Dalbergia; species Dalbergia oliveri. The sequence goes on along the minus strand of JAMLFY010000013.1, from coordinate 11,842,919 downwards.
GTGTAATATGCTTGCATATAAGGTTTGTTGTACATATGGAAGCCTGAACATCTATTAAGCCAATCAAGTTGCCTTCCTTCAGCCATTGATTCTAGACTTTGAAGAAGAGGATTTGGTAAGTGTTTGTGCTAAAAGAAGATTAAGAGAATAAAGGTTTGAGCAGAAGATGAAACTGTTATGGTAAAAGTGTTTAAGGTTGAAGATGAAGATTTTAAATAGGGTTTAATGGTGAGACAGGGGTTATGGTATACAGAAGTTTTTGGGATTAATGGAGAGTAACTGACACAAAGTGGGAGAGAGAAAATCAAATGTAAGAAATTATCCCGCCATTGGTATTACTTCAAAACCTAAAGTAGTATCTAAATTTCAGAAACCAAAAGTGGTATCTGAGCAAGAAAGTAGTTTCTGAACCCTTTCTCTAAACTTGATCCACTTTTTGAACCTTTAACCTATTTGCTGAACTATTTTTTGAACAAAGATTATCTTTTGAATCTATTTTGTGACCTTCAAACCATTTTTGAACTTCATTTTCTTGGAAAATTTCACTTTCTAAATCCACATAATAACTTCTAAACACGTTTATGAATTTCTGATCCACTTTCTAGACTTGTAAATTGGCTTCTAAACTGGATTTGGCATTCTTCTTTGAAATGCCTCAGTTCATAGTCTCTTTAGGGGACTCCATAAGGTAAAATGTATGCATGAAGTGCAAGTTTTTCAAAAACTTTTAAGGCTCTAAAGCTTTTTCAAATAGCAAAAATGATATTCAGCTAATAGTTTAGTGAATATATCATATACTTGATCTTTAGTATGCACAATCTTTAGCTCAACATCACCTTTCTGAACATGATCTCTAATAAAGTGATATTTTATATTAATATGTTTGGATCTAGAGTGCTGAATAGGGTTCTTAGCAAGATTAATAGCACTAGTGTTATCATACATAATAGGATTTTTGAAATACCTTAGGTGATAATCTCCTAGTTGGTTTATGATCTATAGCATTTGTGTACAACAATTTGCAGCAAAAACATACTTAGCTTCTACTGTTGAGAAAGTAATTGTGTTTTGCTTCTTGCAAGACCATGTGATGAGATATTCTCTAAAGAAACAACAGTATCCACTTGTACTTTTTCTTTGAACTCTATCTCTAGCAAAATTAGCATCATGGAAACCTACAATCTCACCAGAAGTATCTTTCTTATACCAAAGACTAAGATTAGTAGTGCCTACTAAATATCTTAAGATCCTTTTGATTGCATTTAAGTGTGATTGTTTTGGGTTAGATTGAAATCTAGCACACTTAATTGAATATAAGGTCTACTAGCTATAAGATAAAGAGGTGAACAAATCATATCCCTATAATTACTTTTTGAAACATTTTCACCATTCTTATAAGCAGGAATGACTTAAGAAGGATGCATGTGAGTTCTTATAGGCTTGGCTTGATCCATATTGAACCTCTTTAATAGTTCCTTGGTGTACTTTTCTTGATGGATCAAGGTTCCTTCTTTTTGTTGTTTGATTTGATGTCCCAAAAACAACTTCAATTCTTCCATTATACTCATCTCAAACTCACTCTCGATAAGTTTAGAAATCTTTTCACATAGAATGGTTAGCAACACCAAATATAATGCCATCAACATAAATTTGGACCATCAGAAAATGATTATCTTGCTTTAAAGTAAAGATTGTAGTGTCTACATTACCTCTTTTGAACCCATTCTTAAGTAACCTCTTTTGAGCCCATTCTTAAGCATGAAAGTACTTAATCTTTCATAGCAAACTCAAAGAGCTTGTTTGAGACCATAAAGTGCTTTTCTTAGCTTAAAGACATGGTTGGTAAGCGTTTAACTTTCAAATTCTGGAGGTTGCCTTACATAAACTTCTTTAGAAAGAAATCCATTTAAGAAGACAGATTTCACATCCATTTGATATAGAGTGAATTCCTTGAATGTTGTAAAAACAAGTAGCATTCTAATAGCTTCTAGCCTTGCTACTAATGCAAAGGTTTCATCATAATCAATTTTCTTTTGTTGATTATAACCTTGTACAACAAATCTTGCTTTGTTTCTGACCACCTTTCTAACTTCATTAACTTGTTTCTTAACATCCACTTAGTTCTAATAATGGTTTTTCCTTTTGATTTTTCCACAAGTTGTTTAGACTTTGCTTTTCTCAAATTGATTTAGCTTTTCTTGTATAGCATTCACCCAACTTTGGTCATTAAGAGCTTCTTCAATGCTTTCTAGTTCTATTATGGATATGAAAGCACAATTGGTTTTATTTATGAAACACTCTTAGAAATGTCCCCAAGAACTTAATTCTAAAGACTCTTAGATCAGAAACTACTATGTAGTTTCGATACCTTTATTGATCTGGAGTATCATCTTGATATTCAAAATGTTCTTCTTCATGTTCAAAAGTGAGTCCTTTTCTAAAATGTCACTTTCTGAAGCCTTTACTTTTTGTAGTTTCCTTTCTGAAGATTGTGCTTTCTTATGCTTGTTTTCTGATAGTCCTTTGGTACTTAGTTTTTCAAGGTCTTCTTCTAAATCAACCAAGTCTCGAGAAAAGTCCTTCTTATGCTCCTTAGATTTCATGTGGATAGTCTCTTCAATATATAGTGTTCTTTTATTATAAACCCTATAAGCTTTCAAGACTTAAGAGTATCTTAAGAAAATACCATTGTCAGACTTGGTATCAAACTTTGTGAGCTTATGTTAAGAATGAAATAGTTAGATCCAAATGTTAGCTCCAGAACCCTACAAAAGCTTCAAGATAATATGTTTTGAATGGCAACATAACTAATTCAAAGAAAATATTTTGAAGAATGACTTATGTCTACTTTGAGTTTCTTAAAATAGCAAAAAGTTCCCATTGAAGACTGGAAGACCAAAGTTTATCAAGGAACTAAATTCGTGCATCAGAAGCTTGTTTCACAGTGAAACGTTGGACTTTACTGAAAAAGAAGGGAAAATTTGAATTTCAAATTTAAAGTCAAACCCGGCTCCAGACTAGTGTGTCATCTCTTCTGTCAACTTGTTCAACCATCTCAACTTCTAGAAGGAAGAGTTCAAAAACCATGATCAGAAAGTAAAAATGTAGTTTCTAAAGGGTTTAAGAAACCTCAACTTTATAACGGCTTTGCAATAGATTTGACAAAAGTCAAGCTATTCCTCTAGATTGCTTTTCCAAGACATAATTAGATGATCAACATGTGTCATTTGGAGAATTGATCAAAGGCAATGATAAAAATGAAGACCATTTATAAATAGAGATGTTGTGGTTTTGAAAGAAGAATGACTAAGTAACCATGCATAAGTGTTGAAACTCTGAAATTTTCTCCTCATCTCTTGTGAAGTTTATTACATCTTGTAATCAGTTTCTTTGGTTGTAAAAATCTTCTTTCTATGTTCCTCATAGTTTATATGTTCTTCCCAGGAGGAATCGTTAAAGAAGTCATTCAAGTTATCCTAGGTTCTTCTTTGTTTATCTTAAGGAAACTTGAGTGTAGATTAGTTTGAGTTGCAAACCCAAACACAAACCTTTGTATCCTCGATCCAGGAGTGATCAGCTAAGCTTATCTTGGAGAGGATAGTCAAAGACTACTTGCAACGTGATAGTAAGTTGGTTTACTGGTCATGGTTTAGCTTGGAAAGGCTGGTTAAAGACTACTCAGTTTACCTTGGAGAGGCTAGTTAAAGACTACTTGGTTCAGCTTAAAGAGGTTGGTGAATAACTACTTAATTTGTGACAGTGGGTTGTCTCCTGGTAATGGTGAGAGCTTGGGAAGGCTATTGTAAAGACTATCTGTTTCTTTCTTAGTTTGAGAAAGATGTTAGTGAAACTCAATGTGGTTGAACTGATGTAGGCAGGTTGGCTAAACCAGGTAAAATATCTGTAATATCTTCTTCCCTCTTATCTCCTGAGTTTCACTGCTTTGTTATAGTTTTTTATTTTTGCTTAAAGTTTATCCTTTTAGCAGTTTTGTTATAACGTTGTCTTTAGAAAGTCTCTTTTGAAATCTCTAACTTTATTTCCACCACACCAAGCCTATAGCTTGATAGTATCTTGTTAAAGTTTTCAGAAGTTAAAAAGAAGAAAAGAGAAGTGAAACATGATTCACCCTCCCTTCTCGTGTGTTTTCTACCTATAAGTGGTATCAGAGCTTGGCCTCTAAGGGGTTGAGCACTAACGATTGCTGAGGACAAAGATCCAATGAACAAATGGCACAAAATATTCATATAGTAGAAAGGCACTCTATTAACAAACAGCCATTCTTTGATGGTGGAGATTATGCGTATGAAGAACCGAATGGAGTTGTTCATAAAATATACAAGCCTTGACTTATGGGATATTATTCAGGGACATGATTATGTTCTAATTGAAGATATATTAGGAACCGATGATGCATTTTCAACATCAAGAGAAGTTTCCAGGAGCAAGAGGAGAGAGCAACACAAAGTCAGGTTCAGCTGAACTCTAAAGCTAAATATTTGCTCACGTGTGCACTATGCTAGGTTGACTATGACAAAATCATTGCTTGTGACATAGCAAAGGAGATATGGGATAGATTGCATATGTTGCATGAAGGTACTAATCAAGTTAAAAAAAACCAAGATCAGTATGCTGGTTCATCAATAAGAGATGTTCAAAATGACATATCAAGAAAATATTGATGAAATGACCACAAGGTTTATGCATATCATAAACCAATTAAAGGGCTTAGGCAAAAGATACTCTAACTCTGAAATGTTTAGAAAAATCTTGAGAAGCCTCCCTGCCCAATGGTTGCCTAAGGTCACAACCATTATAGAGGGTAAAGACCTTCAAACTCGTGGTCAGGATGAACTCATTGGGTTCTTAAAATTCATGAGGTTATGCTCTCTGAAATGCATAGTGAATGCATTAAGAAAAACAAGTACATGGCCTTGAAGTTGTCTCATCAGAAGTTGAATAAGGCTAAGGCAATGAAAGTTGCTGGACTTCTAATGAAGAGGAAGAATCTGATGATGAGACAGAAGAAGAAGATAGAGATGAGCTCTCCATACTAGTAAGGAAGATGTCCAAAGCTTGGAGGGGCAAAACAAAGAGAAGAAATGACATCAACCTCAGAAAAGGACAGAAAAGCAAGGTAAAGCTAGAAAGTGTCATCTGTTACAATTATAGGGAGAAGGGACACTTCCAACTAGAATATCCTAAACTTAAGGGTCCATAAAATAAATTCGTACCTAAGAAGAAAGGCATGCTAGCCACCTAGAGTGAATTAGAATAGGAGAAGGAAGGATTAGAATATCAAGACGAGCTAGACATTGCAAACCTATGCTTCATGGCTGACTATTCATTAGAAGGTGAACCTGAGGTAAATAACTCTGACTTTGATCTTTTTTATGATGAACTTCTAGCTTTGTATGAAGAGTTGCTTAAGGACTCTCAAACTCTTTCCTTTCACTATCTCAACTTGAAGAGGAAACATCAAAAAATTATTTTTGAATTAGAAATGGCCAAAACTGAAGCTAAGACTCTAAGGCTTGAAAAAGAAGAATAAAAAGGAGAAAACATAGTTTTAAATGCAAAATCAAACGTCTTAGGCTCTAAAGTCTCAACTAAAAATGAAAATACTCAAAAAATCATTTTTGAGCTATAGAGAACTTCAAAGCTTCTTAAATATAACCTTGAAAAAATGATAAATGGATCAAAGAACCTTGATCTAATGCTTGGAGGTCAGAGGCCATATTTTTAAAGGATTGGGTTAGGATACGAAGAGAAATAGATGAGAAAGGAAAGCCAATTCAGCTTAAGAAAGTAAAGAACAAGGTTTCTTGTACTTTCTGCTTTTAAGAAGGGACATCCACTTAACAAATGCTTCTTGAGAAAGAAGTCTATCAATAGGGTTGGAAAACCTTCCTCCTAAAAAACTAACTTAAGAGGACCAAAAAGTTCGGGTACCTAAAATAAAAATTGTGTTTGTTATAAGTTTTCTTGAGAACACACGTGGAACTGACAACAAGTGGTGCATGGACAATGGTTGTTCTAGACACATGTCTATATCCAAAAGATGGTTCAAGAATCTGTGGCCCAAAATGTCTAGATCAATAAAGTTCATGATGGAGGTAAGTCGAAGGTCACGGCAGAGGAAATATTGGTAATGATGATTTTCACCAAATTTTTGATGTGCTGTTGTTGATGGTGTGGCTCATAACTTGTTAAGTATTAGCCAGTTTTGTGATCAAGGTTTTAATGTTGTTTTTAATGCTTATGCATGCAAGATAGTAAGTCCCACCTCTAGACAAGTTATTTTGTCTAGTAAGAGGCTTAATAACACGTATGTGTTATTCTTGGATAACCTATGAGATCAAGATGTAAAAATGTCTCGCATCCTTCATGGATAAAAAGTAGTTGTGACATAAGAAGCTTAGGCATGCTTATATGAAGCTTATTTCTGAGCTTTCTTAGAAATAAGTAGTTAAAGGCCTACCAAAGATCAGATTTGACAAAGATTCAACTTGTGATTTATGTGAAAAAGGTAAGCAAACCAAAGCTTCTTTCCATAACAAACATGTGGTTTCAACCACTTGAGCTTTTACATATGGATCTCTTTGGACCAACCAAGACTCAAGTCTTGCTGATAAGAGATATTGTCGTGTCTTATTAGATGACTACTCTAGATTTACCTGGGTTATCTTCTTAGCTTCCAAGGATGAGGTGGTCGAGAGATTCAAAGTATTTGTAAAACGTGTTGGCATAGAAAATGATTCTCAAATTATCTTTATCAGATCTGATCATAGAAGAGAATTTGAAAATCATATTTTTGAAGAGTTTTTTGAAAAACATGACATCCTTCACAAGTTTTCTACATCTAAACTCCCAGCAAATGGGATTGCTGAAAGGAAAACAGAAGCTTGTAGGAGATGACCAGGACAATGCTTTTAGAAAGCGGTTTATCAAAAGGTTTTTGGGAGAGGCTGAAATACCTCATGCTATATACAAAACAGAATCTTTCTAAGGCCTATCCTAAAAAAGACTCCCTATGAGCTATGGAAGGGTAGAAAACCTAACATTTCATATTTTCATATTTTCGCTCATTATGCTTTATCCTTAACACCAAGGACAACCATGCAAAGTTTGATCCCAAGTCTGATGATGGAATCTTCTTAGATTACTCCTCTGTCTCTAAAGCTTATAGATTCTATAACAAAAGGATGCTTTGTGTAGAAGATAGTATTCACATAAAATTCAAGGAGCTTAAGAAGGACTTTGCTTATGATCTTGAAGAATTGAAGGAAAGTCTTGAGGAATTGAGTCTCAAGGAAGCTTTTGAAAGCAAGCAGATGAAAGTTAGACCCTCAGAAAGCTTGCTCAAAATTTCAAAGCAATCAAAAAGTAGTATTTCTGAACATGAAGAAGAGCAATATGAAGATGAAAAAGAAGTTGAAGAACCTCAAAGCTATAGAAACTACAAGGGAGTTTATGATTTAAAGGTAGTTTTTCATAACAGAGTTCTTGGAGATATTTCTAAGGGTGTGAGAACCAGATCATCCCTTAGAAATATGTCAAGTGTGCTTTTATCTCCACCATTGAACCTGAATGCATTGAAGAAGCTTTGAGTGATCAAATTTGGGTGGATGTTATGCAAGAAGAGCTAAATCAGTTCAAGAAAAGCAAAGTCTAGATGCTTGTTGAGAGGGAAAGGAAAGACCATCATCGGTACAAAGTGGGTATTCAGGAATAAGCTTGATGAAGCTGGCAAGGTCACTCGGAACAAAGCAAGATTGGTTGCACAAGGTTATAATCAACAAGAGGGAATTGATTATAATAAAACCTTTGCACCAGTAGCTAGGCTTGAAGCTATCAGAATGCTACTTGCTTTTGCTACCTTCAAGGATCCACTCTCTACCAAATGGATGTTAAGTCTGTATTCCCAAATGGATTCCTATCTAAGGAAGTATATGTGAAGCAGCCTCCTGGTTTTGAGAATGAAGACCTTCCCAACCATGTCTTCAAGCTAACAAAGGCTTTCTATGGTCTAAACAAGCTTATCGAGCTTGGTATAAAGAAGCACTTTTGCTGAAGAATGGATTCAAGAGATGGAATGTTGACACTTTTCTTTTTCTCTTGAATAAAATAATCACTTTCTAATAGTTCAAATATATGTTACATTATATTTGGCGCCTCTAATTATTTTCTTTGTGAAAAGTTTTCTAAATTGATGTAAAGTGAATTTGAGATGAGCATGATGGATGAACTCAAGTTTTTCCTGGGTTTGCAAATAAAACAACAAAAAGATGGAATCTTAATCCATCAAGAAAAATATACAAAAGAACTTTTAAAGAAGTTTAATATGGATCAAGCCAAACTTATGAATACCCCCATGCATCCATCTCAAATCATTGATGCTGATGAGAATGGTGAAAAGGTATCAAAAAGTAATTTATCTCATAGCTAGTAGACTAGACATTGAACTAAGTGTGGAATTTGTGCTAGATTTCAATCTAACCCAAAGCAATCACACTTAAATGGTATTAAAAGAATTTTCAGATATCTATCCTGGTACTACTAATCTTGGTTTATAGTACGAGAAAGGTACATTGTGTGAGATTGTAGGTTACTTGATGATGATTTCGTAAAGACAGAATAGAGAGGAAAATCACAAATGGTCGCTGTTGTTTCTTTGGAAAAAGCTTAATCACTTGGTTGTACAAAAATCAAAATACCATTGCACTCTTTACTGGAAGCTGAATATGTAGCTATTGCAACTGTTGTAGCCAGATATTGTCGATAAGGAACTAGCTAGAAGATTATCACCTGAGGTATTCCAAAATCCCTATCTTCTGTGATAATACTAGTGCTATTAATCTTGCTAAGAATCCTATCCAATACTCTAGATCCAAACACATTGATGTTAAACATCATTTTATAAGGGATCATGTTTAGAAAGGTTATGTTGAGTTAATGTTTGTGAAATTGAAGACCAAGTGTCAATATATTTAGAAAGCCATTAGCTTAAGATTATTTTTGTGTTTTGAAAAGCCTTTTAAACTTGAAGTTTTTTAAATCTTTATAAGCATTCATACACAAACATCTTTGGGATCTCTCTCTTCACTACTCTGAACTAAAGCCCAAAAGAAGAAATCAGTTGCAAGACCATAGATCAAAGTGAATATTAGAATTTCAGTTTGCAAGCTCAAAGAGTATATGGGTTCATCTAAAGAAGAGTTAAGGTTCAAAAAATAGGTATGTTTGGTCTTATAAAGCTCAATATATGAAGATGAGCAAATGGTTAAAAATTTGGTGAGACTTCAAAGGGTTAGAAAGTGGAAGCTGAAGCTCTGAAAGTAACTCCTTCATAAAGTGAGCTTAAGCGTTAAAAATCACTCCTTCTGAAAGAGATGAAAAAGGTGGGATAATTCCCACTCTTTTGGTTTTCTCTCTCCCACGTCCTTTCACCTTCAGTCATATCACATCCCATCACTTAAATAACCTCCCACTTCTCACACATTACCATTTTTCCTTGGCATTCTACCATAGGCTTCCTAACCATTTTATTTTCTTTTTTAAACCCTCATTCCTGCAAATTGAAATCACTCGCTCCCTTACAAACCTTCATCCTTCAATTCCTTCAAGCTTCAATCTTTTCTCATAACACAACCCTGAAAATGGCTGAAGGAAAACTTTGCTCTGGTTGCATTGTTGACATTTATTTTTTATGACAATCAAATCATGAATTTTTTCCTCCATACTTTAAGGTAAATGCCTTTGTATCCTCCATACAAATTGGGCATTGTAATTTTCCTTGAGTCATTTGTCTAGACAACATACTATAAGCAGGAAAATTATTAATTGTCCATACTAGTGCTGCCCTCATATTAAAATTTTGATTCCTTGATATGCCATAAGTTACTATACCCTCACACCATAACTCTTTCAACTCATCAACCAAAGATTGAAAGTATACATCAATTTTAGCTTTTGGATTTTCTAGACCAGGAATTATACAAGTTAGGAACAAATATGGATTTTTGATACACATTTCAGGGGGGAGATTAAAAGGTGTAAGCACAATAGGCCAACAAGAATATGGTTTGTTGAACTGATTGCTTGGAGTAAACCTATTAGCACATAGTCCTAACCTTGCATTCCTAGAATTATATGCAAATTCAGGATACACCCAATCAAAATATTGCTAAGACTCACCATGAGATGGATGAGTTACATCACTTCTCTTATTTTCACTATGTCATGTTATGTGATGAGCTAAGCTCATAGATGTATACAACCTCTTTAGCCTAGGGATTAAGGATAAAAAATGCATTCTCTTTTGTGGCACATCTCTATACTTACCACTTCTACCACCTCTCTTTTGCTTAAACCTAAGTCCTCCATAGAACTTGCACTGTGTCAAATAGGTATCGTCTTTGTAATAGAGCATACATCCTTTCTAACAACAAACAAATTTTACTTCTTTTAAACTAAGTTTGGAAACTAATCTTTTTGCTTGGTTAAATCTTTTGGATGGCCTTAGGTTAGGGACTAAGCTCACTGATCAATGTAGCCTATTGATCAAACAAACTTTGGCTTTAATTGCCTTCTAACTTAATGGTCAACATTCTTATTGCTAAGGACAACTCTAAGTGCACACACCCATCCCATAAAAGTTTGTTTTCTACCTCTAACAAACTATAAAATCTTGCAGTCTCTGGGTTGGGTTCTTGCTCGCTTTAGAATTAGGAAAGGTTTTAAATTTGGGGGTAATAGCATATAAACCATTTCTTGATAATGAATATTGTTTTCTTCCTAAGTCACACTACCCATATCCCGACCTACTAAACCCTCAACACTTGAACTCTCTAACATATCTCATCCTAAATCGATTTTCCACATCAACTACTTCCCCATATTCAATCCATATCAAATAATCAAGTTTTAATTTGAATTTGCACATATCATATCTAATTGAATCAATGTATAAGAACTTCCTACCTTACACTTAGAACATGGACAACTAACTTTTTGGTCAATAATGAATTACTGAAATTGCAAGCAACATGTATGAATTCCTCAATACACTTATAGAATTCTAGTTGTATTCCCCCTACTTGGGTGCAATCTATCATACATCTATGAACGGTTTCCAAGGAACATCTCGATCAAGAACTATATCAACCTAAAAATTGAATACAACACTTTATGAACCTCTTTATTTTAAATTACACGAATTTCTAATATAAACTATGGCTGAGTCTCCTGCACATGTATGAGCATTCATTTAAGTATATCATGGTTACATTCAAACAAAAAAAATCATATTTTGAACAATTTCGATAGAGTTTCCCTAATTTAAAACTATCACGTACAATATATCTTCAACAATCAATTAACAAGTCACAATTTTATTAAAATTGCACAAACAAATTAATTACACAATAGAACAATTGATTGACACAATACAGAAGGGTTTTTCCATCTATAACTCATTAAATGTTAACATTGCATTTCATTTAATGAGTTACAAACGGAAAAATCCATCTGTGATCGCTTGAATGAAACGGTCATTTCATTTCACCTATTACAGAAGGAGTTTACCCACTATGAGAAATCTCCGGATCCTGATGGATACTACTGAGGTCGTACCCATCAGTAATTACTAATGGTATCTCATGGGTTTTTGGCCTTTTGTGTTATCAACCATTTGATTATTAATTTGCATGATAGTCTATCGATAAATGATGGCACCACTTAGCGCCACTTGTTACTCACAATTTTCGATGGGTTTACCAACTGGTTACTAACATTTTAAATTTGTTTTAGTTTTGCTTTTACATTACCGATGGTGTGTACTGAGTTTATTATTTTTATTTTATTTATTATTGCCATTAAATTACTAACGGTCTTACCAACGCATAATTAATATTTTATTTTTTACTTATATTTTTATTTAATTATCGACGATTTTACCAATGGGTGTATGGATAGGTTTTTGAAAATTTTGCACTTTGGTGCTCAACTCTTGGCATCCCTCTATACCTCAATAATTACTGAATTTTGGAACACACTATTTCACTTAAAATTACCGATAGGTATGCTGTTGGTAACTTGCAGATATATTTCCCCGCACTTTTCATCTTCCTTTTCTCTTCACTTTCTCTTTCTTCCTTATCTCACTTCATCGCCTACCACTTCACCGCCGTCGTCACTATTAGAGCAGTTATCAAATGAAGACCACCATTGCGATCCTCTTACGTTGGTGAGCATTTTAATCAGTTTAGTTTTTTATTTGGCTTAGTTTTTCCATTCATTTGATGGTTCTATAGTGTTGTTTCTTAATGCATTGGAGAGTAATTATTGTTATTATTTTGTTAATGTCAGTGTTGTGTTACCCTTAGCACTGAATTATTGACGTTGACAGTGTAAATTGAGAGTAGTTTTCATTTTTTTCCTTATTTTATTTTATAATTTGTATATATAAATGTTGACAATTTTGTGAAATTAAATATTTTCTCATGTTAGATTTTTAGGATTGGATTTACTTCCACATAGGGAGCTAGCTTTCATATTCTTTATTTTTTCACTAGTAGAGGTTAGTAACAAAGTCCTTGTTATTTATATTGTTTAATATGTATGTAGCATAGAGACTTATATTTTTTGGGATAGAGTTGTAGGAAATGAGAATTACATGACTTGGGGAAGGCATAAAGGTCCTTAAACTTGTTTGAATTGTTTACTGAATTCTTTGTGTTTGTGGATATTGCAGGATGCATGTTGTGGAGTTATAAAGGGATACGTAATAGAATGATTTTTAGGATTATGTGAATTATATGTAATTATTAAGAGTATGTAACTATTTAACTATGTGTATTCTATTGTTGATCTTTAATAATATCTATTATTGTGGAATTAATTAAAATGCCATCAAAATTTTGTAAAACTTTTGTTTGGAAAATAATATTATAATATTAAAAGTAATTGTATTAAAAAACTTTAAAAAGTAATTGATGGTTTTAAAAGTAATAATTTGACTTCTTTAAAACATTAGGAGCTCTATAAACTCAACAATGCATTGAAATATCTGATAGAAGCTCCTAATTCAAAGGGAGGTGCTGTCAAATTTTCCCATAATTTTTGTTATGGAAGTAATATTATAATATTAAAAGTAATTGTATTAAAAAACCTTAAAAAGCAATTGATAGGTTTAAAAGTAATAATTTGGCATCTTTAAAACGTTAGGAGTTTTATGAACTCAACAATACACTGAAATTTCTATTGAATAAGCTCCTAATTTAAGGGGAGAAGTTATTGAAATTTTGCCAGAATTTTAGTTAGGGAAATAATATTATAATATTAAAAGTAATTGTATTAAAAAAACTTTAAAAAGCAATTTATGGGTTTAAAAGTAATAATTTAATGTCTTTAAAACATTAGGAGTTCTATGAACTCAACAATGCACTGAAATTTCTTAATGACATAAGCTCCCAATTTAAGAGAGATGCCTTCAAAATTTTGTCAGAATTTTTGTTAAGGAATTAAAATGAAAGGTAGTTGTACTGAAATATTAAATAGCAATTCAATTTGTATTTGAAAGTAATAATTTGAGGTCTTTAAAAATTGTAGGGTCTAGGTTTACTCACGCACAATATTATCTTCAAACCGTCATAGATGTACAATAGATTGCATCCTAATAGAGGGGATTAAATCGAAATTTTATAGTGGTGTTGAAGAAGTTATGAGGGTAGCATGTCAAACACAACGGTTCATTAATGAGGAAAAAGCAGGTATCCATGTAATAAGTGCAAATGTAGGAAGTATTTAGATGATGATACGATAAGGATTCATTTGTATAAGTGGGGATTCATGCTGACTATTGGTTTGGACCGAGCTTGGTGAGATAGTTAATGCATGGAATCAAGTGGGTATGTTTCAGATTGGAAGTAGTTCTAGTGGGATCCACATAGCTCAGCATGACGTAAGTAATGTGCGTGGGAGGATAATCTAGTTAAACATCAAGATATGGTTTTTGATACTTCTGGTTCTGAATTTGTAGCTCATTATTCACAGTTTTAGTCGAAGAGTTCAACCAAGATGTTGCTGAGTTTTATAATCTCCTAGAGACTGCCAATCAACCTTTATGGGAAGATTGTGTACACTCTAGTTATCACTAGCAGTTTAGATGTTAAGCATTAAGTCTGAAGGTAACAAAAGCTAAAGTTCTTTTGATTAGTGGACTGCACGAGAAGTGAGCTAAGTTTGATCCAACATAATTCCAAAAGATTTTTATCAAGCTAAAAAATTAGTTTCTAAACTTGATTAAGTGTAAGTTCTGTCAAGAGCCTAGGTATAGACCTAAGAGATGTGGGAGTGGAAGGTATAAGGATATTCCAAAAGAAAAAAGAATACACTATCTATCCTTAATCCTTAGGCTCAAGAGACACAATGCATCAATGAGCTTAGCTTCTCATATGAGGTGGCAAAGTGAAAATCAGAGGGTGATCGAGTGATGACACATCTATCGCATGGTGAGGCATGGAAGCATTTTGATTAACAATATCCTAATTTTCCTTTGACCCTCAAAATGTTAGATTGGGACACTGTTAGATGGATTTACTCCGAATAACCAATTTAGCAAACCCTATTCCCATTGGCCCGTAGTTGTTACACCCTACAATCTCCCTCATTAAATATGCATGAAAGATCCTTACCTATTCTTAACATGTATAATCCCTGGCCCTGATAATCCAAAACCTAAGATTGATGTGTATCTTCAATCCCTAATTGATGAATTGAATGAATTATGGTGCTAGGGTGTTTTTACTTATGATATTTCAATAAAGCATAATTTCATGATGAGGGTTGCATTAATGTGAGTGGACCATCAATGACTTTCCAGCTTATGGAATGCTATCTGGATGGATGACTGAAGGCAAATTAGCATGCCCAATATGCATCGAGGATACTAAGGCATTCATCATGGAGGAAAGAACTCTTCGTTTGATTTTCAGAGGAGGTTTTTAGATGTCATCCATATAGGCGAAGTAGATATGGTTTTAAAAGTAATTGTATTGAACATGACGAGCCTCCAGTTAGTGTAAGCAGTCGCCAATTGTGGGGTTGAGTTAAGGATTTTCCAAAATAATAGAAGTCGGAAAGGTAGTACAAATGCCAGGCTATAGGGTATACGTAATTGGACCATACAAAGTATTTTCTGGAGTTGCCATATTTGAAGGATAATTTAGTGCGTCATTGTTTAGATGTCATGCATATTGAGAAAATGTGTTTGACAACATTATGAATATTGT
Source organism: Dalbergia oliveri (assembly GCA_030441495.1). Classification (NCBI taxonomy): domain Eukaryota; kingdom Viridiplantae; phylum Streptophyta; class Magnoliopsida; order Fabales; family Fabaceae; genus Dalbergia; species Dalbergia oliveri. The sequence goes on along the minus strand of JAMLFY010000013.1, from coordinate 11,827,626 downwards.
AATGGATATAGATCGAACTAAGATAATGACAAGGTAAGGCATGATCTGGCTAAGTATTGCATGCGACCTAATTTGCATTCACAAGAATTAAGAGATTGTCTTTTCTATAAACCAAAAGCCAAATATGTTCTGAATTCCACTAAAAAATGATGTTTGTTAGTGGCTAAAAGAGTTGAAAATGCCTGATAGTTATACTTCTAACTTAAGTAGGTGCATCAATGTTGCACAGGGTAAGCTTGTTGGCATGAAAAGCCACAATTGTCACGTCTTCATGGAGTGTTTGCTTCCAATTGCATTTAGAGAGCTACGTGATGTTGTTTGGAAGCCCCTAACCAAGCTGAGTTAGTATTTCAGGGATTTATGCTCTTTTACTCTAAGGGTTGATGGTTTGCTTGTCATGGAAAAAAATATTGTCATAATTCTGTGCAAATTAGAGAGAATTTTTACTCTCAAGTTCTTTGACTCAATGGACCACTTGCCCATATATTTGGCATATGAAGCACGAGTGTGTGAACTAGTTCAATACAGGTGAATGTATCCATTTGAAAGGGAAATAGGAGGGTTTAAAAGAACCATAAAGAATAGGTCTCAAGTGGAAAGATCAATATGTCAAACTTATCTAGCAAAAGAAACTTCAAATTTTTACGCATTTTACTTTCAGCTACATGTTCAATTTAGGAGTACTCGGGTTGATCGTAATGACGATGGAGGGAGTGTTCTATTTCACCAACATTGTTCGTATTCAATCAAGCTTGTCAAAGCCTGGAAAAAGAGCCCCGATGGCTGACTTCTGAGGAGTGGAATTCTATGCACTTACACATTTTGATAAATTGTGATGAGGTGCAACCATTCAGATTGTAAGTCAATAACCTTTTTTAATAGGTGAAAGTGTGATGTTATGCATCCTTAAAATAACCTAAAATATATTTTCAATAATAGATACTTTGAATAACTACACAGTCAAGATTCTCTTCAACAATTTTCGAACTAGTTCAAATTACATGTAACTCCATTTTGTTAAAATTATGTAACCCATTATATTGTTGTCAAAAAATTTTGTTTGATACAAGTTAGTTTGACATTTCAAACTCCATCTACGTAGGCTCATAACAAAAATAATGGTGTAGCATGTCCCCATTTGTTTAACCTAGCTTGGGGGGCCCAAAAATAAAGCTATAAGTTAGCCCATATACTATGTCAATAGGGACAAGTTTCACACAGCTGATTGGGGTGCGAAAAAAACCCGACAATATTGGTGTTTGTGTTAAAGGTGATGCTGGGGAGGAGAATGTGATTGGTATAATGTCGTTAAGGAAATCCTTGGGTTTGATTATGTTGGTGAGCCAATGAAAAAATGTGTGCTATTCAAATGTGAATGGTATGATCCAACATGATTTACTAGGACACAACAACACAATAATTACAAAATCATTAAAATCAATTACACCAGAAGATATGAAAGTTATGATGCTAGACAAGTCTATTATATGTCTTATCCTGGGAAAAGTAGGTCACACTAGAGGGTAGTGAATAAGACAAAACCAAGAGGTAGGATTGAAATAGAGGAAGATACTATTGAAGATGCTTATCAAGTGGACAATCCATGCTTTTCAAGGATGGTAATCGATGAGACAATCCTAAAGTTCTCTTCCGTTGACAATTTGTTGACATAATTGAACTCACAAGTAACCACCCAATAAGAAATCACGAAGATAAAATAAGTGATAGTAGTGGTGATAATTCAAATAATGATCAACAACAAAGTGATGATGAAAATATCCCTAAACTTTTAGATTAACTAAGGTGTTCAATATTATATGCAATACTGTTCTGAAATTATTTGAAATTTCCTTTATGCTTTTTTTGTGGACTTTTTCATTATTTCAGGTATAGCTGGTAGAGGCAAAGCTCAACCTCGGAAGGTTGGTCCACCCTCCCTCCACCTCCGCCCTTCCACCACCTCTACTACCTCCCTTTCCACTACTTCCACTTCCTACCCACCACCACCCTTCCCTTTAGAATGATACCCACTCCTAGATGTGCTAGCCCCACCTCCCCCTTGTTCCCATCCACAATAGTGACCCCTCCCCCAGCCCTATCATTACCCCAACTCCTAGCCCCATAGCTCACCAGACTCTTGCGTCCTCGGTAGGTTGAGCACAAGACCCGAATGGGAGCCCGCTCGGGCCAAATGGTAGGCCACTTAGGCCTGAGGTAGACTGTTGTGGATTAAGCTGGATAATAAAGATAGGTAAGTTTAAACATGTTTTTCATTACATTCTAATTTTGCATTGCATATGATATTTAAAATATTTTCATTGTTTTTAATTTAGCTCATCTATGTAACAACTTTGATCAGTTTCCTGAGTGTTACCATAAGATCACGAATGTTATATAGAGTATGTATAACCATCTGCGGCCCACTTGGACTGACATCCCCCAAGATGTCAAGGAGCTATGATGGCAGGAATGAAAGGTAATTCTATGATTTATTTGTCTTTGTTAAAATATATATGTTTTTATTATTTAATTATGTGGTTATGATAACTTATGTGTTGTGAATTTTGTGTATGCAGAGGACATTTTACATTCTCTTTAGCATGAGCCCACTATTAAGAGGGCTTGGAGGAGGGACTATATAGTTGAGGATGGCTTATATAAATTGATTGGTACTACATATGCCAACAAAGATGCATCTTTTTGGAGCCCATCATGAAAGAACTCTACGGTTAAGCGTGCTTGACTTGGAGCAATTTTGGGATGGGTGACCTCCTGGAGGTTTTCTAGGAACTGTGTAGTGAGGACAAACACGCTGAAAGACTTATGTTAGTTTTGTGGGGATAACTCATCAATTCATAAAGCAGAGGGATGTTAGACATCCAAATATTTGTGAGACATATTCCACGATGTCCGCAAGGGGCACATGAACTTATATGGCCAGTGATGCCACCCTCGCAAGCTGCGGTGCCATTGGGCATCCAACCCGACCTTCAAGGATAGGTTGGACAAAGGGCGGACAAACCAAGCCTCACAAAAAGGCGAGTCGCTGTATACCGGTGGGTCGAGCACCCAAGAGGGCACTCGTATGCATATGGTAAATCTTTAACCTTTCTACATTTAATATATTATTAAATATTAGTTTACTACATTTGAATTGTAATAAATTCTATGTGCTCCTAATTTATTGTGCATATCTCTGCAGTCAAATGACTTAAACAATCCTCTAACCCAGGGAGAGCTCTTCAGGAAACCCACACAGAAAGGGTAAAAGCAAAAAGAGTAAGGAGAGGTCTAGGTAAATCCTTGCTTCGAGGCCAGTTATGTAAGTTTCAATTTAGACATGTTTTTACTTAATTTTTATTAATTTTTCATTTATGTTATAATTATTACTTACAATGTGTTTTATCTTTTTTCCTTTGTAGCGCGAGTTCACAAACCTCTAGAAGTAGGCACAGACCTAGTACCAGACCTAGGTGGCTGATGTTGGGCCCAATACTGATATCCCTTCTCCTCCAAATGAGGAGGATGTCTAGGCCCATGTCGTTGGTGGCCCATACAAGGGTTGTATAGATGGGATGAGGTACTACCTTGATAATAGTTCCCTATCCTCCACCACTAGGTTTGCTACTAGGGATGATGCTCTTACGGAGTGTGTGTGTAATACGCGAATTTTCAAAAAAAAAAAAATAGAAATAAAAGGTCAGAAAATTTTTTGAACAAATGGAGGTGCCAGTCACCCTTACCTATTTCGGGTCTTAATTTCGCTAAGTCTGGACCCTACATGCCCTTGGAAGACTATATATTAGAGTAATTTTCTTGGGACCAAAAGTCCCAATTATTCCCTAGAGAAAAATTAGTTGAAGAGAGATTTTTAATGAATTTTATGAAACCCTTAAACACTCCATTTTTAATTTGCAAGTCTAAGAAATCATAAGATTTTCCGAATTTGAACTAAAACCCAAAAATTAGATTTTGATTGGTTGGGATTTTGATTTTTCTAATATTTTATTTGAATCCAAATGGGGGATTTCTTATTTACATTTATGTTTTAAAGTTAATGGAAAGAAAACAAATGATGTAAATAAGTGAAGTAACCGTTCTGTGAGCGCTGCGGTCAACAATAAAAGTCCAGTCACCATTCTGGTGAGGAGCGCTGCGCTCGAGGAGCAGGAGGCGGTGCAAGGGAGATCTTTGCACTCTCGGTGAACGCTAGCGCTAAACTGAACTATAAATACTCCCTCTCTGGTCAAACACTCTAACACAGTTCTCTCTTCCCTTTCACGAAAACTTCGCCCCTCCACCATATTTCACCCTCTAAACTCCAATTTCTTTCATTTCTTCAAGTTTAATCACGGTCTTGTCATTCCTAAGGCTTAAAGGTACGATATTCTCTTGGTCTAGCTTCATTTCCTTCAAGTTTTCTTGGGTTAAGGGTGGTTTCCTATGCTTCTCAAAGGAGAGAAGCTTTCCACCTTGTTAGAGAGGAATTCTTGAGGTTTTAGAGGTTAATCTAGAGTTCTGCGCTTCTATGTCAGATAGTGGAGTCATTTCTGCTCCCTGAGGTCTGTTAGTATGGTTTCTGCTTATTCCACCCTTCAGGTGAGTAGGTTCGCACTTGTGACTTCTATGTTGTGTATTAAAGTTATTTTCATGAAAATATGAATTATTGCTTGATTCTAGAGATTATTGTACAATGATTTGAGATTATTGATGGATTATATGTTTTGAACTACTAGTTTTAGAGCATGGAATGTATTTTTGATAAAAACTCATGGGACCATGTTTATTATAATGGTTTTATATGTAATTGATGATATATGTAACGTTAGAGGGTTTTATGGATGTTTTACTAGATTCTGAAACTGATTTACGTTTATGCTATGAGTTTTTTACACGTAGACATGAAGTTTAGAGAAAGGATTAAAATGATGGTTTAGATTCTAAAGTTTCAGATTATGATATGGAGTTTTCTTGTTTATGGAAAGTTTGATAAATGGGAAATGTATCTTTGGAGGAGTAACGAAAATGTTTTAGAACTTGAATCCTTGTAAGATTCAGAACAGCGGCTACATACTCTGTGGAAGCATGGAATCACAATGCCTTCAAGGGTGATCCCTTGGACATGGATCCATAGCCACAAATATGCTAAGGTCAGTCTATTAGAATCGAATAGATTCATGATTCCAGAATATAACGAGTTTCTCGTGAATAAGAAATAATATAGAGTTTCAGACGAAAAAGGATTTTAGAGCATGAATCTTTGTGTGACTTAGAGCGTTGGCGGATACATATTCTGGGACTTGAAATCACTAAGCATGGTTTCATAGTCAGTTATGCTAAGGTCAAACCTAGAGTTATAGAGATTAGAGCTCTAGAGAATAAAATGGTTTTAAGAAATTTCAAACTAATTTACAGTAGCTATAGAGAAACAGGTTGTGTGTTAACGGGTAAATCCATTAACCTTGGTACCAAGTATGCCCGGCTAGAGATTCAGAGAAGGGACCTAGTTAGGTGCCCATGATTATCACACTGGGGGCGGTGATATGTAACGCAGATGTGACTAGAGATTTCAGAGAATTGATTGACACACTGGGACGGTGATACGTAGCAGATGTATCCAGGATTTCCGTTTCTCTAAGAGCTATGTTATGATGAGTATGTTTAATACCAGATATGAAAATTAGTTAATTAATGGCTTTTGGATTGGTAAAGTGACCATTTGAAAGTATGAGAGAATTTATGATTTTAAGCTTATATGATTTCAGAAATGATAGGGACTAGAGAAAACTACTTTTGTAACGGTAAAAGTATTAACTAAATATATAAATATATATATAAAAGAGGAAACGTGATTTCAGAAGAAAGTGAATTGGAGAAATTATGTTATCGAAAGGATGATTTGAATATGTATGAATATACGTATAAGAGAGTTTATGGGATTTTAGATGTGATTTGTTTGCATATTACCGTTTTATAATTTCATGCATGGTTTCTTTGATGTCCCATGAAAGGGGTTTAAGGTGAGGATTCACTCACTGAGTTTTGGTAGCAAAACTCACCCTCTCATTTCTCTTTTTTTAGATAGAGCAACTGCAAATTCTACTCAACCACAGGAAAGAGTCAACGTAAGCTTCACTTGGGGTGAGGCATGCTTTTGGGTTATTAGAGTGCTCCAGGACAAGTGGCGGGGTCCCGACCTAGGGTATGGGATGTTTGCATTCAGCATATTATGATTGAACTGTAATGTGTATTTCAATTATATGAATGATTTTGTGATTTGTATATAGGAAAAAGACATTATGAGTTTTCAGATATGATTGTTTTGATTTAGAGAAGAGGTGATTTGTATATAGAAAAGTCAAGTTTTCTATTTTTGTTTCATGGATTTTATGAATAGAGCATGCATATAAGGGTCATAGGGTCCGAGGCTGACGTGAGAATGGATTTCTCACAGGTCCGGTTTGGTCGTGAGAGTGTGGTATCAGAGCCTTAGGTTTTCCCTCATGGTCCTGGAGCAAGTGTCCTTAAATGGCATGATGTTTATGTGAATGAACCAGCTATTCACACTAACGTAATGCTATTTGAGGCCTATAAGAATGAGTCATGTCTGAGTTCAGTTAGAGTTCCTCATTCTTTAGAATTCTTGATTCAATCCTGTTTTCCCCTTCTTTGCACTAAGTCTACCAGAGGTAGTAAGTGAGCACCCTAGAGCGGAATGCCCTAGCAGAAACCACAATGGTATCCTTATATGTTATGAAGGTGAACATTTAGTAAGAGTGATGAGTGGTGTTAAGATGTTAGATACTAGTGGAAAGAACCAGAGCAAGAACAAAAGTAACGTTGGTTGACCGGTAATAGTGTTATGTTAAAAACCCTTGTTATCTCCATAGGAAAAAGGGCTTGCATGCTTGAGCGAGTCCAGGTATGAGTGCTTAGGTAGGTATTCATCGTTGGCACACTGGCACGAGGCTAGATTGACTATGCCATGTTGGCACGAGGCCAGGCTGGACTGACAAAGTGGTATCAGAGGCTGCCCATGGAGGTGGAGCCGCCCATATATGGCACAAAGTATCAATAGACAAAGAAACGAGAGCAGGAGCCGTTAAGAAGACACTGCTTCCTAGAGTAATAGTTAACACGCCAGAGTACCATTTTTGAATACTTTGGGCAATTAGGCCCATCCATGAAACCCATGTCAGTCAAGTATACTATCTCTATATTTTTCAGTTACACCAGTTCAAGATTTGGGGACCAAATCTTTGTAAGGGGGAAGATTGTAATACCATGATTTTCAAAAAAATAAAATAAAATAAAAGGTCAAAAAATTTTTGAACAAAGAGAGGTGCCAGTCACCTTACCTGTCGTTTGAGTCTAAATTTCACTAAGTCTAGACCCACATGCCTTTGGAGGGCTATATATTAGAATCATTTTCTTGGGACCAAAAGTCCCGGTAATTATTCCCTAGACAAAAATGAGTTGAAGAGAGATTTTTAATGAATTTTATGAAACCCTTAAGCACTCCATTTTAATTTGCAAGTCTAAGAAATCGTAAGATTTTTCAATTTGAACTAAAACCCAAAAATTAGATTTTGATTAGTTGGGATTCTGATTTTTCTAATATTTTATTTGAATCCAAATGGGGGTTATTTTCTTATTTACATTTATGTTTTAAAGTTAATGGAAAGAAAACAAATAAGTGAAGTAGCCGTTGGTGAGCTACAGCACCATGAGCGTACAGGAACAATAAGGAAGTGCAGTCACCATTCTGGTGAGCATTGTAACGCTCGACAGAACATAAGGCGGTGCAAGGAGATCTTTTGTGCTCTCTAGTGAGCGCTTGCTAGACTGAACTATAAATACCCTTCTCCTGGGTCCAAAACACTATAACACAGTTCTCTCCTCTCTCTCTCGTGAAAACTTTGCCCTCCACCATATTTCACCCTCTAAACTCCAATTTCTTCCATTTCTTCAAGTTTAATCACGGTCTGTCATTCCTAAGGCTTAAAGGTACATTATTCTCTTGGTCTAGCTTCATTTCCTTCAAGTTTTCTTGGGTTAAGGGTGGTTTCCCATGCTTCTCAAAGGAGAGAAGCTTTCCACCTTGTTAGAGGAATTCTTGAGGTTTTAGAGGTTAATCTAGTTTCTGCTTGTAATACCCTAGATTTTTAAAATATAAATAAAAGGTTAGAAAATTTTTTCGAACAAAGAAAGGTGCTGGTCACCCTTACCTGTCATTTGGGTCTGAATTTCTAAGTCTGAAACCTACATGCCCTTGGAGGGCTATATATTAGAGTTATTTTCTTGGGACCAAAAGTCCCGGTAATTGTTCCCTAGAGAAAATAAGTTGAAGAGATATTTTTAATGAATTTTATGAAACCCTCAAGTACTTCATTTTTAGCCTGTAAGTTTACGAAATTGTAAGATTTTCCGAATTTAAACTAAAACCCAAAAATGAGGTTTTGATTTTTCTAATATTTTATTTGAATCCAAATGGGGGTATTTTCCTATTTACATTTATGTTTTAAAGTTAATGGAAAGAAAACAAATGATTAACTTAAAATTAAGAAATGTAAATAAGTGAGTAGTGGGGTAGTAGAATCCAATACATACCAGGATTAGAGTATCTTGAAGCTTCTGAGAGACTGCCCAGGCGGTTAAAGAAAGTGAAGTCGGTGTTTGAAGCTTCTAGAAACCGCCAGGCGGTCAATAGAGAGCAAAGTCGATGTCTAAGCTTCTGGAGACCCCAGCCCATATGACCGCCCAGCGAGAGCATAATCGGTGCTAATGGTTCTGGAAGCTTCTGAGACCACCCAGGCGGTCAACAGAGAGCATAAAAATCCCATTTCAGGGTCCGAACACTCTAAAATGGTTCTTCCCTCCCTCGCGCAACAATCTCAGTTCCTAACCCATTTTCACCCTCTAAACTCCATTTTCTTCCATTTCTTCAAGTTTAATTATGAATCTGTCATCCTAAAGCTTAAAGGTACGTTGTTCTCTTGGTTCTCTTTCATTTTCTTCAAGTTCTTTGGAGTTATGGGTGGTTCCCATGCTTCTCAAGGGAGAGAAGCTTTCCACCTTGTTAGAAAGGGGTTCTTGTGGTTTTAGAAGTTAACCTAGAGTCCTGCTTCCATGACAGATAGAGGTATTATTTTCACTTCCAAGAGATCTGTTAGTGTGGTTTTGCCTTTTCTACCCCTCCAAGTGAGTGGGTTCACACCCGTGTCTTCTATGTTATGCATTAGAGTTATTTTCATGAAAACTATGATTTACTGCTCAATTTAGAGAATTATTGTATGAGGATTTGAAGTTTACTGCTAAATTCTATGTTTTGAACTCCTGGTTTTAGAGCATGAAACATGTTTTAGACAAAACTTATGGGACCATGGTTGTTGAACGATTCTATGTAGAATTGATTATATGTGTAACTATTAGAGGATTTTATGATTGTTTTACTGGATTCTGAACTTGTTTATGTTTATACTATGGTTTTATACCTAGATACGAGGGTTAGAGAAAGGGACTGAAATGATGATTTAGACTATGATTTCAGGATATGATATTGAGTTTTCCTAGTTTATGGTTGGAACTATGTTTAACAAGTTAATAGTTTGAATTTAAATTCCATGAGATTTAGAACGTTGGTGGCTACATACTCTGGAGGTTTGGAATCTCAATGTCCACAAAGGGTGATCCCTTGGACATGGTTCCATAGCCAAGTTATGCTAAAGTTAGGCTGTTAGAATCGAATGGATTCAAGTTTTCATAATATAACAAGTTTATTGTTAATTAGAGATTCTGACATAAAAGGATTTTAGAGCATGAATCTTCGTGTGACTTAGAGCAATTGGTGGATACATATTTGTGAACTTGGAATTACCAAGTGTGATTTCATAGTCACAGTTATGCTAAGGTCAAACTTAAGAAGTTAGAGAGATTTAAAGCTCTCAGGAAGTTTATGAGCCTACGAAGGGGCAACCTATTCAGAGAATTATAAGCCCACGGGCAATCCATTCAGAGAAATACAAGCCCACGAGGGACATGCCCACGAGGGACATGCCCACGAGGGCAACATATTCGAGAATTATGAGCCCACGAGGGGCCTCGTTCACGAGAAACCATTGAGTCGGTCATTAGGGACATGGTTCACGAGGAACCATTAAGATCTCAGTTAGGGCTCTTGTTCACAAGAAGCGAGCACCCACTTTTCCGTTATTGTTTATTGTTATGATATTTTAGACTGAACATTGTTCTCTAGGAACTATATTATTATAAGTTTATTTAATGTTAGGTATGAAAGTTAATTAATGAAAGAACTTTTGAATTGGTAAAGTAATCATTTGAAGGTATATAAATATATGTACAAAAGAAGTTTATGGGAACTTAGACAAGAAAATAAATCAAAGGATTGCTTTATCAGGTTTATGAAATGATGATTTGCATATATGTGTATGTAATATAATTGCATAAGACTTTTTGAGAAGTAATTTTGAAGTTGATGTATGGACGCATAATTACATAATATTTTCGAGTATTAGTAATGTTATCATAATTTCATGCATGGTTTCTTGATGTCCCATGAAAGGGGGTTTTAGGTGAGGGCTCACTCAAGTTTTGGTATCAAAACTCACCCTCTCATTTCTCTTATGTTTATAGATAGAACCACTCCTGCCAGTCCAGCCATAGTAAAGAATCAAGCAGGAAGCTTTACCCAGGGGTGAGGCATGTATTCCAAGTTGTTTAGAGTGCTCCAGGACATTGTAGCAGGATCCAAACCATATTGCATGATTTAAGTTTTGCATGTATATGTTGTGTTAAATTGTATTATAAGATTTTGTTACTTATAGAGAGTTGAATATGAATTCAGACTTCAAAAACAGGATATGAGACTGAAATTTGGAAAATGATGACTATATGTTTTAAAGACAAGTGATTTGCATGTAGAAAAGATTTTATGACTTAACCAGTCTTAAATATTACCTGCATATAAAGGAATCCAGGTCACGAGGCTTACGTGGGAACCGAATTTCTCATGCCACGTGCCCAGTCGGTCGCACTGCCTTACCGTTTTAGAGCATGAAATGTATTTTTGATTAAAAAAACTCATGGGACCATGTTTGTTATAATGGTTTTATATGGAATTGATGATATATGTAACTGTTAGAGGGTTTTATGGATGTTTTACTGATTCTGAAACGATTTACGTTTATGCTATGAGTTTTTGACACGTAGACATGAAGTTTAGAGAAAGGATTGAAATGATGTTTTAGATTCTAAAGTTTCAAATTATGATATGGAGTTTTCTTGTTTATGGAAAGTTTGATAAATGGGAAATGTATCTTTGGAGGAGTAACCAAAATGTTTTAGAACTTGAATCCTTGTAAGATTCAAAACAATTGATGGCTACATACTTTGGAAGTATGGAATCACAATGCCTTCAAGGGTGATCCCTTGGACATAGATCCATAGCCATAGATATGCTAAGGTCAACTGCGAGAATTGAATGGATTCAGGATTCTACAATATAACGAGTTTCTCGTGAATAAGAAATAATATAGAGTTTCAGAAGAAAAGGATTTTAGAGCATGAATCTTCGTGTGACTTAGAGCGTTGGCCATACATATTCTGGACTTGAAATCACTGAGTATGGTTTCATAGTTACAGTTATGCTAAGGTCAAACTGCTAGAGTTATAGAGATTTAGAACTTCAGAGAATAAAATGGTTTTAAGAAGTTTCAGATTAATTAGAGGAGCTATAGAGAAAGAGGCTGTGTGTTAAGGAGGAATCCGTTAACCTTGGTACCAAGTATGCCCGAGCCAGAGTATTCAGAGAAGGGACCTAGTTAGGTGCCCATGATTGTCACATTGGGACGGCGATATATGACGCCCAGTGTGTAGATTTCCGTTTCTCTAAGAGCTATGTTATGATGAGTATGTTTAATACCAGATACGAAAATTAGTTAATGAATGGCTTTTCGATTGGTAAAGTGACCATTTGAAAGAATGAGAGAATTTATGATTTTAAGCTTATATGATTTCAGAAATGATAGGGACTAGAGAAAACTACTTTTGAAACGGTAAAAGTATTAACTGAATATACAAATACATATATAAAAGAGGAAACATGATTTCAAAGAAAGTGAATTGGAGAAATTATGTTATCGAAAGGATGATTTGAATATGTATGAATATACGTATAAGAGAGTTTATGGGATTTTAGGCTTGATTTGTTTGCATATTACCGTTTTATAATTTCATGCATGGTTTCTTTGATGTCCCATGAAAGGGGGTTTCAGGTGAGGATTCACTCACTGAGTTTTGGTAGCAAAACTCACCCCTCTCATTTCTCTTTTTTTTTTAGAGGCTGCAAATTCTACTCAACCAGGAAAGAGTCAGACGGAAGCTTCACTTGGGGTGAGGCATGCTTTCTAGGTTATTAGAGTGCTCCAGGACAAGTGCAGGTCAGGTCCTAGGATATGGGATGTTTGCATTCAGCATATTATGATTGAACTGTAAAGTGTATTTCAATTATATGAATGGTTTTGTGATTTGTATATAGAAAAAAGGCATTATGAGTTTTCAGGTATGATTGTTTTGATTTCAGAGAAGAGGTGATTTGTATGTAGAAAAGTCAAGTTTTCTATTTTTTTCATGGATTTTATGAATAGAGCATGCATATAAAGGCAGTGCAGGTCCCGAGGCTGACGTGAGAATGAGATTTCACGTGTCGGCATCACGTGTCTAAATTGGGTCGTGACAGTGTGCATGCCTAATGACAGGAGCCTAGGAGGAGGAACAACTCATGTACCAGGAGCAGGAGCAACAGGCTGAGTAGCAGTGGATTAGGAGCTAGGGAGATCGAGAACTTAAGTTGTCCATGGAGGAGAAGGAGGAGGAGGAAGGGCCAAGAAAGAAAAGATCAAGTTCAAGGAGATGTAGTAGATCACTGCTAATGTTATGAGCTTCTTTAGGAACATGCAGACCTCAGGATCCTTTGGCTTTGGCAAGAAGCTCCCTAGATGCCGCTCCCTCTATTTTTGAGGGCTTCTCACCCTCCAACGCATAGACTCCGCTGAGGTCGATGATGATGATGGTGCTGACAATGCTAACAACCAGGACTTTAGCTAGTATTTCATGTTTGATATTTCATTCATTTATCACAATTTGTATATATTTTATTACGATATTTTGTTTATTTATTGTATCAGTTGTTTATTTTATTATCATTTCATTATTTTTTACTTAACATCACTTTAATTGGTAATTGAATTATTATATAAAAAATAATTAAATATGATCCATAGTTTATATAGGTGAGCTACAAATCACAATAGCATCAGCCATTAAAAAAATTTATTAAAATTTTACTGATAGGTATAACTTCAGGAATTAATTATATTTTTAAATTAAATAATTTAGAAAAATATCAAACCCGTCGGTAATATTAATTATCTAAGTCCCCTGTGATGTCTTTAATCTAATTGTACCAACTAGTTTTCATTTTTAACACATGTAGGTACACGTCGACAATTACCGACATGTTTAATAACCCATCAGTAATATTCCATCGACAACCAAAAAATTGATAGCTTGTACCCCCAGGAAATCCATCGGTATCCCGTTCTTCTTATAGTGACTGTCGTAAAGCGAATAAGATACATGCTTCAAAATTCAATATTGTTTTAAAATCTATATTGATTTTTAAAAAAATTCTTTTATGTTCTACATGTAAATCCGTCTATAACAGTTATGCGCCTTGTGACGTAAGTTTGCATCAACAATTACAAACGGATTTACAAATTTCAACAAAAATATTTTTTTTCAACATTTTCATTTTCACGTCTTTAAATTCGTCTGTATTAGAGACAGAAGAATTTGTCTAAAATCCGTTTGTGTCTGCAGTTTCTACTAGTGCCTATTCATGAGTTAGTTTGGTTGTGCTGAATTTATAGGTTCATATAATTAAAAAAAATTTCCTATGAATATATATAATTGAATATTTATTTTCTAACAAATATAATAATGATATGAAAAGTCTCAACATATATAAATTTAAAAGGGCATACATAACATGAACCCAAAATATTGGATGGACAAAAACATGATGTTGTTTTGACAAAACAATTAGACATTGGTCACTTGTTTTTCATTTGCCCATTTGCATCTTATCTTAAAATTATAGAAGACATATTGCAACAAATTATCAAAATATGAGCTTCTTTTTTTGTTCTTATTTTGCTTTATGATTGGATGGTTGGGTTTGGTCGGGTTATGTGCATTCAAAATTTGCAAACCCACACAACACATACCCTTATGGATTGGAATTTTTTCAACCCAACTCAACATGTATTCTTTTGGTTGGATAGGACCAAAATCCTTGGGGTTTGTGGATTGGCCCAACCTGATAGACATCCCTACTGGTAACCAATTTCTCTTTCTAATATTGCAGCATAATTGAAAAAATTTGTGGCATCAATGTTTCCTTTAACAAACTTATCCAAAAGTTCAGCTCAAATTCATCTTGTTTTAAAGCATTCAGGGTGGTATGCTTAAATACCTAAAGGCACAGGTTCAACTCCTCTACCTTGAGGCCTTTATTGGTTGGTAATCACGTAAGAACTCTTATAAACGTTCATGATCCAGGGCCGTGCCCTAACCCCTGGTGGAATATTGCCTAACCCATCTAAACTTTTTCCAATAAAAAAAAATTCTTAATCTATATATAGGTGTTATAGTGGAATTAATAAACAACTATTGGTACACATTTGAACATCAAATATTGCATATAAGATTTAATAAAGTTCAACTAATAACCTGCGCAAGCAAGGCACATGCACCGTCAAATAGCTTTTTTTGACTTCATCTTATTTTCCAACAATCAAACTTAATATTCTATTATACTTTATAGAAACGTTTTCAGTGCCAAATTTATTGATGGAATTGCACAACTCCCATTTATCTTTTGTCATTTCATATTAATTATCTTCATTTATATGATTCCTGAAATGCCCTTAAATTATTTTAATAGTTATTGTGTTAATGCTTTTTAATTTGTAAAATTAAATCAAGAATTGTGCATTAGAATCTAAATAAATTTTCTTTTAAAAGAAAAAAAAACAGAGGGACATTTTTCTTCAAATAATAGAATAAATTTTTACTAATAATACGTTTTATTATATTTTTGCTTTAATGACAGAATTACTATTTTTTAAAAAATAACTCATTACAACTGAGAGCTAGCCCATTATATGTCATTATTTGATAAAAAAAAATTATGTTAAATTTGAAAAAAAAATTTGTGATTTTTTTAATAAGGTTAGGCAGAAATCTTTAGTAAAAATAAAATTATTAAGAAAACATAAAAATCTTTACTAACATGAAAAAAATGTTTATAACCAAAAATAAGGTGAGATTAGAAGGGCATTTTCAAATAATAGTACAAAAGCTCAATAAATATGAAATGACAATTGTCACAGTGAAGTGGCTACTTTATACAAACGTTTTTAGTGCCAAATTTATTGATGGTACTGCGTCAATCGCAGCACGGAAAGGTTGTAGAATTAAAATATAGATAACAAAGAACAAACGGAACTAGACTTGATATAGTAATAACTTGTCGGTTTCAGTAGGTAGAGAACACAATCAAATCGTAAATAGTAAATCAATAAACAAATAAAACAATATGAGGTGACCTAGGGAAAATAAATTATAGTTGAATTATTCAATTCACCCCATCCACAACTTTATCGTTGCATAATCGTTCAAGACAAAAAAGCAACAAAAAAAAGGATCCTGTCTTCTTTTCCTTCTATTAATTGTCCAAGAAGAAAGCTGGAAAAGAAGAGCTTATGCTCATCAAGACTTTATATCTCTTTCACCTCATTTGTGCCTTTGTCGCTATACACACGCAACTTTCTGATCCATGTAGAGCATGTGAGTGCGCGAAATCGGGTGTGTTGTGTGGCGTCATTTCAGTAAGGTGATGCAAATTTGATGGATACCACGCGCTTGAAGGTGGATAAGCGATGTATTAATTAGGTTAAGAATTCATGTAATCTTCCAAGAATATTGGTGTAGTGGCTGATGCATATATGTTTGGTGGTTGCATTGCCAGTCTTTAGCTTGGAAGGTATCAGAACCAAGTGAAAGAACAAGAAGCGGAAGACTCAGAGTTCAGAGTGAATGAGAGATTGCAGAGGGATGATGAATATGATCTTGATTGATGGTTACTGATAGTGTGTTACAAGTTTCAATTTCTACTCGCTTCATTTCATAATAATCATCAATTTTTTACTTTTGAATATCTATCCATTTAGGTTATTTAGATAATATTAATTTTTTTTATCTTATTTATAACCTAGTGTAAATGTATTAGTTAAGTAACCAATACATTTATTAAGATAAAAAATAATAACTATATAATAATTTTCTTTTATTTTTCTTAATATATATATTGTTTAGCTTTTTTTGTAGTTATTATAAAACGAAGAGAGTAATTGTTTTGTATTATTCACTGTTCCTCGCTTGTTCTGACGTATTTCAATTTTGATTTTAGATTTTTTTAGTCTGAATTTTAGTTTTAGGTTTCTTTTTAAAGTTGTTCATTAGGTTATAGGTTTATAATATATTTACCAATTAACACTATTACTGCACCTTTTTTCTATTGAAAGCAATTTTTATATTATTTTATCAAATAATATTACTACAATTTTTTAAGAATAATTTTTAAAAGCCTAAACTTATCATTAACTCTCAAAAAATTATAATAATACCAAATTAAGCTTTTATCGTCCATTAGGTTTAGAAAAATTTTACATTTGAAATCTAAAAGCAATTTAGTTCAATTAATTATTTTAGTTGGTTTTTATTTTTCAGCTCTATTTTTTTATTTAGATGAACTTAGGGTATCCATTGCCAAAAGTAGTAATTAATACCCTCAGGCATAGAGCCATTGACATGAGTTTTATATTTAGTCATGAGACCCTTGTTATACATATTGCTAGGAATTAAACACTTGACTAAATGGTTAATTATATTGATTTGGTTTTGAACGGTACTAATTATATTGTTGACCAGTTGATGATATTTTTTTCTGCACCTTAATTAGTTATGACAAAACTACCAAATTCGTCCTCTAAAATTTTACAACAATCAAATTGGTCCCTGTAAAATAAAAACTCTCAAATTGGTCTCTGTAAAATTAAATACTTGGACAAATTAGTCCCCGCAAAATAAAAATTTTCAAATTAGCCTCAAAAGTGAATTATCAAGGTTAGTCCTCCTTTCTAACTTATCAAGGCAATTCCAATTATTCAATTTTGGAGGATCAATTTTAGAGATTTATTTTTTATGGACTAATTTGTTAAACCGTTCAATTTTATAGGGACCAATTTGAGAGTTTTTATAAGGAACTAATTTGGTCAACAAATTTTAAAAGGATGAATTTGGTAGTTTTTTCATTAGTAGTTAGACATTATAACTAGATAAAATAATTATTCTTACATTTATGAATTCATTATGCATATATCCAAAAGCTAAAGTGATTAGCGGTATTACCTTTCTTTAACTAGGACAGAAATAGAGTAATATTAGGTGTATAATAAAATTATGTAATAATCTTACATAAAGACTCAAGTGTTCTTTATCTTTTTATGATAGTAGATATTGATGTAGAAAAAATATATTGAGTGTTGATATATGATTGTAATATAATTTTATTGTACTCAAAATATTATTCGAGAAAAGTATATGGTTTCAGTCAAATTTTCTTTATCACAACCAAGACTTAAAGTTGATTGAAGTTTACCAAACTTTACTTAGTTTACTTTGATAACCCTTTGAAAGTAAGTTCAACTTTAGTGCTCAAGGGATCCTAGAGGCATAGCAACTTGAAGGACCCATCTTCACATGGATTCACGTGTCTTAGTTCCTAATTCCTAACCCTTGATTATTTAATTTCAATATTGTTAGCTGCTTGAATACAACATTCCAAAGCTAAAGTCGCAATTTTTATGGACCCGCTCTTAATCCAATAATTACGAGCTCTCTCGATTATTTAATCCTCCCCCATGAATGACCATTATTAAACAAATATATTCTCCCCATGTATGGCAATCAACTAATTTTATTTAAAGGAATCCACTAAGCTTGCATTAATGAAATGTCGACCACTGATTAAACTGCTTTTTTATATAAAAGTGATCGAGAGTGAGAATTAATTAACTTGTTTTGGTGGGGTAGATTTAAGCATCACCAAGAAAAATCCCGGAAAATCTTGGCTTTACTCTCAACTCCTGCTCCTAGTTGATTCTTGTCATGGAATACACATCATCTTCTTCAACCCAATGGAATACGGTATAACCTAATTTTCCAAGAACCAATTAGCGTCAAATAGTATCTTCTTGTGTTAAAAGACAAATATTGCCAACAAAGATGTATTGTATATAGAGCCATCATGATTAAAAGATTGTCCAATATCAAAGCTCGGGGTGGAAGTTCATGCATACTATTACTTCTTACATCCCTTTATAAGAAGTTAAAAATTATTGAAATGAATTTTGATGCGAAATGAATTTTGATGCAAAATTCAATGAATAATGATCAGTAGTACTATAAGAGTTATTTTTAAACTTTCAATAAATTATCTAATCATAATTATTTTTAAAATCACACGTAAAAATAATATTTAATTATTTGATAGAGTAAATCTTTTTACTGAAAATGTATCAAATTTAAACTTAAATTCAATATTAATATAAACTGAAATCGACATCATATGAGGATTGCTCTACCTTGATTTTTTTAGAAGAATAGTGGTAGAGAAATGGCAGAGGTGGTATTCCCTTGTAAAATATCTGTCAAATTTGGATAAATACGATATTAAAAAAAGTGATAAATAATATGATAATTGAGTGTTTCTATACAAAATTATAGTGTATGAACTAATATATTCTAGTGCTCATTAATTATGGTGCGCATCAAATGGTTAAATGAAAAGTTACAGTAATGATTATTAATT
The DNA here is from genome assembly GCA_030441495.1 of Dalbergia oliveri. Taxonomy (NCBI): domain Eukaryota; kingdom Viridiplantae; phylum Streptophyta; class Magnoliopsida; order Fabales; family Fabaceae; genus Dalbergia; species Dalbergia oliveri. The sequence continues at coordinate 11,808,611 of JAMLFY010000013.1, read as the reverse complement.
ACTCAGTGGCACTATTGGAAAAAAATCTATTTTATTAAAATGTGAAATTCGACAAATATTTTAAAAGATGACTTCATCTAAAGTGGATAATATTCTGAAAGGATGGAGTATTGTGATAACGAATGCAAGGGTAGAAGAGGCAAAAATAGTGAACAAGGGAGAAATAGACAAGATAATGGAGCAAGAGTTGTTAAAACAATTATTAATGATAATAAAATAAATTACAAATTTATCCATAATCATGAGTTGACCCGTTAAAATAATAGATGGCCTTTGTCCAAAATAAAATATATAGGTTACTAACCTCCGTATGAAGGTCTGGAGGTTAGCAATCCCCATATGTGTGTGTGTTCATATATTTCTACTAGTCGTTTGATTCGCGTAATACATATAATAATAAAAAATAGTTTATTAACCATTATTGAAAATAAATAATAATTTATTCAAATATATCTTATAAAATATTGAGTATATAAATTTATTTTGAAAATAAATTAATATTTAAATAATTAAAAAAATAGATAAATAAAAATATGTCATTTGTTTTTATATCTTATTTTGAATATTATGTTTATGAGGTTTAAAAAATCTCAATAGATGACATATAACTAAAAATAAAGAGTCTATTTTATAAAAATTTTGCATATTTTGAAAGTTTACACGTTAAATAATGAAAGAGAATAAATAGATAATTTTACCATATCATGGGTCATTTATAGATGATAATGAGTATCTATAAGAGAGGGGACATGTCCCACATCCCCTGCCCTTGTTTAGAATTTTGCCTCTCATCCCTATCATGGGTTACCATACCTCATTCCCTACAAGGATTGTAATCCTATATGTATTCAGTTTATTAAAAAAATTCCAAAACAAGAAAAATTTTAAAAATACTTTGAAATTTGAAACATAAATATCCATAATAACAAATAATACTAATACAACATAATTCAAATTAAAAATAAAAATGGATATGTAATGCAAATCTAAAGGATAATTGAAAAAATAAAGGTATGTTGTTCCCGTCCTAATTCGTTTAACAAATGGGTACTTCCATTGTCCGTTATCCCCATGAAGACAAAATTTATCCCTTTCCTAACCCCATTGTAGGCAATTCATGTGTACCCACTTTAGCGGTTCTTTTTTGTCATTCTTAGTCATTTCCATCTTTTTAGTAAATTAAAATATTTAATTTATAAAAATATAAAATATATTTTCTAATTAATAAAAATAATAAATAAATTTAATTTATGTGATTTCAATTACATCTCCTTTCTTTGTACATCATTTTAGTAAGTTAAAATATTAATTTTAAAATATATAGTATAATTAAAGTGTTGTAATTAGTAAAAAAAATCATATATAATCCTAACTTATGTCATCTCAATTATTGGATTATTATATCAATTACACAATTATTTTTAATTAAAAAGTAATGTAATTATTTAATTTTTTAAAAAATTAATAAATAATCAGAATCATTATCAAAGAAGTGTAAATTGTGAGATTTTTTTTAATATTTTAATGTTGAAAAATCAAAGTTTTGTTTTTCAAAAATATTAATATGAAACAATTGTGGAATTGATAAGTTGCAAAAAAATAAATGTGGTATAGTGAGCAGGTATGTAGATAGATAGTTTTTTTTAATAATTTTTAAAAACTTTAGATTTGAAGTTAGAAACTTTAGCTAGACCCTATCCTTACTTAAAATTTTGCCTCTCATCCCCATCCCATCAGGTTTCCATTTATCATTCCTCACAAAGATTTGAATCTCTATAGACATTCACGGTTTTGTTAAAAAATTTCAAAAGAGAAAAAATTTTAAAATACTTTGAAATCCAAAATATAAATATCCATAATAACAAATATTACTAATGCAATATAATCCAAATTAAAAATAAAAATACATAATAATGCAAATCTAATAAAAATAATTAAAAAAATAAAGATGTGCTAAGGTTTTCTTGTTATCATTAATACTATAATTAATAATCGTTAATTATAATCAATATACTTTTCCTCACTTAAAAACTTTAGATTTGAAGTTAGAAACTCTACGAAAGATTTTCTCAAAATTTGGTTTACCATTATCAAAATGGGGAGATTGTTAGCTCCAGAACCTTTGAGAACGAAACAAATTTTGTTAAAATATTTTAAAGAAAGAATTAATGATTTACTTGAGTTTCTATAGCGCTTAATAAGAATTTTCTATACACTAATTCAATTCTTAATATATTTTTCATATTATCATGATTCAACATGATTAAATTCTTAAGAATATGAAAAATAGCTTAAAAAGTGAATTACAGTATTGAAGAAATTTGAGAAAGTAAGCTAAGAGCATAAAAGTGAAACTAGGCCTTCATAAAGTAGTTTGTGACTTCATAAAGTAGCATGACAAGTGAAGAAATTACTCTCTCATGATCAAATCAAGCACAATATCATCATTCTCATTCGTGCTCATCATTTAGAGAACAATACTCTGAAGATCATCATCCATCTTAGAGAGATGTTTAGATAGGATGTAAAAGGCTAAGAAAGTGTAAAAGTGTATTAGAAACTAGATCATACATCAGAAACTACACTTGGTTCATCAGAAACTAAAATGAAATTTGAATTTCATGAAGTCAAAACACTAAGAAAGTTATGATCGTGTCATATCATCTTTATACTTGAAGAATTACTATCTCCAATGAAGCCTTCAAAAAAGAGAAGTCTAGAAACCATGCTATGTTTGAAAAAGTAGTTTCTAAAGTATTTTTTAACAATAAAGGACAACGATTCTCTATACTACATAGCTGTCTCTAACACAACTCAGCATATCTAGAAGGCTATTCCTAGGACACACAAAGATTAATCAACATGTATCAAGAGGAAAAAAGATCAGCGGACAGGTCCAATTCAAATTCAAGTAAAATAGGAGAAAGCTGACTGGAAGGAACTTTTGCTCACAATATTTTCAAGCCACCTTCATACTTTCTGATGAAGTTCTTTTTCATATCAATTTCAGTTTCTCTAAAAAAAACATGTTCTTTCTTCTATTTTTTAGCAAACATTATTCTTTAGAAGATCAGAAAGAAGTCTTTCAAGTAGCTTTCTTATACATTTCATTATGTTAGGAAACTTGAGTGCTCTTATTGGAGTGAAACACTAAACTTTTTATTATATTGCATTTCTAATCTAGTAGTGATCAGTCAGTTAGCTTGGAGAGGCTAATAAAAATACTACTTGTGAGTGAGGGTTGATTGTACAAACCACTCACTAAGGTTAGCTTGAGAATGTTAGTAAAAAGACTATCTTGAACTCTTTGTGTAAGAGAAGGAAGTTTAGTGGAACTCTCAACATTGGTGGTTGACGACTTGATGTAGAGAACTTGGCCGAACCAGGATAAATCTCTGTGTGATTATCTCTATCCTTTTAACTCTTTTTTTCTTTCTGTGTGTGCTCGTCTTTGTTTTGATTAACCAAAATTGTTTATTAAGCTTTCTGAACTTGTAACTATTTTTGAAGACTTTAAAAAGTCACTTTCTAAAGTAGTTTAACTTGTGTTTTTCAATTGTTTCACGTCTTAATACTTGATAGATCTTGTTTGAGTTTAGAAGAGTAAAAGGTTTTCGAAGGCACGTTTTAACCCTTCTTCTTGTGCTCTTCATACAACCTATAGACACAACATCGAACTTCTTTGACCCTTGCTTTTTTTTTTTTTGATGAATGATCAGCACTTAGGAGTTAGAGGTTGTCTGAGATTATGGAGACTAATTATCACCAAAAGGAGGAGAAACCTACGCCACTACAACTCAACACTTAGCTAAAGCCATATGAAGGGACTCTTTAGACATCTAGGATGCCATTGCTCTTAAAGAAATTAAGAAGTTAGGCAAAGTAATCAAACAAAATGCCACAAAATATGAAGAAAAGCCTAAATGAACTTACTAATGTGGTCAAGCATGTAACACCCTAATATTTAACCCAACATGCCTAGGACGCATTTCAATTAATTATTAGTTATTATTCTTTTGTTCTAGTTCTTGCTTCAAACTCTTGAAAGTACTTTAGTGAAAATACGAGTAAAATTTTTTTTTGAACTTAAAAAGCAAAACATGACCCGTGTATGAACTACATCTTGACTTGAGCATAACAAGGATGAAGATCACAACAAGGCATAGGCATACACAGAGCATAACATCATAATCCATGAACATGTAAGATTATACATATAAATATCATCAATAGATAAACGTTCCACTTTGCATACCCAAAATATACATGAAAAAGTTATATCATGCCCACCAACAAAGGTTGGGCTCAAAATATACAGTCATCCCATAATATCCATAAATAAAATGTAGCTACCTCAAGTTGAAAAAGGACCTCTCTTCCCACTACACCTACTGGGGTGCGCCTAGGATAGATAATCTCAAATAAATAAATAAAAAAAGCAAAAGAAGGCTATCATCTCTATTATATGTGCACAGGCGCTCTAGAGGTCTGATACTAGCTCCTACTATTGTCGCTCTAGGAGGGAGGAAGGTAACTAATCCAGGAGCCCAGCTCATCATGTGGCAAGACCGTAGGCAGGGCGTAGGCACCTCGCGGGTGGATGGCTCCTCCATGACGGTCAGCTCCTCTCATCCGCGCGTGTTGGCCTCCCCGTCGCTCCCACGCTTCATCATCATGGGAATGGTGGGAGAAACCCTCAAAGTAGATCTGGGGCGATCCTCGAATGGATCGAACCATGGCTTGGGGTGGCGAAGAGGTGGTGTGGCACATAGACCAGAATTTCTCCGCTCAAAGCGGAGGGGGATGTGCGGCGGATCTGCTCCCACGCGACGAGCACGCTGAAAAATGAGGTCGTTAGAAATGAAGTAATGGTGGAGAACCTGAAGCTGGTAACTGTGTGTGAAGGGACGCTCTATGAAGACAAAAAGGCAGACAGCACATCGACCAATGAAGTGATATGTTTGGTGAGCAGCGTCGAAGTGCATCTCCCAAGTGAGAACATCAATGAAGATCACGAAGGTTGCCATCAGCCTTTGAAGATGAGATGGAAGGAAGAAGAAGGGATGAGAAACTTATATAAGAATCTCAGGAAAGTTTTCACCTCCTAATGTGTGTCATCATCTACGTCCTCAGGAATCTTATTTCATTATGAAAATAGGGAGCATATGCATAGGGTCTATTCATTAGTTTCAAATACCGTTAGCCAAGGCCCATTCATTTTAGCATGAATCTTAATGCATGAGTGCAGCATATTAAAACATAGATGCATGTCAATGACATAAGCGAGATACCATAGGATTACATTAATCATACCATAATGAATGCAATTATTCCAACATAATTCATTCTTTTAGGTGACTTAAACTTCTTGTTCTCTTTTCCTGGGGCCACCCTAACACTCTCCTTTTAGAGTTTTAGCTTATGAGTTCATACCTAACTAGTCGTCACTAGTCTACACTTATCCTCTTGATAAGCCAAATTCCTAACTCCAGAGTGCGGGTTAGGGGGCATAGAATCACCTTTCATAACCATTAATTCCTGAGTTTAAAGGTTCCTTTTTGGATCACCTCTCATAATCTTTAATTCGAGAAGTTTAGATGATCACTTTCATATGTTTTATGTCACTTTAATCTTATTGGCATGTTAATTAGAGATGCAATATGAGCATGTAATCATAGTTCATCATAAAACATATCATGTTCGTAATTCTCATGAATCATGCATCTTAATCAGTCAACCATAATCTCATCATGCCACAATATCATCATATTATTATCTTAAAGAAGTAAATATGCTCCTACCCAGGATGCCAAAGTTAAGGACTAGACTTAGCTAATGCATATGCAAAGTTCAATAGGATAGAGATATAATTAGTACTAGGGAATCGCCAACCACACAATTCACACATAAACATATAAGGTCACCAATTCATTATCTCTTGTTTATAACATACTTATCTATACATTTTGGGTTTGGTATCGATTACCAAATTAAAACTTGATCGGACCCAATAGCATCTAGTAATCGATTACATGGGCATGGTAATCGATTACTAGAACCAAAAATTTCTTGCCACGAACAACATGGTAATCGATTACATGACTTAATTGATTATTGAAGCCAAAAACTTGTTTTGGGTATGAAGAACATCCTTGGTAATCGATTACATAGGCTAGTAATCAATTACCAGAACTAAAAATCTTTAAAGATCATCCTGGTAATTGATTACATGGGTTGGTAATCAACTACCAGAATCCCGAAAATTGAAAATCAAAGTCTTAACATATTTCAAGTTGCTCTTTCACTTCAAGATCATTTTAGAACATCATTCTAACATTCCTTTTGAAATCAAGTTCACATTTTTACCAATCAAAACCAACATTGTATCATGACTAAGATACATCTAATAGCCATGATCAAGATTTCTATTTTAAGATACAAGGGCAAGTCTTTGAGCTTTAGGGATTTAGGTGGTGACAAGAATAATAAACATGCATGCCATCCCATTTTTTATCTTTATCATTATTAAGTGAGGGCTTGAAATATAAATATGATATGCAAGACTTGAAACATAAATATGAGAATGCAAGTTCATTTTTAAATCTTCAAGTTTAGGTGATAACTTGAAATATAAACATGGAATGCAAAACTAGAAATTTAAACATGGAAATACAAGTCCATTTCTTTGGTCTTTAAGTTTTAGGGTGATGACTTGAAAATAAACATGATATGCAAGACATTGAAATATAAACATGATATGCAAGAGTTTGAAATATAAACATGATGCAAATTCATTTTTATATCTTGTTAGACCTCATTTCAAGACTTTAAAGAATCAACTTTCAACCTCAATAAATCTTAACAAAAATGGAAATAAGCTTTAGAGTCTTTTGACACTATGGTTCCAAGAACCTCATTTCTTTAGACTCACTATCAAGCTTAAAGAAAAACTAACAAAGACAACCCTCAATAAACCATTTTCCACACTATTGTAAAACCAAAAATCAAGCTTGGAGCTTTAAGGTCAAACACATGATGGTTTCATAACCAACATCAAGAAAACCTCATCATCAAGCTACAACCTTGATTATCAAAGAAAGAAAGCATTTCACAAGAACCAACAACATTTCCTCTTTACTATTCTTTAAAACCAAACAAAATAAACCAAAGCTTGGGCTCTAGAGGTCAAGCACATGGTGGTATCAACCTCACCATCAAGCTTTCTCATCATCAAACCATGGTTTTCAATCATCTAACAGCAACAAAACCACAAAGGAAAACAAACAAAGGGAAGATCAAAACTGAAAATGGAAGGGAAGAAAAGAACAAATCATAGCCATCATCCATAATCAATCCGAAAATAAAAAGAGAAAACAAGAGAAAAACTCAAAACAAAAATCCCTATCAAGTTGTTGAAAATGAGGAAGCTTGATCTTGGAAATGGAAAAATTATGTGTTTGTGAGTTAAGAGGAGGTTGAGAATGGTGGTGGAAGAGGAAAAAGATGAGAGCTTTTGAGTTGAGAAAAAGATAGGATTTTTTTTTTTTGGAGCAAGACTTAACAAAAAAGCAAATGGTATTTCTTTTAGTATATTGGTGATATAAGGAATTAAAATATGATGGGAATTTGGGGAGGGAGGCCCCGGCCTTCATGGCTGTTTGGGAGGGAAGGAATTTTCATTTTCATGTAGGTTAGGATATGTATTAGAGGTATATATGATTAATGAATGAGTTAGGAATTGGTAATTGGGTGTTTGGGTTTGTAATAATGTGTTTAAGGCTTGCCAAGACAAGATTAAGAGTGGCCTTGCTCACTAAGTTTGAATTAAACCCAATTAGTTTGAAATTCAAACTCCAACATGTTTCCTTGATTTAAGGAATTGAAGAGAAATTCCTATTGTTTTGAAATGACATAATGTCTTTGATTTAAGAAGGGAATTTGATTTTCCTTTATCAATCTTAAGTCCCAAATAACCTCAATTAATTATTTAGACTCAAAATTAGTAGATAAAATTAATTTATCTTTAATTAGAGCCTAATATTGCCTATATTTCTATAACCATTTAATTAAACTTGTTTAGCACCAAATAGGGGTATTCACACAAGGACTCCCTGGATCACTCTGAACTTTCAGACATCATAAAAAACTCTTTGTTATCATTTTCAAACTCCCGAGTGATGGTCGGGTTTGTCCGCCATTTAATCCTGTTAATTACCTCAGGGGTAAGTCAGGAATTTCACACACGGAAAAACTAGAAAAAATGAGATTTTCATCTCTAACACATCCATTGCATATTTAATCCCCTTCAAACACTAGACTAATTCTTCCAGGATAGCCTGGCCGTCCTTTCAATTTCCAGGAGAAATGACCTCAGGGCATTTTGATCATTTTTGCATCGAGAAAGTTCAGGGCGTTACAAAGCACATAGTTTTAAGAATTAGACTAGACCAACTGGTTCTAACTTGAAATCAGTGAACCACCCACTAGTTTGGTTTGGTTTGTTTGTGTAAGATGGTTATACAATTAAGCGGTCAATTCCAGTCGAACTCAATGAAACCAGGATGAACCCATCGAGTTGGAGTCGAACAAGTTCATTGAACTAGTGGTTTTGAGTTGTAAAGCCTCAAAATCCAAAAATTTGCAAGGAGTAGGATTTGAACCCCCGTCCTAAGGGAAAAGGATGTAACTCTCAACCACTAAGCTATGCAATTGATTATGATATGAAGTGTCTAAAATAATATATATTGTACATTTGTTGTATTTTTGTATATTTATTTAATGAAATAATCTCGGTTTAATGACCTGGTCAAGTTTTAAAATTATGGTTGAGCACCTTAGACCTACTTGAATCTTACTTCAAAAGCTCAGTTGTAATAGCTTAATTTTAAATAAAAAGGTTAGAAAATATTTCGAACCAAAGAAGGTGACAGTTACTCTTATCTGCCATTCCAAGACCTAAATTTTACTAAGTCTTAGACCATACACGTCCTTGGAGGGCTTAAGGTAAGAGCCATATTCTTGGGATCAAAAGTCCCAAGAATTGTTCCCTAAAGAAAAATAAGTTAAAGAGTAATTTTTAATGAATTTTATGAAACCTTTAACCATTTCATTTTTAGTCCAGAGGTTTGTAAAATCGTAAGAATTCTTGAATTTAAACTAAAACCCAAAATTTGGATTTTGATTTATTGGGATTTTAATTTTTCTAATATTTATTTGAATCCAAATAGGGGTATTTCCTTATTTATATTTATGTTTTAAAGTTAATGGATATTAACTTAAAATTAATAAATGTAAATAAGTAAGAGCCATTGGAGAGCAGCCACTCATTGAGTGGTATAGTGGTTAGGGAATAGTAAGGTGGTACAGGAGGATTTTATACTCTCTTGTGAGTGCTACACCGCTGAACAGGTTATAAACCCCCATTTCGAGGTCCAAATCATTCCAAACGTACCCTCACCCAACTAAACACAAAACCCTTAGTTCCCATGCCTCTTTCACCCTATTTTTGTCAATCTAACATCAATCTTTCACTTCCAAGGCTTAAAGGTAAGAGATTATACTAGTTATGCTTCCTATTTCCTCTATTCTTCCTTTTTCTTAGGGTTAGATCTTCATTTTCTCCTTGTTCTTATGTCATAATGTTCTTCCACCATTGATGTGGGTTAGAATAAAGTTATTCTGAGATTAATCTAGAGTTTTATTGTTTTACTAGCAGATAATGGTGCCATTTTTGCCTCCTAAGGTACTGTTTGTGTTAATCCGTATTTCACCACTCCAAGTCAGTCGGTTCGCACTTGTGCTCCTATGTTGTCCTTTAGAGTTATTTTTATGAAACTATGACTGACAGGATGATTTTTAGAGATTTTTGTATAATATTTGAGATTTATGCTGATTTATGAAATTGTGATTTTTAAAATAGCATGAACTATGTTTTAGAAACTCATGAGACCATTATTGATAAAATGATTCTGGTTAGAGTTGGTTCCAATTCTGATTAGTAGAGATTTATCATTGTTAAAATGTTTGTTTTATGTTGAATATGGATTATGCAAGTGATAACTAGAGAACTTTGAGATTTTAAGGAATTTTATTATGATTTTAGAATTTTCAAGCTTAAGAATGTTATTAAGAAATTATTTAGAAACTCAAACGTAAAGAGGGTTTTAGAGCTTGAATCTTCACGAGATTAGAACAATTGACAGCTACATACTCGTGGAGTTATGGAATCACAAATGTCTACAAGGGGTGATGATCTCTTGGACATGATTCCATAACCATAGTTATGCTAAGGTCAAACTCAAATTCGGGTGGATTCAAAGTTCTGAGAGTACTATAAATTACTATTAATGAGAAATAATCTAGAGATTCAAACATAAAAGGATTTTAGAGCATAAATCTTCATATGACTCAGAATAGTTGATAGATACATATTTTGTGGATGTGAAATCACCATATATGATTTCATAGTCATAGTTATGCTAAGGTTAAACTGTTAGAGTTACAGGGATTCAAAGCTCTCAAAGTACTTAGAGACTTAAAAAGATTTAGATTTACTTGAGCTATGAATAGATTAGTTTAACAGTAACTATAGAGAAATAGACAGTGAATTAGTGATTGCATGATCGTTAACCCTGTACCAAGTTGCCTAAGGCAATCTCACAAATCAGAGTAGAGAATGGAACCTATTTAAGTGTCCAAATTCGATTTCATGAACCACAGAATTAGAGAAAATATTAGACTACGAATAATAAACATAATAAGAGATTACTGTTTCTCTCAGGAGCTATTACACTATGAACTTATATGATTTCAAGTATAAAAGTAAATTGAGAAATTGTTTTTGAGCTTATGAAATGATGATTTGAATATATATATTATGTATAATTGTCGATATTATTGGTGTTATTATGATTTCATGCATTGTTTCTTGAACGTCCTATGAAAGCGAGTTTTGGGTAAGGGCTCACTCACAGTTTGCGCAAAACTCACCCCCTCTTTCCTATTTCATAGATAGACCAACTATTGCAAATTCTTCCATCACATATTGGCAATACTAAAGTTTCAATAGCTTCACTTGGGTGAAGTGTTTATAGTTTGTTTAGAGTAGTCCAATATAGATGTAGGCAGAATCCCAACTATAAGACATGCTTGTTTGCATATTATAACACCATTTTGGTTTGTATTGAAAAGTTTAGTACTTATGGATATTTCAAATCATAGTAGCTTTATACATATATGCTTTGTATTATGATTGCAAACTCTATAGTTTCAGTTATGAAATTTTAGCATAGACTACTATGATTAATCAACGGCAATTTGTATGTAGAAAATGAAAATGTGCTTTAAATAATTTCTAATCAATTATGCATATAAAGCATTAAGACACGAGGATTACGTGAGAATAGAACCTCACGTGCCAGTCACGTTAACCGAATTGGGTCATGACATCAGTACATGACAAGGACTTCCTCTTGGAAGTAAGGTGCTTGGATAGATAGTGTAACCTTACCGATTTTTCCTGCAAAATGACCAAAATGCCCTAAGTCATTTGCTTGAAAATCAAGGACGGCAATATCAGGGCTCTCTTCAAGAGGTTAGTTTAATGTTTGAAGAGGACTAGATGTGTTATGGATGATGATAAAGGTAAAAATCTCAATCCCTGTTTTTTCCATGCTCAAAATTACCAAAATACCTCTAGGTAATTTAATGAGGATTAAGTGACGCTGAACCCCGAATTCTCACTAAGGAATGGAAATGTTAATTATAAGAGATGTATGATATTTGGAAAAGTTCAAATGGTCCTGAGAAGTTTTTGAGTTAAAATTACCATTTTACCCCTAGCTAGTGATAAATAAGCCTAATTAAGTAATTAAGGAAATATAGGCAATATTAGACTTTAATTAAAGATAAATTAATTTTATTTATTAATTTTGGATCAAAATAATTATTTAAGGTTAAGTAAGACATAAGATTGCCTATGGAAGTTTAAATAATTCTTTATAAAAAAATGCTTCAAGAGACCAAAAAGTAAAAAGTAAAGACAAAAGCACTTCTCTCTCTTCTTTTCCTAAAAATTAGGAACTATGTTGGTGTTTGAAATTCAAATTAATCAAATTTAACCCAACTAAGTATGTAAGACCACTTCTTAAAACATGTCTTGAAAGCCTTAAACATATAGTTACTTACCCAAATACCTAATACCAATTCCTAACCCTTTGCCTAATCAAATCTATCTCTAATCCAAGTCTTAACACACATGAAACATAAAAATTTCCCCCAAATAGCCCCATATGGCCAAGCCTCATCCCCAAATTCTCTCATATTTTGATTTTTCAACACTTGATACACTCACAAAAACTCTCATTCTTACTATTCACTTTTTTAGCCAAAACTTGCAAACCAAGTTGTGTTAAAAAAAGAGTCTTGTTCTCTTCTTAACCTCAAGCTCTTCTTCTCCTCTCTCTCTTTCAAGAACCTCCATTCTTAACCTCTAAGCTCTCAACCTCAAATAAACACATCTCCACCATGATCAACTCCTAAACACCTAACATTTCCATTCCCAAACACAAGAACACAAGAAAAATCCTTCCTCTTTTTATTTCTCCCTTAGCCAAAATCATCCTTGGCTCCAAGAGAACATTTTTCTTCTCTTTTCTTCATAAAAGATCAAGCTTTTACTCTTGCAAACAAGAAACACCCTTGGTAGGATTTTATTTTGTTTTGTTTCTTCTTTTTCTTCTATTTCCTTGTTTCGATTTTGAAATTGATGGTCAAGACCATAGCTTGATGATGAGGGTTCTTGATGTTGGTTGTGAAACCATCATATATTTGACCTAAATCTCAGCTTGACTTTTGGTTTCAAAGGATTATGAGAAAAAGCTTTTAGTTTTCTTTGGTTTTATTTTAAAGCTTGATGGTGAGTTCAAAGAATGAAGTTCTTGGAACCATGGTATTGAAGAACTAAAGCTCACTTCCATTTTTGTTAAGATTGATTAGGGTTAAGAGTTGCATGCTTTAAAGTCTTAGTTTTGAGCTTAATAAGATATAAAAATGGACTTGCATTCATGTTTATGTTTCAAGTTCTTGCATTTTCATGTTTAAATTCCAAGTCTTGCATATCATATTTAAATTTCAAGTTATCACCTAAACATTAAAGACTTAAAATGAACTTGATTCTTCATGTTTATATTTCAAGTCTTGCACATCATATTTATATTTTCAAGTCATCACCATATAATGATAAAGATTAAAAATGACGTTGTATGACATGTTTATGATTCTAGTCATCACCTAAATCTCTAAAGCTCAAGACTTGCCCTTTTTACCTTAAATGGAAATTTTGATCGTGGACACATATCAAGATAAGTATTTCAGCCTTATGAGGGTATTGGGTTTGAAGTTGGTTTTATTTTATTTTGAGACTTGAATCTTGTGTCTAAAATGTACAAAGAATTTTTGAAAGAATTAGAAACTCAAGAGGAGTGAAATGATCTCTAAGTGATTAAAAACCTATTAATGAAAATTTTTAGTTTTTACTATTTTGACATTAATATTTAAGTTCTCAAAGAGATAAAATGGTTTCAAGTGTTTTATGTCTTAGAATAATTTTGAGACAAACTAGTAACTAGAAAAGATTAAAAATGTGATTTTCAAAGCTTTTAAAATTAAAATTATGGCTATTGTTTGACATTATTTAATTCTACTAAGGCACTATTTGGTATTGTTATTATGTGTAAAAATTACTAATAATTATTGTAAAAATTATTTTTTGCATCTTCAAAATAGTAATTAGAAAGGGTCAAAAATGTAATTTTTCAAAGCTTTTGAAACTGAAATAATGATACTGCCGTAACATTGTCCAGATCCTGTTTTAACGTTCATGGCTTAAAAATTGGTAATAATTGTTGAAAAAATTATGTTTGGTGTCTTGGGTGCTTAAAAGGATAATTACAATGTTAGGTTGGTTTTGTAAAATGGGAAAAAATTGTCCTTTTAACTTATCATTATGGAATTTTGGCCAAATGAGTTTAATTAGAGCTAATAATGATTTTGAATATGTCCATGCATTCAAAATACCATTTGTGATGTTAAGAATAATTTTTAAAAGTATTGGCACTTGCTAAATGTAAAAAATGTGAAACTTTGCACTTTGACCCCTAAAATCTAACAAAATTTGGCCTATGGCTCAAAATGGTTTTTATGATAAATTTAAATGATTTCTAAATATTATGGGTTCTCTTAGAAGTGAAAGTTAATTTTGAGGATTATTAGATTGGGAAAATGTGTTAATTGGAAAATTTACACTTTGACTCACAAACTTTTAGAAATTTGTTTTTATCCCTCTTAGGGATAAAGTGTAATTATCAATAACTTGGTGATATGGATGTGATGGATATGTTATTAAGGTTATGTTCATATGTTTTGGTTGGAAATCATATGACTTGAAATAATTGTGCAAGATTATGTATTGATGACTATGCATGCTTAATTTTTGAACTATGCAAGTAATGATTTCGATTATGTTGTATATATCCTATTGAGCATGACATATGTATTAAGCTAGTAAGTCCTGATATCAAACATACTGGGTAGGAGCATGTTTACTTTTTCATAAGATATTGATGAGAATATGTTTATGGATATATGCAAAGAATGTAATGCGTGCTTATGTGATCAATTACATGATGATTTGTGGCATGTTGTGATTATAAATGAATAATTGAGGTGCATAATTGATATGCTTTATAACATGAAGCAAACTTGGGAACTCTTTTCCTAGCCATTATGTGTCCGGATTTTTGCCAAATTTGTGGACTTAGAGAAATTATGAAGTTTATGAGTATGAAATGTTAAATGATAACTTATAATAATGACTATGATTATATGCTCATGTTGCACTTCTGAATAACATGCTAAGGTTAAAGGTGACATAAGACACATGGAGATGATCCCCTGAGTTAAGAATTAATGGTTATAAAGTGATCCAATAAAGGTGGTTCTTTAGACTGGAGGAATTAATGGTTATGAAAAGTAATCCTAAGCCCCCTGACCCGCACTCTAGGTTTCGAAATTTGCTTATCTCTAAGATAAGTATAGGCTAGTGATAACTAGGTATAAGCTCATAAACTAGAACTCTCAAGAGGAGGGAGTATTAGGGTGCTCCCATAGAAGAAAATAAGAAAATTAAGTCATCTAATAGGATAAGAGGAAAGATCATGTTAGGATGATTATGTTCTTTATGCCATGTCTATTTAATATGATTCTTGTGATATGTTGTATGGCATTGACATGCATTCATGATATGATATATAATGCATTCACGACATTAAGATTCATGCTAAAAGATACAAGCCTGGCTGATGGCATTTGGAACTTAATAAATGAACTATATATATATATATATATATATATAT